>JAHDVE020000846.1:0-326558 GCA_022606495.2 Halesus radiatus
CTTTCCATTTGACCAGGATGTTCTTGATGTCAGCAGTTGGAATTGGTTGATTGTTTGATTGTTGCTCCTCGTTATCAGATGACGCTTCCCTTTGAGCATTGTCCTGTTGTTGGGCCAGAAGTGTTTGGAGCTCTTCAGTTGTCAGCTCTTCTTTGTGTTCCTCAATAAGCTCCTCTAAATCCTCTTCCTCTACCTCTAATTCCAACCTTTGGGCCACTGTGATGATGTCCTTCACCACTTCTGTGTCATCAACTACTGCTTCTTCCTGAATCCACGAAGGCACAAGCATCTTCCAAGCAGAAATGAGGGTCCTTTGTGACACTTCTTCTCAGGCCTTCTGTATAAGTCGTATTGCCAAAAGGAAATCAAATTTCTCCTTCCAAAACATTCGGATAGTCATATTGTCTCCACCAAACTCGCATTCTTCAAACACCTTATTAAAGAGGGCTCTAGTGTAGAGTTTTTTAAAGTTCGCAATAACTTGCTGATCCATTGGCTGGAGAATGGATGTGGTGTTTGGTGGCACATACTGCACCTTGATAAAAGGATAATTTTCCTGCAATATTTCTTCTAGGTCTTTTGGGTGGGAAGGGGCATTGTCAAGTATCAGAAGGGCTTTGAGCGGCAGTTCTTTTTCCAACAAGAATTTCTTCACGGCAGGAGCAAAGGTTTGCAGAATCCATTCGTTGAAGATAACTTGGGTCACCCAGGCTTTTTGATTGGACTTTCAATGGACGGGCAATTTGGACTTAATAACGTTATTTTTCTTAAAAATTCTTGGATTATTAGAGTGATAAACCAATAGAGGTTTGATCTTGAGGTCTCCGCTGGCATTAGACGAAATCATAAGGGTAAGTCTGTCCTTCATGGCTTTGTGTCCTGGCAATTTCTTCTCTTTTTTTGTAATGAAGGTTCTGCTCGGCATTCTTTTCCAGAAAAGACCCGTTTCATCGGCATTGAACACTTGTTGTGGGCAGTATCCTTCATCCATAATAAATTTTTGAAAATTAATAGAGAACTTTTCTGCTTCTTTTTTATCAGCACTGCCAGCCCCACCATGCATATTAACGCTGTGGATTCCATACCTTTTCTTAAATCTAAAAAACCACCCCCTGCTGGCTTTGAAATCTTCTTTATTATCTTGATTGCTGCTACTTCCAGGGGTGTTTTTCTTTAGATCTTCATAAATTATCTTGGCCTTGTGACAGATAATATCTTGGGTTGTTACGTCACCTTTCACCTGCCTGTCCTTAATCCAAATGGCTAATAGCCTCTCCATTTCCTCGTGGATTGAAGATCTATGTTTTTCATTAAATAGTTTTGATACTCCTTTGGCTACTTTGGCTGATTTTATTGCATCCTTGTTTGTCAAAATGGTGAAAATGGTGGTCTTGTTGAGGCCAAACTCTTTGACGAGGTCACACTGTTTTACCCCACATTCACTCCTTCTAATTATTTCCTGTTTCATTTCAAGAGAAATCACCTTCCTGCTTTTTTAGAACCCATCATATAAAAAAAATGTTGAGTTTATCTTAAAAGGACGACTGCCGTGATACGTGTGCGATTTAATTCGTAATGAAGAACGATTGCTGCGATACGTGCGTAAGTTAAGCGTACTACGCAGTGACTAACGAGTCTAACGACTGCCTGCGCGGGATGATGCAATTAATCGTCAGTGATCGTAGAAGATCGGGCGACTTCGTTGTAATGATGAACGATTGCTGCGACACGTGCGTAAGTTAAGCGTACTGCTCAGTGACTAACGACTGCCTGCGCGGAAGGATGCAATAAATCGGCAGTGATCGTGTGAGGTGGGCGACTTCGTTGTGTGAAGCGAAGTTCGTTGTGTGAAGCGAAGTTCGTTGTGTGAAGCGAAGTTCGTTGTATGAATCGTGAAATGAACGAAAAGGAAGTTCGTTGTGTGCAGCGTTCGCTGTGCGAGGCGTTCGTTATGCGAGGCACCACTGTATATATAATAGTAATAAGAATAACAATATCAGACTAAGGAGAGTTTCCAAGTAATTTTTTGATGCAATTCCATTGAGTGTTGACATTGCCATTCATGTGTTGAAATTTTTATATGACCATTTTAAATTTTTTTGCGTTATATGTTGAGAGGTTTCTATTAGAAAGATGTTGAATATGAGAGGTGCGAGGGAGGATTCGTGTTTCTTGGCAAAAGTGGATTTAATATTGGATACTTGAAAATGATTCAGTGTGAGATTTAGCTCTTGTGTTTTGTGAGTGAGATATGTAGGATGGTGAAGATTTTATGCAGTTATTATAAATAATTTTTTTAAGAAATAACTTTCTTATATCAAGAATGCTATTTGTAATTGATAGGTTTTCTGTAGGATGTCGATATGGTTTTTTAAACATGATTCTAATTATTGTTTTGTGAGATGTGTTCACCGCCTTAATATATGTGTCTGCAGTTATACTCGTATATACTATAATAATATTTTATATATTCCTGATGATGAAAGCATCGCTTTCGAAACATGTAGATATCTGTGCATATTAATAAAGTGGTGAATACAAAGTAATTTTTTAATTTATTTATAAATTATTCATTATTTGTAAAACCAATATCTATATCAACTTAACTGTTTTATTTAAATATATTTTGAAAAAATAAATTTTTGGAGCGAAATATAATTTTCCAATGTACGTTTTTTGTTTCATTATTAATAAATAAACGTTTATAATTAAATAATAATAGTTATTATACATTTTTTAAATGTTTTAATTAAAATACTAATAGTGGACTCATTAATAATTAAATAAATTTAAATAAAACCGTAAACTTAAAATATTCCCAATCAATAAAGTACACTCCCTTTCCAGTCCGCTACCTGCTCCCCCCTCCCACCCTCGGGCCTCCAACCAACCTTTTGGCACAATCTATAATACGTAACATAGTTTAGTATTATACTGCTCTGAAACCGATTTCGAAAGAAGTATTTTAAAGTAAAAGTGATGTAAACAAAGTAATTGTATTATTTTAAAATTACACCATCAATTGTTAAAAAACGATGTTTTTTTTTTGTATTTCTTGGGCATTAAGCATGTAACAATTTCTAGACATTTTTGTTTTGATGAGTTTTATTCACTGTGTACATTTGTTAGTTAGTTTTATTTATTTGCTACCGGCTTCGTCATATCCGTGTCATTTACTAGCGTTCTTAAAACTAACTTATATTACACAAGTACAGAGATAATTGGATATTATGTTTTTTTGTCACGATGTATCTTTGTTTGTTTCTACAAATACCCCTTAAGTATAATTAATATTTTTATTAAGTATGTTATTTTTACATACACCACTTCTTTTCCTCTTTAACTATTGAAAAATTATCATAGTGGTATACACTCCTCTTCTGTACACAAGCAAATTCTTCAAACAGAAGACCGGTATGAATTCTTAAAATGTGTAACAAAATATTTGGTCAATCATTATGTTTAAAATATGTACTTTAAAGAATTATTAAATTTTTAAAAATTACCTCGAGTAATGACAGCTGGTGATAAAGAGACGTTGAAAAATCGGTTACACTCTTTTATAGTTATTTCCTCTCGTTTTATCATGATGTTTCTTTCACACTAGACATTAGTCGCACGGTCGTTTGATCATACATATCAGTGCTATGTATTTTTTTTAAATATATGTATTTAAAAAGAATACTTGAGTTGGTTCAGGTCAAAGTCAGAATAACTGAAGAGTATGTAGGAGACGATGTATAAATGTGAATGAAGCAAATAGTGTGTTCCAATACAGAGTTGTGTGGCTGTCTATCATCTTTACCTATTCCTGCAGGAAAATGTCGTAATAATTAATTATTTTATAAAAAATAATTCTCCTTTTTACAAGAATAAACTATAATTTGACATATGGTGGTACATTGCTTCTATTTATATAATATACGAGTATAAGTAATACATTATTGCGGTACTAGTATGTACAATTTATTATTGTTTGTATCATATTTTGTGAAAATTGTGTGTTTTTAGCCAGCCTAGCGGTAAAGCTTGGAAGCTCCGAAAGCTCTGACCTAGCCAGGACGCGAACCATTCCAAATGTTTAATTAGAAGAAATCTCTCATTCGTTGCCTCAACATTTGCGTATCAGATTATTTTTATCCTTTCGCCATCTACCGACTGATGTGATAAAGAAATTCAAACAAAATTTGAGAAAATTTTAAGAAAAGTCGTTACCTCAGATATTTCCAGATTTTTTTTTTAAACACATTAATTTACGTTTTAGGAAAAAAATGTTATACATCAATTAAATTGTTTTTTTTTTCGTTTGCCACCTGGAAAGAGTTTCCTTTCTTTACGTGGGTTATAAAATGTTAAAAATATTACAAATTTTAACTAAGTATTTAAGTAACTATTTTAAGGCAGAGAGGATGGACCGCCAAACAACTCGATCTTGGCACGCACTTCTATCTTCATTCGCATTTACACGTCGTCTCATACATACCCTTCTGTTATTCTGATTCTTGACATGGCCCGACTCGAGTATTTGGTTAACTTGATCGTGCCATATCTTCCTCAGGCGTCTCGGGCTTCTTCTTCCATTCACATTCGCCTCATATGTTCCCCTTACACTCCTTTCTAAGTGTTTCTTTCTTTATCTTACTCATTACGCTCACATCAGACTTACTAGGCTCATATTCGTTGCGAATCTCAAAATTTTTCCCACGGTCATACATGGGTTTACCAAACACTATGCAAAACACATTGAAAAATTTTTCTGAATACTTTTCACGCAATTATTTTTTCTTATTGAGTTTTTTTTTAGCTTTCTTTGATCATATATTTCTATCAATTTAAATCTTCAGTTGTTTATTACAAGTGATATAAAGCAGACAAAAACCTGTTTATCAATTTTACCATTATTTATTTAATTACCCACCTAATATTCTTCTGGTAATCTTTTCTGTTTCCTTCCGCTCAATATACTCGTATATATATATATATATGTATTTTTTTTTTTAAATATATATATTTTTATTACTATTAATTTCTATATAATTTTGAAATTTTAAGTAATACATATTAAAAAATAAATATATATTATACATTTTTTTCATAGTATTACTCACTCATTAGGAGATCTGTCCCGAGACGAACTAGGTTTTGAATAAGGGGGTTTCAGCGACTTCTATATTTCAACTTATATTTATTTGGGTATTTACTTCTACGACGTTGTTTTAAGAATACTAGTCAGTTCTTCTTTTGTTAATTTTTTAAGCCAAGTTATGCTGGACTTAATTCAATTATTGATTGAATTACTTTGTTTGACACTAAATGGGAGTTTGTTGTCTAATTTTACAGCTAAAAATTCAGAGCATCTTTGTCTAAAAGTAGTATACTCGTATATATAGGTACATTTAGCTTGTCTGGTTACTTTGCTCTGGTATTATGATTATGAGGAGTTATAGCCATATTATCCTTTTTGAGATGATGAACCAGAATATTTTTATCATATCAGCGTTCCCCCATCTTCGCAATTACTACAATAATTTTTCATAGTCAAGATTAAAAAAAAACTTTTTTTATTATCTTTTCGTTTCCCCTTTCAGTTGAGGCTTGAAACCTGGGCGAAGAACAGCGAGTTTGGTATTTCGGATCAGCCTTCGCTTCCACCTTCAGATTTGCCTTAAGGCTTCCTCCTGTCCTCGCTTTAGAAGGTAAGTCTTTACCTCGTTTACTCGTTATTTACTGGAAGCGAAGCCGGGAGTTTATTTATTTATTTACGTCCATTACAGGGTTTTACATGGACGTTTAAAAATAATATTGAAAAGGTACATATGTATTATAATAGATAACATTAAAAGAAACAACATAATTTGACACTTTTATCCAGAGTTAAATAGGTTCAACTAACTTAGCTACTCGATGAAAAAAACCGTACTATTGCATACTTATACCGAAACATTGATATACCAAATATGTCAACATCATCGAAGTACTTATTCTCCAAATGTTGAATCCATCGCATAATGGAATACTATTGCGACGCTGAAGTTGGATTGTCACAATAAAATGGTAGGTACCGTCTTGTCCTAGCAGGTACATGAAAAAAATCAAACATAGCTGTTCAGGGGTATAAAACATTGACATTTTGTTTGGAAGTTTTAATTTACCATGTACTTTTGCTACTTTTTTATTAATAAATTCGCTACCGGTTTCGACCCAACCGTGCCATTGACGAGCGTTCTTAAAGTTTTTAAGAAAGCTCGTCAATGGCACGGTTGTGTCGAAACCGGTAGCGAATTTATTAATCCAAAAATAGCAAAAGTACATGGTAAATTAAAACTTGTCTAGAAATTGCTATATAGTGAATGCCGAAAAAATACACGAAAAAAATAAAACATTGATTTAAAAAACATATTAAATCGCAAATAATTCTAAGTTCAGATAATTTATCTAAATTGAATAAATAAAGTAGATAATCGTAGTCTATGCATTCTCTAGAAATACCCATAGTAAAATTTACGTATCTTAAGAATTAACGTTGGATTCTTTCAATCGTGTGGGAATTAACCTCCTAATTCGGAGACCAAACTGTGGAATTGTATTCGATGACTCCTCACTAGTGACTAGTATTTTACATAATGTTTCAAAAAGTTTCTGAAGAAACTGAAACTAGTCATTACAAAAATATTTTTTCTTAATATTTGTTGAAGCTGAATGTTTTTACATATTACAATTTACGTACTATTTTTAGAGACCAAATATTTAAAAATGTTTTTGACTGAACTGTAACCGGGATAATAGCAAAATGTTGTTATTTTTTAATATTTTTTTATGAATGTGCAGTATCCGTCTTTTGTGAATAATAATAATTGTTGGATGATTTGTATAGCGCCGTTTTTTGTGAAAAATCACCTCAAGGGCGCATATATAGTTCACGTTTTGACAAATTCAGATTGTAATTTACGGACATCATCTTATTTTAGTTTTTATTAACGGACCATTGTCCTATTATATAAAATACACACCACGAAATGAAATAAACAAGAGTTACAGAAAAAGAACAGCACGTACATAACACATTTAAGAAAATATTTCAGTCAAAGCCTGAACAAGGTTTTGGAAGAGTCTGTGATATTAAACATTCTAAGTGATATATATTTTTTATTTTTTTATTGTATAATATTAATTACATACAATTGAAACTTATACCCGCTAAGCCACTGCAAGTAGCTTGTTAGTAGGAGTTTAGTTCAACAGTATTATATAATACAACAATAAATGAAAATCATACAAATGTAGCGCAAAATTAGGACAATATAGGTGCAAGCATGTTGTGATCAATGTACACAAGTTAACGAGGTACGAGTATATGAAAACAGCATGACAGTTTTGTTATAGAGATAATACAGTCCAATTTTATAATATCGATTAAAATAGTATTATAAAAATATCAATATCATAAAAATATCAACCTTATAAAAGTTAAAAATTAAAAAAAGTAATAACTTTATAAAAATATCAATGTTATAAAAATATCCATATTATAAAAATATCAATAATATAAAAATTATAAAAGCATCAATATTGTAAAAAATATCAATATTATAAAAATATCAATGTTATAAAAATTATAAAAGCATCAATATTTAAAAAAATATCAATATTATAAAAATATCAATAATATAAAAATTATAAAAGCATCAATATTGTAAAAAATATCAATATTATAAAAATATCAATATCATAAAAATATCAACCTTATAAAAGTTCAAAAATTAAAAAAAGTAATAACTTTATAAAAATATCAATGTTATAAAAATATCCATATTATAAAAATATCAATAATATAAAAATTATAAAAGCATCAATATTGTATAAAATATCAATATTATAAAAATATCAATATTGTAAAAATATTAATATGACAAATATAACGAAAGTCTGAAGTAAAACTTTGTGTTGATGGATGTCCATAATATTTTTTATTTATTTATTGTATTATTTAAACGCCCAGGGGGCTTTGACATACATCATTTTTAAATCACATAAAAAAATATTAAAATAGAAAAGATGCACAAAACCTTAAAATACCAAAGAAATATAAAGCAACAGAATAAATAAATAATACAATATCCACAAAGTCAACATTAACAATAAGAACAAATAAGTAAATAATGTAAAGAGTCGTATTTAACAATAATTTATAAACTAGGTAGAAATAATTCGTTCATCCTTTTTTGAAATTTTCAAACTTAGATTATTGTCAAATACATCCATATCGTTTAAGTATTTGTTACCAATACTGTGTAAGCGTTATATTGGGGAATGCAAACTATAGTTGGAACGGGATATACATATGTAAAATATTAATGTTTGTCTTGTGGTTCGTTTAGGCATGTATAGGTTGATTAAACGCAGGAGTTCAGGATAATCGAATTTACAATTTAATAATTTTAATAAAAATTTTAGGTCGTTAATTTTCCGTCTGTTTTCTAATGTTGGAATATTTAAAATATTCTTTAACGATGAGTAATGTATGCGCTCTAAAGGTATGTTATGAATTCTTTCTACATTATGAATAGGTATTTTGTAGACGGCGACCACACTATGGAATTATTAGACTCCTAACTGGGGATATGTACAACAATTTTATTACTTGTAAGGATTCAAAAAATAATTATTGTTCCTAATACATATCCTAAAGTTTTCATATCCTTATTTATAATTTGTAGAATATGAGCAGTGAAATTTAAAATAAACATAGTTGTGTGCATTTTGCGTAAATTTAAGAAGATTGATAAATAATTTATGATGACGGGTTAACAAATTTCCGGTGTACAACAAAAAATATACAAATTTTTTGATAAATACAGGTAGGGTCTTTTAAGATTTCCACTCTGATACATGCATACTTGAGTTGAAACATCACAATATTACGCAATGTTATCACCATAATCTTCTTCCCTTTGTCTTATTCGGGTCGGGGATAAATGCATTGACAAGGTACCTTCAGGCATCCCTGTCCTATGATTCTTAGTCTCTAGCAGGTCCAGCCCTCCTCGTGTAGCATCTGTAGTTGTATCTCCCATCTTTACCTGAGGCGGTCCACTGGTCGTCTTCCCTCTGGAATCGCACTCAGAATTTTCTCATTCAGGGTAATTCGAGGCTAAGGAATCCACTGACACTGTTATTTTTACCATAAAATGACAAAAAAAATTTCCTCTTATAAAACTCCCTTATCTACAAAAGTGACTATAATACCTTTTACTGCAAGAGTGACCACCTTTCATGCAATTCCAATAGAAATTTTGGATTTTTTTCTGCAAATCGCACTATTTTGCCTAAGATTGACAAATGTATTTAACAGTCCTCAAATTTGGAAACAGTGAAGGAAAGGATTATTTTTTTGTATTTCGGGCTGGAAGCTCAATAGAAAGAGACTTAATAAAGACTTCTCCGTACTTGGATATTTTGAAAAAAAAATTGAAGTATATGTACAAGGATATAAAGAAAATAAAAACTTGGAAACAAATTCTCCTCTGCTATAGATATATTTAATATAAGTTTACCCATGTTTAAAATGTACCTGAATGATATTTTTATGTTTGCAACCATTAATAAATGCATCGCATAAGATCTATTGCGTAATTATTATTTTTTTAATTATCTTTTTACTTATCTACAATCGAAAAACTTGTTCCACTATTTTCTTTCGTGTATGTATCGTGCACTATATTATGTATATGCAATTTCATACATTTTTACATCATCCGAAATATAAAAACACGTAGATTTTTTGTTTTTGACAATATCATGCATTATTATTATATTATAATATGCACTTGTGTATTGTGCAATTACAAATAAGTATTATCTACAAATTAAAAATACGTTAACTTGGAGTTTTCATTAAAGTTAGCCGAAACATGATACGCGCTGACAGAGGCACTAATTCAAATATTTTAGAAAAAAAACTCATTTTGCAACTAATTCTTTAAAATATTGCGATGAATTATTTGTTGTCAGGTGTACACACGGAATATGAAATGGAATACATTGTTATTGTAATTTTGAAGCTCAAGTCCTTTAAAGAGGTAATTCGCAAGTAAATTATGTGTTCAGTTGCATACCTATGGTAATTAACATAGCGAAGCTAGCCGTTAGTACCTACATAAAGTAATTAACTGAAAAATTAAAAAAATTTCATAGTCCGCGACATTCTAAATAATTATAAATATTTGTGACTGTAAATAATTATTATCAAATATCTCAACTAAAATAATGTTTCAAATAAATACCTACTCTTATTTTGCCAATAACCTTCTAATAAATATAATATCAATGACAAATAGGATTTAAACAGTAACTGCAATATCATGCAATGTGCAGTGTTTTCTAATATATGGGTCCTGTGCGTGCAAAATCATATCTCAAGCGAAAACTTTGTAATTTAATGTTTTAATCTGGAGTGACCTGCCAGGTAAGTATGTTTCTGTATCTGTACATAAGAAGATAAATCCTAGAAAGTTGTATTTGTACAGCGCCCTTGAGGTAACTTTTCATAAAAACGACGCTATACAAGTCATCCAATTATTATTATTATTATTGTTATTTGTTAGTTTCTTAGCTTTAAATCAACAGTAACAATTTATTCCATTTCATATTCCGCGTGCATGCCCGCCAACAATTAATTCATTTCAATATTTAAAAGTTTTTAAAATATTTAAACTTATCGCCATCTGTGAGCGCGTATTCTACGTTTAGCCTTAATTAACGAATTAAATAGGTCTGGGTTTTGTTAGTTAGGTGTCTACGACAAGCCCAGTGGACTAACCTGCTAATGACCCGGTGCAGAGAGACGTCGAACAGGCGACAAGGAGACGTCTATTTAAACATACAAGGTTCAGACTAATTCTCCCTAACTAAACTCTTGTCCTTGTCTGGCGAAGGTAAACGGTACACGGTGTGTACAAAGTACATTGTTAGGTTCCTTTTGTATTTTGTTTTAGATCAATTTATAACTATAATATACGAGTTTAAGTCGAAATAGTAATCTTTGTAAATGACGTGACAGAACCTTTTTTTGAATATCAACCATTTAATTGGAAACTTTTATTATCTGGGGGCTTATTTTTAGGACAGGATCTTTTCAAAGATACTCGTTTTTTAATAATAAATTTAATTTATTGACAATATCGGTTGAAATATATCGAATGATTTTATGTTCCCCAAATATTCCCGCCCTGACCGACTCAGATTTTAACTTAATTACTGGCGACTGATTTTGTAGAAAGAGGGAGAAAAATTAACGAGAAACGATTTTTATAAGGCAAATTGTCCTTGTATTGGTCGAATAATAGGTCTGACATCTATGGTAATATTCTATAATTTATTCCAACGCTTTCACAGAACTAGAATTTAGCTGCTGAAGTTTTAACAACGTTTAGAACGAAATGGTTATAAGGTTCTATATAGATACTTTAAAAGAGACCGAGTATCTATAGATCTCCTGGTCATGAAAAAAGAGATACATGGTGCCATACATACCTAAAGTAACAAACACTCTGAAAACAGACAGAAAATTTTAACGCATTTCTTAGGATGAATTACTAGTTAGGTATTGAGTCCTGAAAATGTCGCATTTTCAATAGTGCGAATTTTTAAGCGAAAAACGAGAATTTCACCTATATCACGAAAATAACGCGATATTCGCAATTTTAGAGTAAATAATTATAATTTCCATATTTTTCGAGCGATTTTCTGAATTTTAATTATTAATTATTTTTATTGAGATTTAAAAACCTCATTTTAATATTTAATCATTGTAGAAAAAAAATATTAACATAACCTAAATGAAACATGAAACCGGAAAAAAAAACGATAGAAAAATAAAAAGATTTCAGGCGCATCTGAGACTCGAACCCAGGACCTCTGCCTATCCGGGGCAACCGCTTATCCAACTTAGCTAATGAGACCAGTTCAATTTATGTCACCTTCATCGATATCATATCTCAAATTCAAGATTTGTCAATATTATTCTCAATTTTTAATATGGTTAGTATTATTTTCTACAATGATTAGATTATCTGTTATTTTAAAATAAGAAAGCGAGTTATAAATTCTAAATATTTCTTTGTCAATCGTCACTTTACATTTGAAAACGCCGAAAATATTCATTAATTTTTTTAATAAAAAAATAAAACACTCTTTGATGCCACAGTACCAAAAAGTTGAGAAAAATACGTGAATTTAGCAAAGAATAACGCCAATTTTGCCATAAATAACGCGAAATTATTGATTAATAAATAGGTCTAATGCGAAATTTTATTAATTAATCTGTTCGATTTTAGTATTAATAACATCCTTTCGTCTAGAAAATAAACTAGAATAAAACTTTTTTGTTGATTTTTTACCTGACACTACACTGTTACTCGAAAATATTGGGAAAAATACCTGAAATAATGTTTTTTTTTTATTGCCACTTTCCTGGCTTTGAACAAACAAACTCGTGGCCCAAAGGAAAAGATTCTATCATCAATCATTCAAAAATAATAAATTGATTAAACCGATTTTCAGATTTTAATAGTTACTGTGTTTAATTAGTGGAAGTCCATATCATTTATTTTTTTTGAATTTAATAATGTTTTCATTTAATAAGTATTTCAGTTTTAATTATTGTGACAGCTGTTTCAGCGTTCGTGGTTAAGCCACACTGCGACGATTTGCTTCTATGATTTTAAATACTAATTTAAAAAAAATGATGTTTTAAACGATTTACTCAGAAAATAATTGTGATAATTAAAATTATCAAACCTTTTTTACAATATTTTAATGGTGGCATGTTTTTATTAATTGTTTTATAATGATATGAAAGCTGTCCGTGAATTATTTTAAGGAAATTAAAACATTGCTTGAAATGGATTTTAGCCGTGTTAAATGACCAGATCTGAATAGCCAGGTATTTCCTCACCTTCTTTTTCTCCTTCTCCTTTCCTTCCCGATACCTTTAGCCTCGAAACATTCCACAATTGGGGATGCCATAGTCTCACTGGCTCCAGACGGTTGGGAGCAGTTGGTACTCTTGTGCGGAATTCATATAAAAAAACATGAATTATCCTGTTTAGATTTCGTGAAAATACTAAGTGGTGAATAAATAATTTTTCTTATATTATTTATTAACGTTAACATATCGACTCCTTCGAATAACAAGGTTCTATATGACGTGGCGATGTTATGCGATAATGAGCCTTGAAGTTTCTCTCTTTAGAGCACATTATCGCATGACATTGCTGTGTCATATGGAACCTTGTTATTCCAAGGCGTCGATATCAAAACATTTAACGGGTCAAAATTTCAAGTAATACGAGAAGAAAATAGTACTATTTCTAGTATTTATTTATTTTATTCAGTATTTAACTTTCAAGATGCTTTTCTTAAAGTTACATAAAACACTAGTATGGTGGTCACAATTTGGTGTGAGGTAAAAAAAAAACGTTTTGTGGAAATTCAATATCATCAATTTAAGATAAACTGAAACTTCTTTGCGAGCTTCCTGTGTCTCGCCCCTTCCTGTAGCCAACATGGCCGTACACAAGGAGATTGGAGATTCATACTCCGCCGAGACTTATTTCGGGACGTCAAATAAAAATACGAAATAAACTCGCAATGGCGGGTCGTTGGAAAAACTGCCGCGACCAATACACGCTATGGACGTGACAGAACTGCGCCATCTTTAAATATATTGCTAAAACCCGATCGGTAACGATAAAAACTCCGTAAAACCACAAGAAAAACTGTTAAAAAGTGCTGAAAACTAGTGACAAACGCAGAAAACAAGTGACGCGCGAAAAATTTCGATAGTCTTTTGTTTACACGGTGAAGAAACTATTCAAACTTGACGTTTTTAGCTTGTCTTTCGTGTTTTAAAGTTAATTTAATCGCTTTAATGTGTTTGTTTGTTCGTTATGTTGTGTTTTCGTAAGTTTTAACGTTCGGTTCGTGAGCATTTTAATGTATTTGTTATTTAAAAGTCAGTGTTGACGAAAGTTTTGGTTTGAGGTTATGTCGCCGCTTGTCTGAGACGGCCATCTTTGATTTTCTATTTTTGAATTGTCGGGTTTTCACAGTTTGTGCTTTTGGGTGGTCCGTGATGATTCAGGATTCAAGATATTTTAGTTTTGTTAATATACGTAATTTTTTGACGCAGCTGACTCAACAAAAACCAATTAGAAAACCCGGTGCATTCTCTTGCCATTCGTTTATTTTCTTTTATTATTATTTTATCGAATTGTTTGTCTGTAATCTTTGATCATTTATTGAAAAGGAGTCAAAGATTACACGTTCAAGGACAATTTTTTTTAATAAATACTAGCTGATGTGTACCCAGCCTTGCTCGGGTATTTTTTTTTGTTTGGAATAAAGTTATGAAGTTGTGAATTCTTGCTGATCATTAGGGTGCCACAATTGATTTAAATATCTCCAAATAAATAAACATTCATTTGAACATTTTATTTCATTCCAAACGTTTATTTCTTCAAAATATAACTAAATAAAAAAGTTCTTAAGTAGGTACCTACTCGTGTTTTTCATTTTGAAAATATTCTACCAAAAAAAAACTTTTTTCTTTTGAATATGCAATCTGTGGCTAACCAGAGTATTATATCCATGGGCTAACCTAAAAAAAACATAGCGGGTTAAATGTTTTTCATACTAATTTTAAAACGTTATAGCAACAGTTTTACATATTGGATTTCATTCAAAATACTTTCTAAGCCTTCCCAGCACTAATTAAAACATACTGTGCTGTTTTCAGAGAAATCGGTAGAATGATTTTCGAAAACATCGAGGACAAACAAACAAACATACATTGATTTTTATATATATAGATCATGAAAAAGTTTTGTATATTTCTTCTTCAATAGAAGCAAATTCCCTTTGCGGCATCATTGTAAATTATATATAAATATCTACATTTTTCGAAACCAATGGCTCCTTCGTCAGGATACAAAATAATGACATATGTGCATAGACAAATTATAAACATATTTTTTTTCCAGAATCGTTTCTTTCGTGATTTTAGAATCTCCACGTTTCATAAAGTAGAAATAATTTTAGGTCTTCCTTTTCTATTTGTAAAATTATTTCTGTTAGATGTATTCGATTTATCGATGACTTCGTATTGAATACCATGGAATAAACAATAAGGCGTCTTATCGTATTTTACATCGCAGTGAAATGTATTTTTTAAAGCTACTTAGTTCAAAGAATAGATGGAAAAGCGTACGAGTTAAAATTAGTTATTCATTAGGTCAGATATCACCGTACTCGATTTTTGGCTGCGCTAAGTAAACAGATTTTGTTGTTTATATTAAAGTTTTTTTTTCATTAAAAGGGTATGTGATCATTTTTTAATGACACTGAAATTCTGCAATTAATTTACAAAAAATGTTTTCTATGAGTTTTCAATAAAAAATGTTAATTTATTTTTTAAACGCGTTATGGACTCCCGAAAGCATTTACACTGTACTCCTCGCATTCCAAAATAACCTAAATGCAAATTATTCATACCTACGCAGGAAACTGCTTTTTTCGTCACAAATTTTTCTCAAAATACACGTCGATGATTCGCAAATTTTTGAAAACAAAAATAGTCACGTGAATTTTTTAAGGATGACTTACTTTCTAAAATTGTGCTTTCCTACATATTTATGAAAATTACACACATAACTTCACGAGCTGTTTGGTGTGCTTAAATAAATTTTTAAATATATTTATTCAATTTCGAAAATATATACATATTTTTTATTTCAATTGACTCTGAAAATAAAGAACGTACCTTTGCAATACTGCTGTTTCGTGACAATTTCGTCTACTTTAAAAAAAAACAAACATTCCCGGGTTACGTATAACTGACAGTATTTAAAAAAATTATGTTGCTTTTTAGCGATTTATTTATTTATTCAATAGCTTTGGCCTTGCTCTGGTTTTTTTTTGGAATGAAATTATAAAGTTGTGAATTCTTGCTTGTCGTTTGATTGCCATAATTTATTTGACATCGAAAGTAAATACCCTCTGATCACTATTACTATCTCTAAACAAAGAAACAAAGAAATATTCATTTGAAAATTTTAATTCATTTCAAATATTTTTTTTTTCAAATATGTATCTAAATAATAAAGTTCTTGTAGGTACCTACTTGTGTTTTCAATTTTGAAAATTTTCTGCCAAAAAAAACTACTTTTTTAATTTTTAATCTGTGGCTAACCAGAGTGGTATATATTTATGGCCTAACCTAAATAAAACATGGCGGGTTTAATGTTTTTCATACTGATAAAACGTTATAACAACAGCTTTACATTTTGGATTTCATTCAAACTACTCTCTACACCTTCCCGACATTAATAAGAAGAGACTGTGCTATTTTCAGCGAAAGTCAAGTAATGTTTAAGAAAATCGGGGACAAACAGACAGACAAACAAACATTAATTTATATATAGATTGAGATAGTTCATATTACATTTTATGTATATAAACTAATACGTACATGGTTACATTTCAATATTTATATAATTATAGTTTGACAGTAAACATAACAATTATTTTTAAATTCATTAATTCTTCCTTCATTACTCAGAATTAAGAGGAACGGCTGCGTGGCCTGTTTCGTACAAAATATAATTTTTGATTTGAGGCCAAAATACTCACCTAAACCTAGTGGTCTTTTTTTCATCAAAAAGTATAGTAAATATCTAGTACGGATGAGAAGTAATTAATTTATTTTTTATTTACATAGGCCATTTAAGGAAAAGATTTTTCGTGATTTCGGAGATTTAAAAAAAGTTTTACCCCGTCTCCTTTGAAAATATAATGAAATATAAAATAAAAAATTTAAAAAAAAAAATGAAAATAAGCATTATGGTGGAGTTTAAAATAAATTAAAAAACGACCAATTTACATTGGAATACTAATTTGCCGTACATAATTTAAAATATCGAAATATTGAACAAAACTTTTTTATTTACGTAATCATATTTACATAAAAAATGCGATAATTTTTTAAAATATACAATAAACCCGCAAATAACCATGAAAATAAATAAGCCATGAATAAAAATCAATTTTCGTAATTTTAGAGGCGACTTAGAAAATTATTTGCGGGATTATCGTAGTTTTTAAAAATTATTATTTTTGCTATGTAAATATGATTACGTAAAAAAATATTTAAAAACCAAAGTTTTTTAAGTTCGGTGTTTTAAATTATGTACGTCAAATTTGTATTCCAACGTGAATTGGCCTTTTTAATTTAATTTAAAGTCCGCCATAATGCTTATTTTGATATGTTTTTAAATGTTTTATTTTAATATTTTATTATATTTTCAAAGTAAACGGGGTAATTTTTTTTTTAATCACTGTTAGCCCCCAAATAATGGTAGAGGTAAGAGACTCTAAAATTGTGAAAATTAAATGGCCTATATTTCACAATGTAAAACAAAAATAAATAAATTACTTCTAATCGGTACTAGATATTTACCATACTTTTTGTTGAAAAAAAAGGTCATTAGGTTTAGGTTCTCAAATCAAAATTAAGTTTTGTATGAAACAGGCCACACAGCTGTTCCTCTTAAGAACAACTTGTTCAATAATTATGAAATAACTTTACAGCACCATTTATTCCTATAGATTTGTCTATTCTTATGTCTTTATTTTTTTGTACACTATGTATCCTGATGAAGCAATCATTGATTTTGAAACATGTTGATATTTATTACTAAAATAGTGGTTAACGGTCAGCACCCAAAAATACACACTTTGCAGGTTGCTAACTCAAGAAATACTACAAATGATTTATCTGTAAAATCTATATAGGTAAGTAGAACAGTGTATACGGTTTCAAAATACAATAATCACGAAACTGTAATTTTTTTTAATTCGGTTTAAAATATGTACTGGAAGTTTAAGTAAAATGTTCAAAATTGCTTTTACTGTTTTTCAAGATACACCTATTTTCATGGAATTTAAAGAATACAGTTTAAGGATTTTTGTCTTTTGAAACCTTATATTTTTCCTAACTACCCGTATAAAAATTACAGAAAAATCGCTTGTGGTATTGATTGAGTTAGCAACCTTTAAAGTGATGTTTACGATCATTTTTTAGTGCTGTCCCTTAAAACAAAATAATTTAATATAATGAAATTAAAAGTTTCAAGAATTGAAAAAAAAAGAGTTATCATTCATACGTATAAAGAGTGGGAGATAGTCTCAGTACCGCCCTGGTGAAATATCGTTATTTATAATGGAAACGTTTCTTGAAATAGCTTTAGCCATGTTTGATGACAAGATCTGAATAGTCAGGTACTTCCCCACTAACCTCTTGCCATCTCTTTACCCTCCCAACTACCTTTAGCCTCAATACATACCACAATTAGGGGTGTCTTAATCCCATGGGCTCCAAAATGCGAACTCATTAGATCAATTTTCAATTAGTTTGAATGCGTAGAAGATGCTGGCACTGCTATTGTTTCGCGTCGTAATAAAAAAATACCGATTCAATCAGCTATGCCAATGTCCTCGAACATTCGGTAGATCTATATATTTAGAAATTTCCGATTAAATCTATATACTCGTATTTAAACGTTTTTAAATAATAAGTACAAAACCAAGAAGACAAAATAACATATCGGGTCGCGACCAGAGAGCAAATAAAGCATAGAGATGCCTTAACACGCAAGAGAAAGAAACCGAAATAAGAGGGGCGGAGGGCGAGCCGTCAATTTAAGTAAAACAGTCACCAAGTAAAAAGATTAGGCTTGTTTACAAAAATCGAATATTTTGTTGGAGTATTTAGTTCGACCCTTTTAATAAATGTTTTGTAATTTGCTTGCCACAGCCAAAATCACGCGAAACAAACGTGTACGGATGAGAACTAAGCTGGAGTCGAAATGGGTGTTATGTCATCATTGCTATGGCTATAATTAATAAGTCTATTAATTCTGACGTCAGTGGTTGCGACTGAGAGTCGAACCCGGAACCTCTACCCCATCCGGGAATAACGCAATAACGAATAGCTCCCAAATCCCCTTCAAAAACTGTATCAATTCCATATTTATTTGAAAAATATATAGTTGTATGTATGTATTTTAATAGTTTGAGGGAAAGTTTTGTGGTCGTAATGTTTATTCCTACCCCTAACCTTACCCCTACTCCTACCCCTACCCCTACCCCTACCCCTACCCCTACCCCTACCCCTAACCCTAACCCTAACCCTAACCCTACCCCTACCCCTACACCCGCTCCTACCCATACCCCTACCCCTACCCCTACCCCTACCCCTACCTCTACCCCTACCCCTACCCCTACCCCTACCCCTACCCAGCATTTACCTTTTTCATCTAGACAGTAAACTTCCTCTTGTAATGAGGGTTGATTGCGCAAGCTCGGAGTAAACTATAGATTTTTATATGAAAAAAACAAAAAAGACCGCCCGGGACACTATTCTTTATATATGTAGATAGATAGACAGCGGTTAGTAGCTGAGATGACAAAGACGTCGGTTTTCGCGAGGTGTCGCGAGTTCAATTCAACCGCTAGTCCTTCGCATATTTTCTGCTTATAAAGATGGTAGTAAGAGTGTTTTTTTTTAAATAATGTCAGGTTATCTGTAAAACGGGAAATAGTATTCTTTAAAAAGAAATTACATAAATATTTTTCTTCATAGGTTAAACATAAAAGTGTTGTATAATAATTATAACCAAAACTATACACTTAGTGAGACTTGGTAAAGTTGACCTAGAATGCTATCTTGACACGTGGAAGTCCCGTGACGAAATGAAGAAAGACGGTTGTCCCGAGGGGCCGGTGACCATGAACACTAACAGACCTTGTGACCTGGCCATCGACCTGTCCTGCCAGGAGGACATGCTGCTAGTCACCATCCACGTGGAGGACGGGGAGAGACCTTGCAGCCATCCTCCCATCTGGGGTAAGTTGACCTAGAATAGATAAATTATCCTATGGCTGTTTGTCATTTATAAGCTATACATTTGGGGTGACTTGACCTAGAATAGATAAATTGTCTTCTGGATGTTTGTAATTTAACAACTATACATTCGGGGTGATTTGACCTAGAATAGATAAATTGTCCCCTGACTGTTTGACGTTTATAAGCCTTCCGTCTGAGGTGAGTTGTCAGAATTTTTTTATACACATGGGTGTATTTTTTTATCTACAAAATAAACATACACCCATGACTCTCTGTCGTTTATCAGCCATCCATCTGGGGTAAGTTAACCTAAAATAGATAAATTGTCCTCTGACTTATAGTCGCTTCTATGGCGAGTTGACCTTCAATTAATAAAAGAGACAACTCATTCTTTGTCATGTGTCAGTCTACCACCTGGGGTGAGTTATCAGAAAAAAAATGTATCTATACAGGAAAAAATACACCCACGACTCATCAGTCATCCATCTGGGGCGAGTTGACCTAGGAGAGATACATTTTCCCCTGATTTATTGTCGTTTATCAGCCTCCCATCTGTGGCGAGTTGATCTTTAATTAATACAGCAAAAATTCAACTCTTTGTCATTTGTTAATCTCCCATTTAGGGTGCGTTGAGCCACAGTTAACCAAAAAGACTATCTGTGGTCCAGCAGTGAGTTGACCTTCAATACCCCTATTAAATTGAGCACTGTCTCATCTGGAGTCAGTAGATCTTAATTAAATAAAACAAGTAGATATTATAAGTTACTGTAGTTAGTCTCCCATTTAGGGCGAGTTAAATAACAATGCTTAAAGTAGGTCTCTGAATTTTTGTCATTTTGAAAGCTTTCGAAGTCGCTGAGTCGAAATGTTAAGTTTGGTATACAAAACTGTTTTTAAAAAGAGGAATACTCTATTGAGAAAAATATTTACCAAAATATTACGATTGTTATAACGGAATTATGGATGTAGAGATACCAAATATATCACGTTTGAACCATATTTTGAGAGACTGCATTATTTTCCAATTTCCTTATTACTTTGAAAACTTTAAAAATCACGGTGCTAAGCAATTGATTTCTAACTAAGTAAAAAGTGTATAATAAAAATAAGAAATAAATACTTCTTTCCAGTAAATTGCACAAATAGCAAATACGCACAATGTTTACATGACATAACCTTGAAAGTTCTTATTGTACCCGTGCAAAATCAAGAGTATTTGTCAGTCAAAGCAAAGAATAAAATAATATTCAGAGAAATGTCATGCAGATCTGAAAAAGCTCAAATAGGTTAATATGGCGAATTAAACTAATGTACGCACTTAATTATGTAAAAAAATGAGGTCGTAAATATTTTTTTGACGGTCGCTATATGGTTCGCTGAAAACTCTCAACAATAATTTAATTCAATATCCTGAAATAATATACAACAGAATGCACTGAAAAACTCAGATTACTGCCATCTGGCGAAGTTTTTCATGCCACGTAGAAGGTGTGCATCTTAGCTAAACTGAACTAAGCGTGGATTCCATGTTATGTTTTAGTATTCCACCTCACCGATAGATGCCGCTGGCTTCATCGGAAATTTCTTGTGTACCTTGAAATAATTCTACTGCAACGTATTGAGATTTCATTAATCAATAGCAATATTCTATCCTTTGTTGGATGGAGGCTTCCTCAAGCTGGTCCACCACTGTAAATAGTGATTCATACCTATTAGATTGTTAAAAATTACAATATTTTCTCTGTTTGTTTCCAAGTAGAGTCCGGAGCCAGTGCAACTATGTTACATCTAATATCAGGGCTTTTTAAAACTGTTTTATTAATATTTAAAAACTGCTTAAATACTTTTGTTGTTGGTCAGTAGGTACATATTAACAATATGGATATATATAACCTTTCCAGTTGTCAAAAACAAACCACTGATCCAAAATGGCTGATAATGCTAACATATGGTAAACATATGTGTACCAAATAAATAAAAAATCGAAAATCGAATGTACACAGCCCGCGAAAATTCATAATTCACCTTTTCTTTTGAACACACCTCGTAGACCTCTGGTGTAGCAGATATCTAAAAACGACATCAAAAATATTCATGCCATTCAGTTGAAGGTGTTATTTACAACGAATAAACTATTTACGAATGAATTTTTCTGTCAGAAATAATGTCCCTCACGTCCCACACTCTCCTCCAATTTTAAACAGAAACAGATTAATGCGAGAAACACATCAAAAATTATTTTTAAATCATAACAACATCATTTGTGCCGTCGTTACGGTCTGACTTATTCGAATCATTTTTCAGTTAAAAAAATCCAATAAAAAGGGAGAATTTGTTAAACCATGATTCTAGCTACCTGCTGAACTGGCCACTAATAATTCCCATTTCGACAGCCATCAAACGCGTGAATTACCGCAATGGTAGTACTAAAAAATAAAGAAATAAAAAATTCATTCTCTCCTTGTTGTTCGGTTAGATTAGATTGTCTCTCTTTATTCAGCGCTAGCTGATACCCGGCCTTGATTGGTATTTTTAAAAAATAAAGTTATCATTTGTGAATTCTTGCTTGTCATTGAGTGCCATTACTGATTTGACAACGAAAGTAATGCCTTGTGACCACTATTTACTATCTCTAAACAAAGAAACAATCATTTTTATAAACAATAATTATTAGCCTGAAACACTCATCCAAATTGAAAAAAACCTTCCGAGAAAAGATAAATGTCGCCGACAGGACTCGAACCTGCACCCTTCTGATTGCCGGTCAGATGCTCTACCATTGAGCTACGTCGGCTTATCGCAAACCCGCCAAGTTAATCAATATATACTAGTGTTTCATTCAATAATTACTGTATAATAACTTTATTAGTATGAGAAAGGCTTGTAACGGCTAAATCCCTCAATAGATGGCGTCAAGACAAATTATGTCTACATTTTATTGGTGAAAAATGTTTTGACTTGTCAAATATTTTATTAATTGATAAACTAAAGTTTTTAAGACAAGATTTTTGTGCATAGCGCAAAGGGCACAAAAATATTGTCTTAAAAACTTTAGTTTATCAATTAATAAAAGAAACAATCGTTTGAAAATTTTATTTAAAGTTATTATTTACCTGTGTTTTCCGTTTGGAAAATATTCTACCTAAATAAACTTTCTTCTTTTGAATATAAAATCTGTGGGTAACCAGAGTGGTATATCTATGGGCTAACCTCGATACAACATCGCAGGTTCAATGTTTTTCATACTAATTTAAAAACGTTATAGTAACAGTTTTACATATTGGATTTCAATAATAAATTGGTACATGCACATTCTGATCAATGTACACAAATTGACAAAAGATATTTTTAAAATATGAAAAAACAGTAGAACAATGTTATAGTGATACAGACTCCAATTTATTCTAGAGATGATTGTGTAGACAATGAAAACATATATTTCTCAGTTTCCATTTGAAGAGACCATCTATATGTATGCCAAGGTATTTTATATGTTTAGCTTTATTTACTGAAGGACAAGAAAATGCATACGAATTAATATCGAAATATTAGGATTTTGGTCAGGTTATTACGAATGTCATTCATAAATTTTATTTATTTTTAATAAAATTCCGGCATAAATACTTGACACACTTGATGAATGCAATGTAAAACTAATCGAAATATAAATATTAACGTAATTTTTTAAATTTTGAAAACAAGATGCTCTAAAATTATTTGACTTCTGACAAATTGCTACATTTATCAAAAGCTCACGAATTTTCCACGCTCAGAGATAGGTGACGTGATATAAACTGGAAAGAGTAAGAGGAAATTCAGCGTGAAAACATATTTTCACACTTAGTTATAAAAATGAATATCTTAATAACACTTTGCTAATTTTTGTGGAATATCGCCTAAGGGTAAATTTAAATCATATTTTACGTCGTTTTACCGATATTATACTTCAAATTTAAAACCTAACTAACTAACAAACTAACCATCACGCCGTTTCCCTGCAGGGGCAGGCAGAGAGGACGGACCGCCAAACAACTCGATCTTGGTATACACTTCTTGCTTCATTCACATTCATACAACGCCTCATACATTCTCTTCTGTTATTCCGACTTCTGACATGGCCCGACTCGAGTATTTGATTCACTCCAATCAACATAATCCTTAGGATTAATTTCCCCAATTCCGTTTGTGCGCCCAATTTCATGATGCCTTCTATTTTGTGGTAACTATCGTGTACAACAACACAAACATTATCTATATTACATTCTTGATGTACTTTTATTTCTATTAATTTATTTTTTCACTATTGTCGCTAGATGGCGGTGTTCCCTAACTCAAACACGAGAAATCTTTCTCTATTGAGGTGGACACTTTTTGTTAAATAATTATTTTTTTTTTGTATTTAGCTATTAAGATATATCTGTAGTATTAAACATTTTACAGGTATTATATTAAATAAAATAAAATAAAAAATGATATCGACATTCTTCACAATAGTCTTTCATAATATCGAACCGAAGTAATACGTACGACTACAAATTGATGCACGAGTATAAAATGTATCCAGATCATCTCCTGTCCCGATCTTATCTTCCTCTTCCTCTCCCCCGTCCTTCTTATTTTGTTTTTTGCTTATCTTGTTAGCATCATAGTTTAAATATCTGTATTTAACCACTGTTAGCACAAGAAACTTTGTTAAACTTCCTTTGTATACATATTTGTATTAAAAGCTGTTTGTTTCTAACAAATAAATAAATAAATAATTCTCAATTAATTCCCATATTATTATTATTCATTGAGGATAATATTGGTAAGTCTTAAATTTGAAGTACGATACCAATAAAATTGATGTAAAATAAATAGGTCTCATTAGCTCAGTGGTTAGAGCGGTTATCCCTGTAAGACAGAGGTCTTGCGTTCGATTCCCAGATGCGACTGATACCTATTTTCCGTAAATTTTTCGATTTCATGTTTCATTTGAGATTTGTTAACATTATCTTCTTCAATGATTAAATATTACAATGAGGTTTACAAGCTTCAATAAGTTATTCAGAAAAATTTAACAAAAAAAAACACTTCCAGCACGTAACGCTTTTAAATATTGAGATGATTATTTGTAGTCTGAATAAATTGTCAGAGTAGCTTGAAAGCTTGATTCATTCCAGAAACTTAAATAAAAATACAATAATTTATTGTAACACATACATTAATATGGTATATGTGTTAGTGTTAGGTATTTTTATACATTTCTTAAAGGAATTGAACTTTAAGCTTACAATAACAATTTATTCCATTTTATATTCCGTATTTTTAAAAGCATTATGTGCTAAAAGCGTTTTTTTTTATCTAAAACCAGCTGATGTGTACCCGGCCTTGCTCGGGATTTTTTTTTTAATAAAGTTATAAAGTTGTGAATTTTTGCTTGTCATTAGGGTGCCACAATTGATTTGACAGCGAAAGTATCTCTCTCCAAATAAAGAAACATTCATTTGAATATTTTATTTCATTCCAATCTTTTATTTCTTCAAAATATATCTAAATCATAAAGTTCTTTAGTAGGTACCTAATCGTGTTTTCTATTTTGAAAATATTCTACCCAAATAACCTTCTTTTATCTATGGTCTAACCTAAATAAAGCATGGCGGGTTCAATGTTTTTCATACTAATTTATAACGTTATAGCAACAGTTTTACATATTGGATTTCATTCAAACTCCTTTCTAAACCTTCCCGTTACCAATAAAAATAAACTGTGCTATTTTCAGCGAAACCGGTACAGTAATTTTCGAGAAAATCGAGGACAAAAAACAAACAAACTTACATTGATTTTTATATATATAGATACGTCATAATGTTTGCACTTCGTAAGTATCGCCCTATTGGGAAAGCATCAATCAGACTCAAAATATTGTTCCAAGTACCTTTCAAAGAAAATCTTCTTCTTCCCTTCTTCCCCAAAAGGGGGATGCTATAGATCAACCAGCTCTGGAGAGTTGTAACTCTTGTGTAGCATTACAATTTTAATATATTACACGAGTATAGATATTAAAAATAACCGCATCTGTGATAGCGAATTTTCATAATCATTGTTAGTGTAACCTTAAACAAGGGCTATCAAATTTTACCTTTCCGAGGGAATCGGCAGCCGATTGCAATATTTGGAACATAGGAGTCAGTTGGAAATGCCGTGTTTGTTCTAGCGGTACTTTAATGGAAGGTGCTCCAACATGCTGGAGTAGATGATCTCTTCGGCAGCGGTGGGCAGTCGGAGGTAGAGATTAAAATCCGGATTCGATTTCAAAAATCCGGATATTCAGATTTTTCGAAGCAAAAACAAACAATTTTTTAAAATATTTTTTTTTCTGTTGTGTTCGATAAAATACTTATATTTTTTTTTATATTTTATGTAATACACAAATGTATTGCTGGGGAACACCTAAAATATTAACCCTGTGCTTATTTTTTTTTTTTATGTGAGTTCCGCACAAGAGTTCCAACTGATCCCAACCGTCTGGAGCTAGTGAGACTATGGCGTCCCCAATTGGGGTATATTGTGAGGCTGGAGGTAGAGGGGAGGGGGAGGGGATAGGAAGGAGGAAGATCGGGAAGTACCGGGCTATTCAGATCTGGTCACCAAACATGTCTTTTCAAGCAACGTTTCGTTTCTGAATGGTGGTCTTTCACCAGGGCGACACTGACAGTATTGTTCACTCTGGAACGTGCCGCAAATATGCTATTTATTATTTTAAATAAATGACTTGTGAAATAACAAAAATTAAACATATAAAATTTATTTGCGCACGCCGGGATTTGAACCCGCGGCCTATGGATTGCCAAAAATTGTAACCACTCAACCACGAAGACGGTCAAAAAGTATAACTTAGTATATTTACGGATATATTGAAATAATTATAGACATGCCAACTCAGTTGATAGCACCGCCAATGAAAGATTAAAAATAATAACAAAGGAAAAGTTGGTCAAAGAACATTAAAAAAATCGTACCACTAAATTGGTTTCCAATCATCACTGAATGATATTTTTTGGCTTCGAAATAAAATAAAATAAAGTAAATCGAAATAAGATATTAAGTTAAAAACAGTTTGATAGACGGATTCTGGACATTAAATCAGTAGATACTGTATCTCATTTCTGTCTCGGAAACATATCAAATATTTCTATCACAAGATGATGAGTCCCGAATGTAAATATAACCCGGCCTTGAGATGGAAACATTACTTATAATATTTTTACACCGAGATACGAAAAATTCTTATTTCACCTTTAATTTCATGTGCTCCTGGTAGATTTTTTTCTCACGATTATAAATTACTTGGTTTATTAAAAAAAATACATGATGGATGTTGAGCTTTTGGAGCGGAGACTAAATTTGTTCTGTGAAGACTCTGTTGAATTTTATTTATAAACTGTGTTAATGGGAAGACGCCACTGAAGAGATAAACGCATAGAAGTGTATTGTGGGCGTGTCCCAGTGGCGTAAGCACAATAGCCTTACTTCTGTTGAAATTGATCTAACGTGTTTAAAAGCAGAAAATCTTACTTTAACTATCAATCTGTTGTCCAGAAGAAGAAAGGCGTAATTTAAAATGGCGGCATTACTTTCATTTCTAATCACGGCTCAGCAAACTGCGGTCCACGAGCCAAATCGTACCCGCTGTCTGTTTTAATCCGGCCCACGATTTTGCTTTCATAATAATGATGAATAATGAATAAAAAAAAAACATTAATGAGAAGTACTTTGTTTACACCACTGTTTAAAATATTAATATTAACATGTTTCGGAAGCGAAGCTTTCCTTACACAGTATACTAAAAATTAATGACAAATGATAAACATAGAAAAATAATAATGTAAGAATAGACAAATTACAAACAAACAAAATTTAAAAATAAATGATGAAAGTAGGTAAATAATTAATTTAAAATAGTAAAATAATTGAAAAAAAAAATTACAAAATACTAAAAAATTCATTTATATTAGAAATTTAAAAAAGAAAATTAATAAAATAACAAGGCATAGCAGAAATTACCTAGGTGTCCTCGAGTTTGCTTCCTGGTCCGCCGACCCATTTTTTTTCATCTTGACCTTTATAATAAAAGTTTGCCGAGTCCTGGTAGGTTGTCAATGTTGTATGAACCACAATTCTTCGGATTTTCTGTTCAGTGGTAGTGTCTTAATTTCGTAGCTGTTTGATGTAAACAGAGTAATGTTGTCTTGGAAATATTTTAAATGACACTTTTCAATGTCATCTTAATGCCATGGTATATTTGTATTGACGACCTTCGTGGTAGAGCAATAAGCACCTTGGCTCCGGAACCAGATGTCTCAAGCTTGAAACCGGCGTGCTCAAACAAATTGTAGTAATTCTTCAAAATGTATATCGAAGCAGTGGCGGTTCATGGCCAATCTTATTGGAAGTTCAATTGGAGATTAACAGCCTTGCCCGTAGGAACGTACGTGATACGGCCCCTATATTATCGCCCGAACGCAACGAGACGTATCCCGCGCGTTCAGGTACAAAAAAACTATACCTGAAACCCACAAAACATTCGTATGCGTCAAGTTGGTTCCTGCGTCATCTCGTTTAGTATTTCGAGAACACAAACGAATCTTCCTTTCAATGCGCATTGCGCACAAATGTTTTTTTTTGCAAAAGCAGTCAACATTAGAATATAACAGTTCCTCTTAAAGGTGCCTCAAAAATCGCGAAAAATCAATTTCTTTAATGGCCTATATTTCATAATGTAAAACAAAAATAAATAATTTACTTCTAATCCGTACTAGATATTGATTATATTTTTTAATGAATAAAAAAAGATCATTAGGTTAAGGTGGGTATTTTGGCCTCAAATCCAAAATAAATTTTAGTATGAAACAGGCCGCGCAGCCGTTCCTCTAAAAATCATCTTAAATTAATTCCCATATTACTATCTTTCTATGACTGCAAGATTCTAACCGAATTTATTTGAAATCTCAATAGTGTCTCCGATATATCTATACGATTTTTTTTTATATGTGACATCTGTTGACATTTTCACAAGTCGATGATTAATATATATTGTAATAACTTAATCAAGCTTATAAACCCCATTTTAATAAGTGAAGATAATATATTTAACAAATCTTCAATTAATTCCCATATATTTTTTGGCTGCTATCTTTCTATATGACTGCAAGATTCTGCCCGAATGTATTTGCAATCTAGATAGTGTCTCGGATATTGTTATCCGATTTTATCGATATAAATATTATCTGAAATTCTTAAAATATTACAATGGGATTTTCATAAGTTGTTTCTATAAATACTGGATAAAAATATCTGATTATTTCGAATAAAATAAAACCGTGATATAAGACGCCATATACGTGAGTATGGCCAGTTTTATAAACGTTTTATAAAACTACAAAATTTCTATTAAGTAACGAACTGTTTCATTAACGGACCGTTATCCGTCCATTTTTTATTATCTTGAATAATTGTCATTTGCTTGTCATCAGTTTCACTGATCGATAATGAATCCATTTCACAAATCAAATTATATATTGTATTTTTAATTAAAATAGTGCACGGTTTCAAACAAGCGATCGTCGGGCAACAACTGACAGCTGTCAAATGACCGGTAATCTGACGAACGTTTATTACACATCCTCAAAAGATACTCTTTTTTTTAAGTTTTTCTTTAAAACGCCTATTTTTTTATATGAATACCGCACAAAAGTCCCAACTCCTCCCAACCGTCTGGAGCAAGTGAGACTATGGCATTCCCAATTGGGGAATGTTGTGAGGCTGAAAGTATTGGGGAGGGGAAGGAGAAGGGGAAGAGGAAGGTGGGGAAATACCCGGCTATTCAGATCTGGTTACCAAACACGGCTAAAAGCCATTTCAAGCAACGTTTCAATTCTGAATGGTGGTCTTTCACCAGGGCGATACTGAGAGTATCTTCCACTCTGAAACGGCACAAATTAATTAAAGAAAATTTAATTGCGCACGCCGGGATTTGAACCCGCGACCTTCGGATTCGTAGTCGAGAGCCTTACCCCTCGACCATGGAGGCCGTCTAGAAGAAATTTAAAAAAAAAAAAAATTTAGGTATGCCTTAATTTGTTTCATAAACACTAATAGTAATATTTTTTTAATGCAGATTATCAAACATTGGTCAAGTTTTTATTTTAAACCTGAAAAGGATTGCAATTATTATTCTCTACTTTTTACAAATATTTTAATATTAGGTAAAACATACGTGGGACGGTGAGAATTAATCTAATTTCTTATTTTATTTTGATAAAAGCCAAGCCCATGTAAATTTAAAAAAAAAATTAATAAATATTTTTCTCTTTAAAAAAATTATGTTCATCGTATTACGTAATATGATCAGTATTTCTAATTAACAGAAAAATGCTCTCCGTTGCCTCTCCCCCCTTTAATAATGTAATATAGTATAACTGTATCCATAATAACATATTTAAAAAAAACAACAACATATAATATGTACTGTGTATCCTGATGAGGAAAGCTTCGGTTTCGAAACATATTGATATTTACATATTTTAAAAAAAGTGGTGTAATCAAAGAGAGAATTACTAGAAGCGTGATATATACCAACTCCTAGGTCCCATACAGGTCAATGATATTGAATATTTGTTCAAATCAAGAAAAGAAACCGTTATTATAATTTTTTTGATTATTTCGCAAGAAGCAATGAAACATTCTTTTTTTACTTCAATTACCCTTCAGTGAAATTTTTTTTTAATGCGGAGACTGTTTTCAGCTACTCCCAGTTGTTCGAAACAAGTGGGACTATGGCATCCTTATTTGGGTTGTTTGTTGGACCATGTTGTTAGGATGAAGGGAATGAGGAAAGGAACGAGATGGGGAAAATGAAGGTGAGCAAGTACGTGACTATCCAGATCTGGTCAATAAACACGGTTAAAAAACGCTTCAATTTCTTAGGTGGTCTTTCACTAGGGCGATACTGAGAGTATCTACCATTCTACCATACTATAATTTGAAATCACCCAAATCACGTTCTTTCTATCTACCTTACTTCTGAAGCAGACTCCTGCTGACAGATTTGAGGTATTTCCAGCGTTGAATTTAATCCGGATTTCTCCGAAATGTGAACACCGTTCCTTCACCTCGAATTAGAGACGGATGCTGGGACCGCTGGACCCGTTTAGAGATGAATATTACTAATGTGCAGCTTCCTGTAGAGAGATTTTGATTTCGACTACATGCATCTTCAGATGCAGCGGTAACGATGCACTTTTCAAATTTGGAAGTAGATTAAAGAGAAATCTTCCTACGTTACCTGTTTTCTTTATTTAATAACATACATAGTATAATGTATATTATTGAATATACCTATAAACCTGTGATACACAAACAATCCACAGCCCGCGGGCCGCATGGGGCCCGTGAGCTCATTCTGTGCGGCCTACAGGCCTTTACATGCGGACCACTTGGCGCAATAAACATTTCATTTAATCTTTTAAACTTATCTTCTAATCTAACTTTGTTCTTCTCTTTGTATATTTTTTCGATCTTATCGTATCTACCATATATTATCAAACCTGGAAATCTTTTTTCGAAGCCTTATTTAAAATCTTTTTTTTTATGTTCTACGTCATTCTCGACATGGGTATTCCTCCGCCAACGATGCTGCTCATCTCAACACAGGACTGCTCTAGTGAGATGAGTGAATGTTTTAATTTAGTTTTATAAATTTGTTAAAAAAATAAGATAGGCACATCAAAACCATTATAAAAAATGAAAAATAAAAAAATAGCATCTTCTGTTAGGTCAAAAATTCGCACAGAGGCTTAGCAATGGAATATTCATTTTTCTTCCGCAAATATTTCTTGACTGAGCGTTCGCTCAGTGCCAATTGACATAAATGCTCATAGGTAGGTACTTGTTATCATTAAAAAAAATTGTAATAGTCATCTACTAAATAACAAAAAAAAATTACTTATAGTTCAATTTTGGACATATTTCGCTTCCCCTCCAACTCTCCCTCCCCTCAAACTCTCCTCCCCCTCAAACTCACCCCCCCCCCTCAAACTCTCCCTTCCCACAAACTCTCCCGCCCCTCAAACAATCCACCACCTTACTTGACGTTCTGTTACCTTATTTGTCTTTCGCGGTTTTCCCATCGTTATGTAATTATGTATATTGTATTGTAGGTTTCTATTGTATCTTTCTCTTCCCCATTTTTGCCTTTATATATACATGGACACTCCTGTTATTTATTTAGAATATTTTAAGTCCTGAAGATGATTCAGCCGAATCGAAACTAGTCAACTATACAAAAAATAAAAGTGGATTCAAACAAACTGTCTTTTCGTTTAATTGGTCATCTCAATCAACAATGTATTTGCTTATTGCAAAAAAATTATCATTCAATGCATGAATCAATTTGTTTCTATTTTCATTGCGCATTTGTAAACAAAGTAATAATATTAACGACTGTGTCATTGCTGCCAACCCGAAAAAAATAAGCGGACGCGCAAAATTCTTCGTCTGCTAAGCGGGGTTTATCGAAATTACGCGCAGCTAAAATCTAAATCTGTCTTAAATAAAGCCAACGTATTTTTCCAATGTAATTATATTATAAACAAGTAATTTTTCTTTTTTATTAAAGCCAACAATTTGATAATCACGTATGAGAAATTAATGATTTGTTTCGACATTAAATTCTAGGTTGTAGGCGGGTATTGAAGTTTGATTTGAAAACAGCATCGTAACTTGAAATATTTTATTTTTTTTAATGTTAGAAAATACATACATACATACATACATATCGTGGCTTGTGTAGCGATATAGTTTAAGTATAATCATTTGACTTAGAGCCGATAGATGATGAATTCGAACTAGCGATGAGTCGTTCATGAACAAGCCATTCATTTTGATGAGTCGTGAGCGTACGACTCCTGGTAAACCTTACCACGGCTCAATTGAACTGTGACTCTTTTTGACAAATCTTGGAACCACTTAAGAAAGATTGTTTGTTTATCTAAAAAGAAAAACATATCTCAGATGCTTGAGAGTATTCTAACGCATTTCTACAATGACGCAACTTTAAAAAAAGGTCCTTTGATCTAATTTATTTATATAAAATCATCGTATACGTGTCTAACTTCTACAAGGTTAAATTATGCCCACGACCGTGGGCCCTGCAATTAATATTTGGCGCCACATCATAAAGCATTTATTTTCAAGGGTTCACACATTAATAAAAATAATAATAAAATAATTACAGAATTTACACGTGTAATAAATTGCATAAATACGCATGTTTACGAGGAATTATGCTTTGTAAAAAGGTACGTACCCACCTCACTAGAGAGTAATGACATTTTTATTCTGTCACTACTTATAAAAGTAACATTTGCCGCCGTGGTATATCTATGCTACCGCCTGCCGTTTTGCATTGGTTTTACTTGTTACATTGTTATCTTATAATTAGCATTGTAACTTATTTAATATTGAGTTGTTCTCATGTTAAAACTACGCAAATATTGATATTTTTATATATTTGAGAGCAGTCATTCGAGAGAACCGGAACCGCAGTTAAGTAAGAAGTCTTTAAGGTTAAGGAAAAGGATAAAGAATTTTCCGTAAAATAACCAAAATAGGCATCCAGGTCAAACGTTTCTAGGGCATCTAATGATTGAATCAAGACTAGGAACCTATAAAATACAAGTATAATCTTATCAGCAATAGATCACGTCTGACTGGCAGGAGCTCATAAATAGTAGGACTTCCAAGCTAAAGTTCAGTGTGTCACGTCAAGTAGAATTCTGTAGGTTATCGTTGGAATTTCTCTGATTTATTGGATTCTGCACCTTGCGACGTGGGGGCTTATTGATAGGAATTTAACGTTTTTCTTCGTGGTTTCCTCATTGGCGACGATCATAACCCCGTTACAGAACATTCCTTGGCAAATTTCTAGATCAACGTCTAGCTCAAAATGTCGCTTCAAACATGAGCTATGATCTTCTGAATATTCCCCTCAAAACAATGGCCAAAATACCGAGGCCAAAGAAATATATTTTTAATATTTATATACGTACACTTCATAAGAAATGATGGTTTGGAGTAATGTTTTGATATTGTGCTGTACTACCCCTATCCCTATCCCTAACCCTGCCCCTACACCTATCCCAACTACTGCACCCACCCCTACCCTAACCCTGCCCCTACCCCTATCCCAACTACTGCACCCACCCCTACCCTCACCCAGTAATTTTATCTTATTTTAAACGTCAATTGTTAACATTTTCACCAAGAAGTTCTATAATTCTTCCTTAAGGGGTGGGAAAGGGGTGGTTTTTCGAAATTTCACGTAGAAAGTGACGCCCGTCTTGGTTTTAAAGTCAAGTGTTCAAAACTTCGTCAAGATCGGAAAAAAACTGTAGATTTGTTTATAAAACAAACAAATACCGCCCGCCCGGGGCACTTTTCTTTATATAATAGACAATGATTTTTTACGGGCGAATTTATTGCCTAGTAGGAATTTCTACAAACTGATTAATTTTTAATATCTGAGAGTTTTAGTAATTTTAGTTCTTTAATCAAGTATTAAATTACATGACCTATTTCTGAGAACAGAAAAAAACAGGATTCATTTCGTAATCGCTCTCGAGCAGTATTAATAAGAACTGATGATTTTTTTAGCACATAGTTTGAATAACGCACTCTTTTAAAGTGTGGTCAAATTTTATTATAATAAAAAAATTATAATATTTTTATGGGAATTCACTGCACAAACGCCATTGCCTATGATCTAGTTTAGGATACAACTGAAAAAAAACCTGACCAATTTGGGTTACGAAACTTCAATGCAGTGAAATTATTCTAGTACAATTTGCTTTACCTATGTATATAAGTCCACTATCAACTTACTCAGTCCGTCTATCTTTTCCGGAAAACTGCAAAATATTAGGATCGCTTCTGTCGCGAATAAATCATCTAGACAGGTGTGCCAGATTCGTCTGAGAAGTCAGGCCCGCAGCAAGGAGTATAGACGCCCGTGTGAGAGAAATTGTTAGAAATAACTAACTAACCATCACGCCGTTTCTCCGCAGGGGTAGGAAGAGAGGACGGACCGCCAAACAACTCGATCTTGTCATACACTTCTTGGTTCATTACATTCATACATCGTCTCATACATTCTCTTCTATTATTCCGACTTCTGACATGGCCCGACTCATGTATTTGATTAACTTGATCATGCCTTGTCTTCCTCGGGCGTCCCCTGCTTCTTCTTCCATTCATATTCGCGTCACATATTCTCCTTACACTCCTTTCTTCGTTCATTCGCTCTACATGACCAAACCATCTAAGCGTCCCTTTTTTAATCTTGCTCACTATGCTTACATCAGACTTGCGCATTCTTTACGAATCTCAACATTTTTCACACGATCATACATGGTTTTATCACACATTCGTCTTAGAGATCTCATTTCTACAGCATTCAGTCTACTTTCATCCTTCCTCTGCCAGTTCCATGTCTAACTGCCATACATCAGGGTTGGTATCGTAAACATACTTCCCAAATACACAAACTCATCGACCTGCTCCAAGTATTCATCATTCACAACTATATTACACACTGTTTTCGTAATCTAATATGTATAATATATATAAACCCAGAAATGCGTCGTAAAGACCATTTTAAAGGTCCCCATAAGGACGTCAACAACGGAAATTTTTAAACATTTCAACGTTCGAAGTATCCAAAAAATCTTTTCCAAAAATATTTTAGTTAATCATCTTAAAAATGAGAAAATGGCTATGACTCTTCATGATCATAATACCAGAACAAAGCAACTAGATAAGATAAATATACCTAATTGCAATACTACTTTTGGACAAAGAAGCTCTGAATTTTTAGCTGTAAAATTATATAACAAACTCCCACTCAATATCAAAAAAAGTAATTCAAACAATAATTGCATGAAGTCCAGCAAAACTTGGCTTAAGGAATTACCAGAATAAGAACTGACTACTATTCTCTAAAAAACGTCATAGAAATTACTGGAAAGACCCTACCCTAACCTTGAAGTTGAAATATAGAATTCGCTGAAACCCCTTTGTGCAAAACCTGGTCCGCCTCAGCACAGGATCTCCTAGTGAGGAGGACTATGAAAAAATTCTATAATATATATGTATTTTTTATATTTATACTTTACCTTATAATATCAAAATTATATAGAAACTAATAAAAAATAAAAATAAAATTTTAAAAAATATGCATATTTGCAATATGCGGGGACAGTTTTAAAGTAGACCAACTCTATCCAAGTGGATTTTAACATGATGAGACCTGAAGATTTTTCTTTTCATACATATGTTCAGAGCGCGTCCATATAATGTTTATCAATTTACAACACAAGTAACACGGAATTAAAATAATAATGTACAGTATAAGATGGTATATGAATTAAGCAAAGACAAAAGACAAAATAAACATAAGAAAGTAGATGCGTGGAATCAAGTCAAAAAATGGTGAAGAATCATAACGATTATAATATGTACTCGTATAATATAATACTAATTAGGTGCAAATAGATATTTATTTATAAATTAATTAAAAAAATATACTTTGTTTTCACCACTTTACAAATATACATAAATATCTACATATTTCGAAAGCGATGCATTCATCATCAGGAATATATTAAGATATTTTATTATTTAGGCCCTATATTGGCTTTTACATATTTAGTTAGTTATAATAGTCACACAGGTGCAAAACACATCATGTTAAATAATGGTGAAAATCTCTGTTATCAAGATAGTTTTAGAGGTTTTAAACTATGTTTCAACAATACTAATAAAAATTGTATTTTTGGAGTTGAACTGCTTTAGAATTGTCCCCCCCTCCAGAAAAACACATAATGTTGAAGATTCAAGGATTCTGTGATTAGAACCCAGATCTTCCTTTACTATGCCGGGCAGCTGAGCTACAAATTACACGTCACTTGCAAAATCTGTGGCATTTACCATTGCCTAGGTGAAAGGTTAACATTCTTATTCGCAACTTCGATTTAATTAGTTTTATGCTATGTATTTTCCAACATTTCTATCTTTTTTCTTTGACCACTTCCATCAGTCTCATAATATTTCACCGTAAATTATCGATACCGTTGTTCCATTGACAGAAATGGTAACCTCTGTGCGGTCCTCAAAAATTAAAAAAAATCATTTCACGTCCATATTTCCTTCCCATTCCTTCAACGTCGTTTTAGTTCAAAAATTATGAATGCCATATGCCTTCTGGCTACGGCAATCTAAACACTTTTTCACTGACAAAAAAAAACTAACTAAACACGTAATCAGTAATGAAATGTCGAATCAAACGGCCGCCTCTTGTTTCGGTCACCCGTGTGCGCCGCACACATAGCGCATAGTGGTGAGACGCCCCTGCGAGATACATTTAAGATACATCTGTGATACATTTGAGATACATTTGAGTTGGATTCAGCGACATCTAAACTGAACTATCTACAAGTTTCCATAATATTCCAAAGAGATGTGGTATAAATGATACTGCATAGTTGCCATACGAAATTATCTATTTATAAAAAGTTCGTTTTGGAATTTTCACGCTCTTGAATTCTAAACGAATTAAATTGATTTATTCACGTTTTACACGCATGTAATAGCAAAGTTATGTCGTCTTATAAAATGTTTTTCTTATCTTTGAATTTTTTTTTAAATCTTAATGTTTTAATTTCACGGGTTATTTTTGTAATTTTAACGTTATTTGAGTAACTGAAGCGGAATTATTTATATTTGTGTTTTGTTTTTGTTGAGATCAAAGAATACAAGCAATCTTCAGAAGACATTTGTTAATTTCTGAAAATTGCAAAAACCAACGAAATTTTTTAACTGACCATCTAGCGGTGAAACGGTAAAGCTCATTGACAGCTTTTTTTGTAATATCAACTCCACACTTCAGTTTATGTCATCTTTAGGGATGCTGTATGGAGGGTTGTTTAACGGAAGAAAGGCGTCAACCTTGAAGAGATGTTGTAGAGAGAGGAGAAACAAAAAGTTGTACAACCATTAACAATTCGAGCTGTTGCAGACAAGAACGAGTCGTAAAAACTACCCCTTCTCATGTGAAAGATTTTTATCGTGTACCTACCTATGTTGGACACGCGTTTGGCATGGCTCCCACTGGTTCCGAAGAGCAGCTTCCTTTGAAATGTCAGTAGAACACACAAAAAATTTCATTTTCGTCTATTTTCGGAAGACTTCGAACGTTACTTGAAATGGCTTTAGCCATGTTTAGTGACCAAATTTGTATTTATCAGATATTCATCGACACTCCCCTTCCAGATTTTCTTCCTTCCATACTCCCTTCAGCCTCACAACATACCTCAATTAGGGATCTCACTGGCTCCGGCCAGGTAGAACTCTTGAGTGGTATTCAGTGGTACATATAAAAATAATCCCTACAGTACACAAAATAAAACCAAGAATTCGGAAAAAAGCATTCGAACATGCACAAAAAAACTAACTAACAAACATTACGCCGTTTCCCTCAGGGGTACGTAGAGAGGACAGACCGCCACAAAACTCTGTTTTGGCACACTGTCCTTGCATCATAAATCGCTTCATACATACTCTATCATCATTCTGATTGATCGTGCCATGTCCTAATTGGGCGTCCCCGACTTAAATCTATAATATTATGATTATTTTCTTACAGTTACTCCACGCAGGACGCCCTGAGGGAAATAATTTCCCTCGTGGCTTATGTTATTTTTAAAGCGACCCATGCTGTAGAGGGGACGAAAGCGACAAAAGTCGTATATGCGACCTGTTCTCATGTGATAAACGACAACAGTGTACAAATGTTGGGCGCGCGTTTAGCGTGTTTCCCTACTGTGCACCGGAGCCGAAGAGATTTACGATGCTAGGCCCTCAGAGCATCTACCATTGAGATTCCGGTAGAACAAGGACAGCATTTCCATCTGATTACCTCCAATCCGTTTGTTGAGATAGTGGAATCTATCAAACGGACCGCCCGTTTCTATAGTCAAATCACATATTTATGCAACATTCGTTCATAATGATGAGATAATGGAAAGATGAACCAACAACTCAACCCAGAATCTCATCTTCCCGACTGGACGTTTGGTTAGAATCCAGTCTAGAGGAAACATCTATCTGTGTGTCAGGTAGTAGTTAGATAAATTACTGCACCTAGTCTTTAATTCAGTAATTTACCGACTCCGCCATCACTCATATCTGTGTAAACAGCTGTTTCGCCATTACTCAAACGGCAGCTATTTAGGAGTGAACCCCCAGTTGGCGAGCCAAAGTCAAGCAATTACACGTTTAGCGGAATTAAACGCATAAATTTCAATGATCTGTAAATAGACTCGATAGATTTTGTCTACACTCTGGCATTACATATTCGCTTTCAAATTTTAACTAGGACAATGTTAGAAAATTATAAAACAGACGGAAAACAAACCAAAACTTAGAGACATACAACAATGTTGCATTCCCATGAGTTATTAACTGAAATAATTTTGAGACTGTTCATTTTTACTAAACTTTATTAATTTTTGCGTTAATAGTGAACTAAATTTATTTATTACTAGCTGATGTGTACCCGGCCTTGCTCGGGATTTTTCACTTACCATTAGGGTGCTTTTAACCTTCCAGCGGGCGCGCTGAGTAATTTCCCATGAGCGAGCGCTTGTCGTAAATTTTACGTCATCAAGTTTTCTCTATGTAAATGGTGTTTTCTTTATATAAATGTTAGGGAATTGCTTTAAGGTTATGAAAAATGATAAATGACAGTAGTTTAAAAAATAAGTATTTGACTTTCTTAAACAAAAACGAAATAACACTCTAAATATGTTACTAATTCAAAACAAAATATTTTATCGACCTATTAGTCAGAATCAATATTATCATCCGTACAATTGTTGCAAACCACCTCAACTACAGAATGGTACTTGCATGTAAAGGGCTGGCAACGACAACACTTCATTGATGCTGTTCTACTGCAGTGCACATGACCGAGAAACACCGCGTTTTTGAGGGCTTCTTTTTTCTTCTTCTGGCATCGGTTAAACTTCCCGGCCGTCATTCACTCCTGCGGCAAATGTTTGACATTTGATCTAAAGATAAGATGTTCTTTCATCGTGGTCAATGCCAATTTTTTTAGGAAAATTCTTCAATACTTTGGAGCCTTTCCTGGACAGGCAAATTTGTATAAAATTATGCCGCCAATATTCATTAGAGTGTAGAAAACTACACACGGCCATCTCTTTGTTTTTCTAGAGACCGAGTAAGCGGCACACATTTTGTCAACTGTATCCACTCCACCTTTGGTTTTGTTGTAGTCCAATATAACTTGACGCCTTCTGGTGATAGGATCCATTTCGTTGTCGTCATGTAATGTTGAGAGTAATATTACAGATTTATTTTTCTGAGGTAGATAGGAAAGCATCATTTTTTCCTTTTGGAAACCAAAAAGAGTGGATCCAATAGCCCTACTTTTGTCCGGCAAGAATTTTTTTGGGATTTCTACTTTGTTCTTTTTTATTGTGCCCCGATAGCACTTTATTCATCTTGTTGCTTGATTTCTAATTCTGAAAACTCGCTGTCACTCGAGGGAAAGTAAGTCTCATCATCTTGTAGTCTCATCAACTTCATAATGGATTACGTCTAAAATAAAAATAAAATACATTTAGCTATAAAAGTAACGATGTAAATGAGAAATAAATAGAAAAAGGTACTTTAGTTAATATACTTACACTTTAAGGCGCGTGTCGTAAAATTTACACTCAACGGAAATTTCCAAATATCAATGAACAACAAAAACTTCTAAGCACACCGGGTACCTCTGTAGTTTAGAGAGACACTGATCCTCGAATAGCTCGGAGCTCGATGATTGTGACTAAGTGGTGAAAGTGGAGGAAGCGATAAGGAGCATTTGTCGTAAATTTTACAACAGCGCGCCCGCTGAAAGGTTAATAAAGTTATGAAGTTGTAAATTATTTTTTGTCATTAGGGTGCTATAATTGATTTGACAGAAAAGGTAACTATCTCCAAATAAAGAAACATTCATTTGAATATTTTATTTCATTACAAACCTTTATTTTTTCAAAATATATGTAAATCATAAAGTTCTTAAGTAGGTACCTACTCGTGTTTTCCATTTTGAAACTATTCTACCCAAAAAAACCTTCTTCTTTTGAATATGCAATCTGTGAGTGTTATATGTATGGGCTAACCTAAAAAAAACATGGCGGGTTCAATGTTTTCCATACTAATTTTAAAACGTTATAGCAACAGTTTTACATATTGGATTTCATTCAAACTACTTTCTAAACCTTCCCGGCACTAATAAAAACAAACTGTGCTATTCAGCGAAACCGGTAGAGTAATTTTAGAGAACATCAAGGACAAACAAACAAACTTAAATTAATTTTTATATATATAGACAACCTAGCTGAACAACAACACCTGTAAATTGCCATCTCAACACGGGCGTTTCACACCTAGTGATATGTGCAATACGTCAGCACCAGTAACAAATATTTATATATGGAATTAAATAAACAAAAAATACGTTTTTTTAGATTGTTGTGATAAAGAAACCTATTTTAGATACCATATTGGTGAGAAAATTAAAAGTCTATTCTCAGTTCGCGTAAGTCTGCAAATGGTGTTTATAACCGCAGAATATGTTTTGGAGATTTGTTTACTGGAACCTACTTGTTACGGAAATAGTATGACAACTGATTTATTCCAGCAATAAAATAAACAAAAATACCACATTGAACCATTCCGTAAACACCACGCAAAAATATTTCCAATTAGTCTAAAAGTAGAGAAGCTTCAAGAATGCCAAAACATGTTATCTTAAATCTGTCCTAAAAATAACAAGTAAATATTATGAACGATTCTCGGAAAAACACAATTTTCGAATTACATTGTGGCGGTCAGTTTTATTATTTAACTACGGAAAAGTTATTGCATTCTTTTCTCATAAAATGAAATCATTACTTTAATAATCTGGTATTTTGTAAAATAAACATGTTGCGGTTTATTTTATGACAAAGTATTATCTTATCCAAGTCAATTAGGGAGAGATTTATATATGCATTCAATTATAATAATACATAATAGAATAAAGGGTCTCAGATTAAATCTTCTTGAACAATTAGAAGTTAATAAACGAACGAATTATCCTAATATAACATTAATTAATAAAGTAAGGAAAATTATGTATTCGCCGCTTCTCAGTATGTTCACATTATAAAAACAATATAACACATTTAAATAATCAATTAAGAAAACATTTTCAGTTAAATACGGGGAAACACATTAAAAATGTGAATACTTCACAGAAAAGAGAATTTTAATTATGTTCTAACTAAATCGGTTTCACCGATAATAAATCATTATTTTTAAAAACCCGCCTAAATTAGAATGGGATGGGAGTGAATAAAATCGTATAAATAAGTCGTCACATTGTGGATTAACCGCAGTTTGAAAATGGCCTTGAATGCCGAAACAGCTGTTACAATAATACAAATTAAAAATACTCGCAGAACTTATTAATAACATTATTAAATTTGATTTACATTAAATTTAAAATAAATAAATGGAGTTGTACGAATTAAATACAAAAACAATTAATAATGGAAGATATACTGGAGGAAGTTGCCGCGCTTCGATCAACTATTCCAGAGTGGTAGATACTCTTGGTATCCCCAGTGAACATGGGTGTTAAAGAGATCCATGCTGTAGGAGGAAGGAAACACAGAGGCCGGCAAATCGTTTCACAGCCGCACTGTTCAACTCAAGAACGAGTCGTAGAAATGACCTATACTCATGTGACAAATGCCTAGCGGGTACAAATGTTTCCCGACTATCTACCGGTGCCGAATGGATCAATGATACTAGTCCCTTAGAGGATATTTCATTGAAACAAGGTAGAACAAGGATAATATTCCCACCTGAGGCCTGTGCCTCAAATATTGCAATTTGTTTGTTAAGATAGGATAATCTATCAAACGGACCGCACGTTACTGTACAGAGACATGGGTTAGTAAAATATAAAATTCCACAATTTTTTCACTCGTAAAGTATCAACCGCACATATACAGTGTACAGAAATAAACTATTGCATCAATTGATATGTTATTTTTAATTTTATTTGCGATTTCGAATATTTTTTATGAGACTCGCACTCGTTCGGGAATTTTTACTGATCCAATGATATTTACCGATCAGATTAATATTAGAATTTTATTTCATTTTTTCACTTAATACCACCAGAATGTGTGATAAATTGTGTAATGCCAGGTTTATATAGTACCTCGAATAAATATCTGATTGACTGTATGTGTTAGGTGACTTGTAAACACTGCTTTACCATTAAGAAGAAACTTCTAAAAATTGTGTATTTATGAACAGCGTTTGATCATCTCTGTTGACTTTTTAAAGAAATTTAAAAAAACAACACTAATTTTTTTAAACAAATATTCTTCAAAAATCAAATATTTCTGAATAAAGGCCTCCAAGAGTTGAAACTTGAAAATTATATTGGTTAATAAATTGTGAAAGTACTAGTAATCTGAACAGATAACATCTAGAAATGCGGTTTTATGTTATACGAGCGCAGACACGTGAAAAAGCATAAATACTTTATAAATTGAAGAGAAAAATTCAGAATTATTAATTTTAATTAAAATATCAACTGATTGAAAGGCAACTATATTTTAAAATTTAAATTGATTTTTTTATCAAGGTAGAATTCCCGGATGTATGGCAGGGAGGCGTGGACCTGGCAGAAGAAGGATAAAGTGGACTTATTGCTGTAGAAATGAGATCTCTGAAGCGAATGTGTAGTAAAATCATGTATGATTGTATGAAAAAGTTTAAATTTTCGAAAAATTCAAGGCTGATGTAAATGTAATGAGTAAGAATACGAAAGGGACGCTTAGATAGTTTGGAAATGTGGAGCGAATGTGCGTAGAAAGGAGTATAAGGAGAATACATGACGCGAATGTGAAACGAAGAAGAAGACGGGGATGTCCGAGGAAGGATGGCGCTATCAAATTAATCAAATACTTTAGTCGGGTCATGTTAGAAATCGGAAAAACATAAGAGAATGCATGAGACGATGTATGAATGTGAATGAAGCATGAAGTGTAGGTCCGTCCTCTCTGCGTACCCTCCAAAAACGGCGTAATGGTTAGTTAGTTAGTTATGAAAACATATAAAAAAGGTTATTCATACAAAATGAAAAACATTTTTTGTGGATGTCTGAGGGTCTCCTGTCTCCAAAGGGCCATGTTTTGGCATCTTAAACGCATAATTGTTGACTACCCACCCCTTTCTACCGGATCCAATTCCTATTGTCACGGGAACAAGAAAGGGCCGAAAGTAGTTCGATCTTAAGGCTCGTCGCGGGATGACAAGAGAGTTGACCGCCGTGACATCAGAGCAGCTGGCCAATTCTGGATTATTGAAATATTCATTAAGTGAGGTGAAAATATGTGCTAAGAGGATATTCACGAACAAGGTAGGCCTATTCAATTTCCGTGGCATCCTCCTGTATTTCTTTTCAGTCCTTCATTCACCTCTTTATTTCTAATCTGGTTCTCCAGATCAACTTCGCCCCCAGTCCAGAATTTGGGATTCTTTCAGAGCTATCGAATCAGGGAGAACTCCATCCAGGCAGCCTTGGCAGTAATGATGGTATTCATAGATTGGCGTACTCTATACCACAAACTTCCCATGTGGTGGCGGGGAAGTCTGAAAGAGTGCACTCGTCCCTTCAGGAATATTTCCGTAGCGCTGCAGTATCTTGGTAGACGGAATAGCTGGCGATATGCATTATTCTAAGTGACATTTTTATTGGGAAGACTTATTCCATTGGGATACAGTGTAATATTCTGACATATGCAGAGATGTGCAGAATGCGTTGAACAGTCTTCCCTTGACGTCATGCTATCATTATTTTTCTTTTTTGTTATGCTTACACCGTGAAGAAAATTGTAAGGTAGGTACCGATTTGGAGTACTTAGGGGGTAGGTATTTTAAGGATTCTCTCACAATTTGAGCGAAGAGAGTCCACATAATCGGAAAGATAGCGAAAATTTACCTTCTTTTAGATTCTAAGATAGCGAGTTGATATTGTTGCCAAAAAGAAAAAAAAATCACATGCTTCCATCGATTTCCCGAGTTTTCCGCCCACAATTCTTAGCCTGAATAAATCATCGTTATAAAGAAAGTAAACAAAATGAAGAATGTTTTGGGCGGGGCTTTCTTAGACGCTTAACTTTGAAGGAAATTAATATGTTCTTTGATTTTTTAGAATGCCTAAGATCTTTAGTTACCGGTTTTATGACCGTTTAATAGGAATATGAAATTTTCGCGTTATTAATTTGGGACAAGTGATGAAAATCGTGTTATTTTTGACGAACTTCACGTTTTTCTAAAAATTGGCATTATGTTCCCTTTTGGTATTTTGCAACACAACAATGATGAATATATATTTTTTATTTTTTATTATGATATTTGGAATTAAAATTTTTGGATTTAAAAAAAAAAGATTTGTATGTATATCGTGTATTCCTGAACATCAAAAAGTCACAAAGTCAAAAAGTCAAAAAGTCAAAAGGTCAAAAAGTCACAAGGTCAAAAATCAAAAATCAAAAAGGCAAAAAGTCAAAAAGTCAAAAAGACTTATATTCAAAAAAGTCAAAAAATCAAAAAATCAAAAAATCAAAAAAACAAAAAATCAAAAAGTCAAAAAGTCAAAGTCATAAAGTCAAAAATTAAAAAAATAAAAGAAAGAAAAAAAATCAAGAAGTAAAAAATAAATTTAGGAAATTTCTACAGTCCGGGACATTGTAAATAACTAAATGTGTATAAAATGTAAATATCTAATGTAAAATTCCTATTTGAACCTATGTAGTATTCGTTAGCTTTTTAAGATCAGTTTATAAATATTTCAAATAAATACCAACATTTCTTTTGCCACCACTCTTGTAATAAATATAATATCAATGGAAAAGAGGGATAAAATAGCATCTGCCGAATCAAACCGAATCTTCTCCAAGCTTAAATTTTCTAATAAAACTGTGTTCATCTGAAGCGACCTGCCAGGTAAGTATGTTTTTCTGTGTCTATTTGTACATAATTAGATAGAGAATATAAAGTAATATTTGTACAACGCCCCTGAGATGATTTTTCGCTAAAACGACGCTATACAAATTATCCAATAATTGTTATCATTAACTCAGATCTTCACTATTATGTAAAGAAGAATGTCCCGGGCGGGCGGTGTGTGTTTGTTTTGCATACACATCTACAGTCCGAGCTTGATGAAATTTTGCAAACTTGACATACAAAATAAGAGGAAGGTCACGGTTGACATGAGATTTTGAAAATCGCCCCCCATCAGTGGGAGGGGGTGATTTTTTTGGCTTAAAGGGGTTCCCACATTTAAAGCCAAATTTTGGGACTCCTTGATGAAATTTTGCAAATTTTACGTTCAAATTAACAGGAATATTACTAGAGAAGGGGTAGGAGTATGTCTAGAAGTAGGGGTAGGATTAGTGATTATCAAACTTTACTCCAGACTATTAATAACCCGGGGCAACGCCGGATACTTCAGCTAGTTTGATACAAAGTTTTCTCGTGAATTTTCCCTTATGAAATCTTTATATAGTTTTCAAACACCAATTCTTTTCTCATCAATCTATCTCCAAATGCTATCAATTTGTCAATCGTTCGTTCGGTAGTTTTCGGCATTCTTCGGCAATTTCCGTCGCGAACCGAGGGGCCAGAGGTACATATTACAGGAGCCATTGGGAAGAGATGAGCTGGTTTCGTGTATTACAAGATACAGTATATATTTGAGTATTAACCGTGAGATATGCTCGAGTATTATGTGTGAGAGATATATCCGAGTGTGTGATGGATATATATTCGTGACTGATTTGCGATGCCTGTCCAGAGTTAGAGCAATGGGTGTCGCGGATTCGGTCCGTTTAATATTGCCCAGTGGCGGCGTGGAACAATATTACTTCATTGAAAATTACATTAATCCTAAAAGACCAATCCAATGTTTTATACGTTGCAGCTTGCCTATATTATGATTAAATAGGAAAAAAATATATTTATTCGCGGGCCACACTCAACTCTTGGCAACATTTGAAAAATGCTGTGCACTGACAGGTGATTTATTTTGGTATTTTGTTTTATCACGTCGGGGTCACCAATATAGTTATCACCAATCATTTGTCAATTTGACTAACACTCCTATCAAGCCTTACAAAATGCATTTTTTGTTTACGATGGTTTCAAACGTGTATTTTATTTTGTAAAACAATTTTATATAATAATAATGGTGTTTTATCATCTTCTTTTTTTTATAACAAAATAACAAATAATGATTTTCTCACTGGGATTTCCCGTGCTGAGGATTTCATTTACATAATATGAAATTACATTGAATTAAATTGATGTGATTGATGAAAAATAAAAAAAATTAAGGTGAGGTGTTTTAGGAGGAACGGCTGCGCTGCCTGTTTAATACATAACTTAATTTTGAATTTGAGGACAAAATACCCATCCAAAGTGAATGATATATTTTTTTTAAATTTAAAGGTGTAGTAAATATTAAGTATGTACGAAAAGTATTTCATTTACTTTTGTTTTAAATTATGAAGTATAGGCTATGAAAAAAAAAATCATAATTTTAGAGGCAACTTAGAAAATTATTTTCGGGTTTGTTGTATTTTTTTTTTATATTATCATATTTGCTATCTAAATATGATTATTTAAATAAAAATATATAAATAAAACATTTAAAAAAAAAAAGTTTTTTGGTGGATATTTTAAATTACCTACGGCAAATTTGTGTTCCAACGTAAATTGGTCGTTTTAAATTTAATTTAAAGTCCTAATTAATGCTTATTTTAAAAAAAAATTAATTTTAATTTTGTATTTCATTATATTTTCAAAGCAGACGGGGAATTTTTTTTTATATAACCTTCTATGTTAGCCCCAAATAATTGTTAAAGGTGCATCTAAAATCGCGAAAAATCAATTTCTTTAATGCCCTATATTTCATAATGTAAAACAAAAATAAATAAATTACTTCTAATCCGTACTAGATATTTACTATACTTTTAGATGAAAAAAAAATCATTAGGTTTAGGAGAGTATTTTGGCCTCAAATCCAAAATTAAGTTTTTTATGAACAACGCGCAGCTGTTCCTTTTAAGTGCTGTTGAGTGTATATTTGCTCTTTATACTATTTCTTTTAAAAAAATGTTTATATATGAATTATACCTTGAGGTTACTACTTTTCAAAATCAAAATTAGTGGTAACATAAATCTCAAGAAAATTAACGAATATCTTCCTCATTCTGTATAACTAACTTTAAAAGGTTCATTCCCTTGATAAATATTTTTAAAAATCTTCGATCCAAACGACATATTTAATAATCCTTGTGTTCTCCGCAGACTGGACTAACAAGGTAGTCGTACGCAATCACTCCCTGCAACCCCCTGTCGGTGGCATGGAGAACTAGTGATATAGCATTAAAATTCATAAGAGATAATATAGCATGAAATGCACGCAGTGTTAGTCGGAATGACTAAGATTAGTTTTTTTTGGGTTAACTAAAAAATTATTTGCACTTTTGGTGGGTTTTCTTATGCGATGTTAGCTATCATTAGGCCAATCTTTACACCGCGAGACGAAACGAAAGTAGCCGGGGACGCCCGAGGTAGAAATCGCATGATCAAGTGAACCAAATGATTGAGTCTAGCCAAGTCAAGAGTCGGAATAATAAAATAGTATATATGAGATGATCTATGAATATGAATGAAGGTAGGAGTGTGTGCCAAGACCGAGTTGTTTGGCGGTTCATCCTCTTTGCTTACCCCTACGAGGAAACGGCGTGATTGTTAATTAGTTGTGAAAATGGTATTCAGAGATATTAATATTATTATTAGATTTATCAATATTACTCAATAATATATTTTTTTTTAGTACTCAATTTTAAGCGCATTTTTTCCTCATGGCACCAACCAGTACCTATCAAACACATATACATAATTGTTTACTTTATAATATTCGTTTTTCTCGTCTCTTCATAAGTACTTAACTATTATACTATACTCAAACTATCTGGTATACGTAAACGATTACTCTGTACTTTTTTCTTATATCTTTGAACTATTATTCTATATTATTTTTTATGCTATACTCAAATTATCCGTATACACAATTGTTTTTTTCAGTACTATTCTTCACATCTAAAGAGATGTGAAGAATAGTACTGAAATATACTGAGTATAAAGATACATAATTATTATTCGTTTTTTTTACATATATTATATTACCATACTATATTAATAGCAACCTTTTCCCTTATATTTTTGTATAATGGCACATAATATGAACTAAACATGTCAATTTAACTGTTCTAAAACGGGATTTGTTCCCAGTTGGGCAGTCAAAGCTTTCTTACATTTTATTGTTTGATCATGTGTATTTTAAATTAATTAAAATAAATAAATACAAGCTGAAAAACAATTGTGTTGACTCCTAAAAGAAAAGGTGTGGAAATCTCATTTTGAAATTATCCTATATTTTTGAGTAGCCAAAAAACTAAGAATTTTTAAAAATTAAGTAATTTAATAACCTATAAAGGTCAATGCTAGCCAATCTTTTTCTTAGAATTGTAAAAAACGTTGAAAAATTGCATACGCAACACACAGTGTTAAGATAGCCAAAAGTACAATATTTTGTCTCAAAACATTAATATTGTGTTACAATACTAAACAGGATTTTCGAGATAGCGAACATTTTGTAGATTTTTGCAGAACAGTAGCATTTTTTTAAATACAATAAAATCATATCATTTTACCATACACGCCACTGCAGATTTATAAGCTGGACCTCCATATCCCCCCCTCTTGCACCCATCAGCCTCCCACACCTCTTCAATACTATCCCACGCCAGTCTAACGTGATTCGTGGTATCCAAAGGGTCGTGCAGTAGTTCTAAGAGGCCTCGTACGTTACCTAATTAGGTTGAACACTAAAAAGTAAAATAATTTAATATAATTTTTGAAAAACAAAATTGTGACCTTTTGAGTGACCCTCGTAAAATTAATAAAAAAAATAATTAAAAGTGTTTTTTTTTTATAATTCTAAAAATAGCAATCAGATTTCGTGCATTTTTCTTTAATGTTAATTTAATCAAATACCCCTTTTAAAGGTGCGAAACAAATAATTGCCAATTTTTACCAATAAATAATTGCATTAATTCCTTTATTTTTTAATCTTATTAAAATTGCAACCTGCATTGCACTAACTCGGGCGGTACGTTTAATAGATTCGCCTATCTTAACAAACGGATTCCAATATTTGGAGCACAGACGTCAGGTGGGAATGCTGTCCTTGTTCAATCGGTATTTTAATGGAATATGCTCTGAGGAACTAGCGTCATTGACCTCTTCGGCACCGGTGCATAGTCTGGAAACACGCCAAATGCTTGCCCAACATTCGCATACGGTTGACTTTTGTCACATGAAAACGGGTCGCTTCTACGACTCGTTCTTGTGTTCAACAGCTCGGCTGTGGAATGATCTGCCGGCCTCTGTGTTTCCTCCATCCTACAACATGAGTCTCTTCAAGGCCCAAGTTCACTCCTTCCCATCCTCTAAAAAACACTCCACACAGCATCCCCAAAGATGATATAGACCCTGAGGGAAATTATTTCCCTCAGGGCCTCCTGTGTGGAGTTACTGTAAAAAAACTGTTTTTAAAATAAAACTTTTAAATACTTCTGGCCATTTCTACGCAAGGGTAGGCAGAGATAAACAAACGCCATCCTTCTTGCTCTATCATATACTAGTTTGTTAATTCACTTTTGATATTATCCGAGTTAAGTATTTGATTAAATCGATTGATCCACGCCCTTACGGGTCATGCCCGACTTTTCTTTCCATCCGCTAGTGCCCCATACATTTTTCTGATACTGCTTTCTCTGTCCATCTGCTCTACCCATTTCCACTACATATATAAATATTATTCATCGGCCTTGAATTGCTTTAGATCTCCTCAGTCGATTTACTCTAAAAAATTAAGGTTTAACCACACGTACACCTCGAGAATCTCAAATCCAGAATGCCTACTTTCGTCCTTACTTTGCCAATTCCATGCATCACTAGCATACTCAAGGTTGGTATCAGAACCCCATTGTGAACTTCTAGTCTAACATCCTTTGACATCGCATTAATGGGGACTATAAAATTGACTGCATAGTCTATATTCATTCTTCCTGAGCCTGTTCCAAATATTATATTATTTAGAGATCATATTTCACCAAGCCAATTTCTTGGTTCTTCCAACAAACGCAAACTGCAATTAAGCCAATAATTCCTACAAATTTCATTTGCAAATCCTCTCATTTTCTTAAAATCGTGTGTTAAATTTCATCAGAGTGGTTACCTAACCTAAAAATAGCCACCCCGGTTAACTATCTCCTTGCTAAATATATTAATGTTATTCCTAGAGAAGTAGAGCCAATCTCGTTGATTTATTGCGTAGCTTTGAATTTCAGTACCATCTCGTCAATTGTGGATTCCGGGTTTTTTTTTTTAATGGGGTTGAACAAAATCGTTCTGTAGTTATACATGGAAATTTTAATCTTAGCGCCCGTATAATTAAATCATACAACAAATCATATAAAATTAGATTTAAAAAATTTGCTTATTTGTAATCCAAAATTTTAACTATTTAGCCATCACGTGGTTTCCTGGGAAGGTTAGGCAGAGACGATGAACCGCCACACAACTATGTATTGGCACCACACACTCTTTGCTTCATTCACATTAATGCATCATCTCATACATACTTTTCTGTTATTCTCAGAAGACTATTGATTCACTTTGATAGTGCCATGTCTTCCTCGGACGTCCCCGACTTATTTTACCATTAATTTCTTCTGTATCTTCATTTGCCTTCTGGTATCCAGCTTTGGACATAGACCTCCCTCAATTATTGTTTTGTCAATCATTAGGGGCTCTCTCTCATCCTTGAAACTTTTCATACACTAACCTACCCATTGTTAAAGTGTTACTCAGAGTGTTGGAATGTGCCTATTTGTTAAAATATCACAGGAAAAGATGGTCACAGAAGACCGAAAAGATTATGAACCACTATTTTAATGTCAGCTTTACGTTTCGTTTACACGAAATTCTTCATCAGAGCAATATAATTTGATGGTTGATAATCTCTCAGAGCCTAACATAAGAATTGGAGTTCATACACAGTAACATTTTTAATCCAAATATAATAAGATAAATTGATTCTACAAAAAAACAATAACCAAACTCTTTTACAAAACCTAACCTTGTACTACTTCCCTACTTTCTCAATTAACTAATACATTGATACTAATTTACATCATTCAAGTGACTAAATCCTATAGTAAATTGGAAAATCAACCTAAAACCCATACAAAATTGGGTGAATACTGCAAAAAGCACTCACACAACGAAAAAGCTTAGCTGAAGACTAACACAGAACACATTCAAGAAATTTGATTAAAACTAAAAATAAATTACGAAATTAAAAAGTGATAAACCGTACATTATTTTTAGCTGATTCTATCAGGAATGCAGAAGTTCGAATAGCAGAAAAATCAGATCTATCAGATCTGGATTCTGCCTAGGTCAAACTGCCCGATGGCATTATATAGCGCCCTTTTCGGACCAAAAGACGAGCCAGACATTTATTACGATACTTTGGTGCGAGACTATTTGAAATATATAACTGTTTCGGAATACGACAGGGAAGAAACTCCGACTGTATACGGAGACATTCACAAGATAGCCTTCAACAGGTCTGGTCTTGGATTAGATTTCACACCCCTGACTGTCTTGTCTAACTACATCTTCAATTCTAGAAAAGGTAAGATATTTGATAGATATTATTTTAGAAATTAAGATACTTTTTATTTTGTTGTATGGTAAAGTCGTCAAAGGGGAACATCAAGGTCTTTGAGCCAGTCTAGGGCATACCTCAGGGGTCGACTTGTGGACCTCTCTAATTCCTGCATTATGTGAATATGAACAAGAATCATGGATTATATTGTTGAAAAGGGTTCACTGGACCAACTCTATCCTTGGCTCTTTGTGTGGTCATTATTTTTATCTCAACTTTTTCTGTTGTTTAATCATTAGAAGATTTTTCTAGTTTTTAGGAATATGGCTATATTTGTCATACGTATTTCCATGGCTCTCACGATATAGAATGTATTCACGTTTACACAAACTTTTATATGCTTCAATTTGTCAAGTTATTTTTGAGACCCGAATGAACCAAGTTTATCAACTGGTTTGCAGACAGTCAGACATCGCGACTCTACCAGAGAATATCCGATGGGTCCCAGACGGTAATACGGTAATTCCAATGGTAATAATCGTAAAGTCGTGCCACTTCTCCAACACAGAGTTCCACTTGAGGTTGAAAGTGGTGATGATAATATGTACTGCCTTAGAAATGCTCCACATATATCAATGTCTCTTTCATCTTGAAAAACGACACTTAGCGACCTAGCCTGTCTCTTTTATGGATCTTGTGATATTTCCTACGATATACCTTGTATCGCATATTTCCAGTACCTTCAAGGTCCAATTATTTTTAATAGCCTGAATGAACAAGATATATGTTCAGGTTTGCAGACGTCCAGGCAACATGAAACTGACAAAGTATGCCTGAAGGTCATTTTCCTGATAAATAGGTCAGATTAGTCGGACAGATCTCAAGAAATAAGACAGCAAATCGTTTATTAAATTCGTCAATGACAAGAATTTTGGCATTACTTTCTGGCACGTCCAAAATTAGTATCTTGGAATACTTTGGGGAGGTTTAAAATGTTTTACACATTACGTGTCTGTCCGAGAACTACTTTAACTAATTTTGAAGATGGTTTACATTTTCAAATTAATATCTAACATCACAGATACGTTCTTCTATTTGTTACACGTTTAATTTATCTATTTGATTATATGCCCATCTAGGCTTTTACGCGAATTTTAGAATATTATATAAAGAGCTATCAAAAACTATAAGTACAAAGAGTTTCTTAACCATAAAGTAATGAACAACCTTTTTCAAACGTTTAACAGTGACATAAAATAGAAAACCAAAACAATATTATAACACAAATCATTAAGACTCGCTCCATTACCCACGCTGCAATACTACATTTTGTTGGATTCATCAAAGTGCTGGTATAGATGACGCTTTACTGTATAAATGGAGTCAGCAAATACATCAACAAACCTGTTGCCCAGAGCATGCATCCTATTGGTTAATGAATGAGACTGATAGCTGGTTGTGTAAGTGTTGCAGAAAAATGTTACAGTTTGTCTTGTTTTCGTCGTCGGTACATTTAATTTAATATTGGCGAGGATAGCAGGGCTGTCAATTAGGTTGTTAATGATTCTATATAATAAAAAATGAGATAGACTAAACTGCTCGACGATTCGAAATGTCCTAGTAGAAGTTTTTCAAACATTGTCAAGTTATTCGTAAACGGAGAATGTTTGCCTTTCTTCTAAAAGAAAATGCACCCATAATGAATCAAAAAGGACTTAAATACAAAATACTGGCGATAATTCTAGAGAGAAGACGTCCAGTTGGTCGCCCCAGATAACACTGGAGAAAGCAGGTCCAACCTAATCTTCATTTGGTTTGCCGGGTCAATTTCAATGGGAGCAATAAAAACACTTCTTTCTTATGAATTTTAAAACTTTGGCAACAGATATTTCCACATCCGCGTATAAAATTACTCCAAATACCCCCAAACCACACACATCGTTTAAATGCAATATAAATTATATCATGTTTTATAACTGTTTTATTTGTATATTGATGCAATATCTTTCCCGTTAAATCAACAAGAATTTTAGTACCCATGTAAAAGTAAAATCTGATTAAATCCACAAAAATTTTAGAATGTTAAAGAAATTACGTTTGACTAATATTTAGTTTCAAATATATTTTAGGACGCGGAGAAATAATTATTTTATTGGCTCGGTTGATTATTTGTTGAATTCCTGCTTACGAGTCGATATTTAACCTTAGTACAAATAAATCAAATAATAAAATAGTATTTTTCGCAGAAATATTCGTTTGTTTCAGTTCGTCAAGTGCCACACTTCAATTCTACAATTTCAAAATCATCATGACATTTTTTGGTTTTTGTAACTTTTTCACACTTTTGTATCCATAACTTGTAGATTAAGCTAGATAATCAGACGTAAATAACTGCCAAAACACGATAGAGATGAGAATGACTCGAGGCATATTTTATTTGCATTTAAATTAAAAAATTTAAAAAATAATTTTAGACGTATTAGAATCACTTTTTGTGCTTTATTGCGCTATCCAACCAGTAATTTTCAAATGATATCTCTCTATGAACGGGGAACCCTCAGTACTTTCTTTTCAATGTGATTGTAGTAATATAAATTTAAGAAAACAAAAAAATATATTGTTTGGTTGGTGTAACGTGTCTAATTTTGAATTGATGAATTCACAATGCTGCCATACTAAACAATGAATGAAAGAGCTGAATGCTCGGTTAGACTAAAAAACTGACACAAAGTGCCAAGTTGCTGCTTATTTGTCTGGCTTGTTGTTATTCATGGTTTCATTTTCGAAATTGCGGATCGCACAATTAATTCAAATGATACTTGAACCATTAATTTTAATGGTTGAATGATTACAAAATAACGTACGTTATTATGAATATTCTGCGTGATATTATTCCAAAAAGTCGACATTAATTTTGTAACAAATTTATCAGTTATGTAACAAATTTATCAGTTATGTAACAAATTTATCAGTTACATGCGCAGAGTTTTTAATCAAGGTATGCAGTATCAAATATTCAAATAACAGGTTCTTTTATCCATATTAAAATCCAATTACTGTACATATATAAAAAAAAAATCGATAAAATAATATGATAAATATTTCGTTTGTAAAGTTGTACGTATCAATAAAGGTACCAACAGATGGCACTGCTTGCTACATTTATTGTAATTTGTACCGATAGGCACGGCCTTTTGCAAACGAGTCTTCTCTTGAATGCGCATTGCGCCTACATGTACATTTTTGTGTAGAATACCGTAAACATTTTTTCAATATGACATTTTGCATACTTACTTCCTACTATTGGCACGTTTTAGTAAGGCGATAGGTGGGGCGCTGCGATTCGTAGCTGGAACTTCGCGTGTATCTTTGCAAGATAGATTGATTTCTTACAATACTTTATAAATTTTAATATAATTTATTTTTATGTGCGTATGGTAGGGAAGCCAGTATATGCCTATATGGAATGCACGCCTCAGAAACGTTTTTAGTCGTAAGGAACAAACAAATCTCTTGGAAATAATCTCCTGTTACAGCAAATTTATTTTAAGGTTAGGAGATAATGACAAAAACACTCATTTTACGTAATCAAAGTTATTTATTTATTATATTGTATACGCTCTATTTGGGCTTTTACATATTTTGTTTTAAAATTCAAATTACAATAGTGACACAAGTGCAAAACACATCACAGTAGGAATGTAGATAATTCACGAAATACAACAACTAAATATTAATGTCTTGTAAACAAATTCAGCAATAACATCGTGTAAGTACAATCATATAATTTGTAATAAAGGCGAATATACAAAATACACAGCACATTCACTCATACTTATACTCTAGACTCATATCTTATTAATAATTGTCGAGGATGTATGCAATAATAGTCTTCTGTATTCGAATTCCGTGCAGTTGAACATATCTACTATGTCAAAAAAGTATTACCTTCTGCGTGAAGTCTAGGTACAAGAGAATTTTTTAATGATCCAGTCCTGAAATTATTGTTACAATTGAATAAAATTTTAGATCAAGTAGTTCTAGTTGAAATATTAAATGTAATGAAACTGACTAAATCAGGGCTGTCAATATTGTATATTTTTAAGTTATATTGTTTACTGAAAATACTTTTTTTTAAGTTTTTATCAATGCCTTCAAAACGCTGTAATAAATGTGGATGAGTCCACCAGTCGACATTGAAAGTTGTTAAAAGCCTTTTCATTTAAAAAATTGTGATTTAAAAATCAGTATTTCCATCGACATAATTTTTTTAAGTGATATTCATACATCCGGAATAATTTTCATATCCCCGGACAACATGAAACGTGTGGGTAATGTTGTCATCACCTACATATTCACTTTTATCACTTTGAATTCAACTCACCAAGCATTAGACTGATAATGAATGAATAGGTATTACGTATTTTAGATCTCGTGTGGAAATGTCCACTTGCTAACTGAAGCATTTCGGATTTGTTTAATATATTACTCGTCGTCGAGTCTTCAACGGGGGAAATTTAATTATGTGTATTTTCAGAAAGATCTCGACTGTTTTATTGCTTTGGTCACGGTTGACACTCGACACCTTTTCATTACATTAAATGTTAAATGTAAGAAATGTGAGTGAGATTTTTTAACCTTTTACTGTATTCTGTGCTCCTGGTATGGATTTGAAGATTAAAAGACATCTTGTCAACAGATTGTTTTTTAACTATTATTTTTTTTAAGGAAACATAAACATTTCCTGATTACGAATAACCTGACAATATTTGAAAATCTCCTACCACCATCACACTAAGCGGAAAATGTTGCTTATGTCGTGGTGGGGGACTTAGCCAACCGAGGAATTAAACTTATGACGCCTTGGTTGGGACCAAGATGCGATGTCAACTTTGTCACTAATTAGAGTAACGCATAGTTACAATTTGCCATCAGATTAAGGAAAAATTCCACAAGCATTTGCATATTGACTTAAAAACTTTTACATATTGTTGACCATTCTACATTTATCAGTAAAAAAAAATTCAAAATACTTTGATACAACTGAAACAAGCGTATTTTACAAAAATGTTAGTTTTCTTAATCAACGATTGCCATTGAATCTATAGAAATTTTAAAACTACAAATTGAAAGATGGATTAAATCTCAGCACTGAAAGAAATGGGAGAGGGCATCCGGAATGAGACAGTCCAAAGTATTCATAAACAGACCCAACCCCAGACGAACCAGGCAACTACTCAATATGGATAGAAACTCACTGGGGAAACTGGGGGACACTACCACCACAGGAGACACATGCAGCTGTTGGGAGTGGAAAACACCAATAGATGCAGGAAATGTGAAGAGGATGAAGAGACTCCAATTCACCTATGGTTCCAATGTCCCGCTAATGTTGACGGGAAGAAGGTTCAGCTACCTTAGAAGACATGTTGTGGAATGAAGAGCCATATCTGAATATCCAATGACAACCCCGGTGAACTTTATCAGAGGGACCGGGTTACTGTCAAAAGAATAAGGTAAAATGGGAGATGGCACAATGGGCCTATGGCCTGAGTGTTCACGGGAGCTATGCAAATCGTCTCGGAATCAATAAATAAAAATAAAATATAAATTTTCAAATCTTCTCGATTTTTGAAGATTTCGACCGGACCGGTTTTACCCCATCACGGCCATCATCAGACTGGAACAATTAAAACTAAATCTATGGTTTATATCGATGTCAGGAGTGAGTCCCCCTGCTTTCTAATATCGTTTCCATTTATGACTTGAAATTTGTTTTATTGCTGACGGTACTGTTCACTATTATGTTTTTAAAACTACTTTCGGGCTGTTTTATTACCGTTACATTTTGTTTGTTTACTCAATCTAAGGGTTTTAAAAACAATTATATAATCTCATTCGTGTCAGCTTTTATTTGAACACGTGGTTATTTCTGGTTTTGTTTTTTCCCTGTGATTTCCGTCTTGTTTGCTAAAATGAATTTTATAGCAGTTTTTGTCCTGTAGATGAACTACTTTTTAATGGGTCTTCAAAATATTTTGATATCTTATAATATGTACACATCAGGGTAATATCCTTCTTAGAGTTCGCCTTGGATGTCTGCGACAAAATTGCCAGATACACTTTACCCTAGTATTTAATAAAGGCCAAACGGCCAGAGCCTTTCACACCAGAATAAGAGAACATTTTTCAAGCTGGGTAAACAATAAAAAGAACAATAAAAAGAAAGTCAATTTAGAGAACAAGGCTGACTCCCCTCTAATATATCCAGTATGGAGTAACCTTACTTATATGAATGAATAGTATTTAACATATGAATGTAAATAAGAAACACATAACAATAGGACGAAATCACTCCGTGATAGCGTGAAACCGGTACGGTCGAAAATAAATAAGTGGAAAAAATTTACAAAGATTTTTTAATTAAAAAGAATCATTTTAATTTCATATGTCTTACCTCTACCACTTTCATGTTTTCCTATCGCTTGTTTTTATATGACGTCGTATGGGAAAGATTATTTTTTTTGGAATTAATGTAAATGGTGCGAGATTTTTGATAAAAACAACAATTATATTTCTATCCGAATAGAAATTCACAGGATTTTAATAGACGTTTACATTAGAGAGCTTGACTTAGAGGGCGGACAGTGGAATGTATCAAATTTTGCGTATCAAAGTTGTTGGAATTAAAACAACAGATTGAACGCATCATAAATCTAAAAAAAAAGCAATGTAATTTTTTTTTTACTATTTGCGGATTACTCAGACGTGTTTCATATCGAAGTTTTCGATCTGTCCGTCATCCAATGGGGGAGTGGAAGTATTCTAATTTTGAATATTTAAAAATCGAACTCGGTACCATCAACAGATTGAATCCATTATAAATCTTAATGCAAATTATATCTTAAAAAACATATATTTGAAATTCGAACTTCAAAAGATCGTATCTTTTGAAGATGTTTTGAACAAATTTTTTCAAATGTGAAATTCTAATAAATTGACGACATCAGTTTTTTATCACCTAATATTTTTTATTTAATTTATTTAGACATACATTATACATTTTATATAAGTAATAAGGACGGCACATTTCAATTTACATTGGTAAAGTACCCATTATGGATTTCTATATAATATCTTCGTATTTTTGTCTGGGAATGCATCATGAATAAAGAAAGTCCACGGAGAGATCTTATAGAGAAGTTATGAAATCAAGATTACATAGTAAATTTTTAGTTTATTTTTAATTATACGTACAGTACAAACCCAATCTGCTATATTACTTGAAATATAGGTACACATATTCAATTTATTAACTATAAAAGGAAAAATCAATATTATGAAAAAAAGGTCAAATAAGAATATAAACACTTGAAAAAAATTAATTAATAATGTTTATGATTATTATTAAATAAAAAGGAAATAAAATGAAAAACATAATAGTTTATAATAACACAAGCCATAGGGGCCATAGAAAAAATTGCCATTTTATTATTGTATTATTTATATAATCTCTATATATAAAAATTAATGTTTGTCTGTCTGTCCTCGATTTTCGCGAAAACTACTCTACCCATTTCGCTGAAAATAACACAGTTTGTTCTTATTAGTGCCGGGACGGTTTGAATAAAATCCAATATGCAAAACTGTTGCTATAGCGTTTTAAAATTAGTATGAAAAACATTGAACCCGCCATGTTGTATTGAGGTTAGCCCATAGATATACAAATCTGGTATATATTCAAAAGAAGAAGATTTGTTTGGGCAGAATATTTATAAAATGGAAAACACAAGTAGGTATCTACTTAAGAACTTCATTATTTACACATGCATTGAAAAAATAATTGTTTGGAAAGAAATAAAATTTTCTTTGTTTAAAGATAGCTAATTTCACTGTCAAATCAATTATGGTACCCAAACGACAAGCAAGAATTCACAACTTCAACACTATTTAAAAAATTATAATACACCTTTATTCAAAGGATAAAATAAAATAAATTAAATTAATTCACCATTAATAAAAAAATTATGTAGTTTTAAATTAATTTATATCACGCTAAGAAAATTTTATAAATTTGTTTTCTATGTTAATAAGGAATATGAAAAAATTATTCATAAATTTCTAGTGATGTTCTGTTCAGGAATGGTATCCATCAGAATTGTATATAGCTATGCATTTTTGACACATTCCAAAACTTTTCATATCGAAGTTTTCGATTTGTCCACCAACCAATAGGGGGAGTAGCAAAGTTCTAAATTTGAATATTAAATTAGATTTTCGAATGCGGCGCCATCATGAATCATTTGGCGCGAAACATATTTAACCGATGGCGACTCCTGTACACAACAATTTAAGACAATTTTATTGGTGAAAATTTATTATTTTATTTATTTTCTAATTTATGAGTAAACTTAGAATCTTTAGAATTATTTTCTTAAATCCTAAACGACAGTTTTAATGTCTTAAAAGATTAATGAAAGTCAATATTTTATTTTGCTGTGATCAGGAATATATTGAATATATACAAACGAAAGAAAATTTTACATAAATCGGGGTTATTTAAAAATGATGCTAACGTTAATATATCTAAAGTGAAATGTTACATAACGCACTTTTTAAGATGCATTACCGTAATTAATTATGTTAATAAGTTATTTATGTTAGTAATAGATTTATCGATGGGTAATTTCGTATTTTATTTATTAAATATGTCATACTTAGGTCAAGTTTTAAAATCAGGTAAAGAAAACCAGACAGGCCAAACTGAAAGACGAACGTAATTTAAACGAGGCGTCTTTAGCAAACTTAGCCATTTTCGCGTAAACAAACAAAAATACTTCAACACTTCCAAACATATGCTTTTCAGACTGGAATATACTCTCAGTATCGCTCTGGTGAAAGACCACGATTCAGAATCAGAACTTTGCTTGAAATCGTTATAGCCGTGTTTAGTGATATATCTAAATAGCAGTGGCATGCAGTCCATAGAGGCTGAAAAACTGTGCTGACCCTAAGAAAATGCAGGGTAAAAGAAACAAAAAAAAACAACAAAAAAAACTGATGAAAACGATTTTTTAGGTAATAATCGTTTTATGCAGTCCATAAAGGCTGAAAATCTGTGCCTACCCTAAGAAAAACGAACCATATGAAGTATATATATAATAAAATCATATTACGTGCAAATAGGTTAGAAACTTGTATGTTCATTTATACAGTTGGCCAAAACGATCAGCGTTGAATGATAATTTAACTGTTTTCATCAAATATTCAATGCATAATTCTTACCGGAACTTGAAAAGCTACGCACAGCCTACCTTTGGCCATAGAACAATGCACGCCACTGCTGAATAGCCAGATTCCCCCACCTTCCTCTTTCACGTCTCTTTCCCCTTCCCACTCCCTTTAGACAGCAACATAAGAGTGGCGGTTTTCTCCAAGGAGCTTTTGTTCAGTGAACTCGCATAAAAAATAAAACAAACATGTATCATAATTTTACTACATTTTAAAAAGTGCGCCATTCAAATTTGGTGTTAAAAAATCCACCCGTCTGTATAGGTAATACTGTCCTAGAGCGAGTCCGAAATGAATTCCATATGTGCTCTATGAATTCAGCGTCTATGGGGCATTCTGTCCTAACAAATAGTTCATACATTATCATTCGCGTGATACTTTAGTGGGAATCTATGCCGTTTTTTTCTCTGATTATCGTATTTTAAATTGCAATTAAAATAAGTCAATTACTGATGATACTATTTACATAAAAAAGTTAATTTTATCACGAAAATTATAATTTCTATGTAAAAAAACTATTTTTTGTAATCTACGACATTATATTATTCATTATCCATGGACGTTTTAATGAATCACCTAGTTGTGTATTGCTGCTAGGTCGTTAATTGCTGGTCCAGTGATATAATGGAGTTTCTTCAGATCTAGGAAAAAATATATACAATATGGAAAAGAACAATATAGTATTTTTTTATGTAGAAGGGATTTTTTTAATCTCCAATTGAATTCCCAATCAGATAGGCCACGTACACCCACTGCAACAAAAACCAGTTAGGCGTGCCATAGTCTCACTGGCTTCAGACTGTTGGGAGCAGTTGGGACTCGTGTTCAGTATTCACATAAAATAAAATGTCTAATCGATATATAACTATTTAACTTGCCATCGAAAATTGCACAATTTCCAAAAATAGCTTGAGTTCAGAGATGTGAATTTATAAAAAATGATTTTTTAACTCTTCAAAAATTCTCCTGTCATTTGTGACGGCCCCTTTGCTAATTTCGCTCTCAGATTAAAATAAGATCTACGTTAAAAAAACAAATGTGTATTTTATCTAAGTTGTGCACCAAAGACCATCTTGTTTACAAAATAAGAAAACACAAAAATACTTCTCTGAATCTTGCGAGATTTTCCCGCCTAGATGATGTTTTGCCGCGCATTTTCTCTGACATTCCGAAAACATTGATTCGAATTATTATTTTGACGATGTAAAAATGTTGCCAGGGTATAAAAATAACAACGGGGAAAGTGATATTTCGAGAGGGCGGGGCATGTTTGAACACTTTGAAGTGCGGTAGGAGTGGTTGATATTCGACTTTCACATATTTAAAAAAATAAATATATTTACAATTTTTATACATATTTAAAACCTGTCAGATATTATTAGCGGGATTATTGTTTCTTTTTTATATTTCACATGAATACTGCATACGAGTCCCAACTGCTCCCAACCGCCTGGAGCCAGTGGGACTATGGCATCCCCACTCGGATGTGTTGTGGTGAGGCTAAGGGTAGCTTGGAAGGAGATGTGGAAAAGGAAGGCGAGGGAGACTTGTAGTATTTATATACAAGTTTATTATTTTTTATTAAAAAAAAAAAACTTTAAATGTTTACGAACTGAGATCTTACTTACCTTAATACTATTTAAGTAAATGCTGAGCGAGGAAGTAAAGTTTTAAAATACTTCATTTCGTTTGAGGAAGACTTCATCTAGCAAGAAAAGAAATTTTTAGGTAAGTTGGCATTTAAATTTGCGACTACTGAACTACTACATTTTTACTCAAATATACGATCATGTGAAAAATGTTGAGATTCGTAAAGAATGCAAGGCTGATGTAAGCGTAGTGAGCAGTTTGGGCATGTTGAGCGAATGAACGAAGAAAGGAGTGTAAGGAGAATATATGACGCGAATGTGAATGGAAGAAGAAGCTGGATCAAGTGAAACAAATACTTGAGTCGGGCCATATCAGAAGTCGGAATAACAGAAGAGAATGTATGAGACGTTGTATGAACGCGAATGAAGCAAGAAGTGTATGCCAAGATCGAGTTGTTTGGCGGTCCGTCCTCTCTGCCTACCCCTGGGGGGGGGGGGGGGAAACGGCGTGATGGATAGTTAGTTAGTTAGTTAGTTAGTTAAATCCATTTAAAACACAATGTGTTTTAAAATAATAACAAATCATACTGCATTTTTAATTACAACTTTAACTGCTAAAACATTAACCACTGATAAGTAAAAAGAGAAAAACAAATATTTTTAACTCATTAATTTATTTTTTATAACATTTATGTTATGTTAATGTAGAATAATTTATCTATAAGTGTTTTGGCATAAAACTATTCCCTCTTGTCAATAATAAATATGCTAAAAATTAAAATAAAACCCTACCCTTGATTCTGACAAATGACTCTCAAGGTAGATACTGTGTTTTTAATTAGTGGAGTAGTTAAGTGCTGTTCCTTCCATACGTTTTAGCGTTAAATCATTTGAAATAGCGTAAGAAATTTTGTGGGCTACCTGTTTGAATTTTAAATGCCTAGCGACGTAGGTACATTGGTTTCAATTAAGATTGGAATGCTTCATGTTTGAAAAGTTCTCGTTAAACACCGATTCATTAATTCTATTTATTTATTTGTTCATAATTTAAAAAAAAAAAACATTAGCCACTCATCTCACCGGGACAGTATTGTGTTGAGATGAGCGGATTTACAATTTACTAAAACGATACATAAAAACCAAAAAATATAACACCAAAGTTATTTAAACTATAAAATATACAGGAAGTTGGGCAGAACATCTATATATGACAACATTAAAATTTTAATTGTAACCCAAGTAAGTACCATAAAGTATCTGCGGAAGCTTCAATCAGCCACAATCATAGGGTGGCCATATTTTTATATGCAAGAAAGATTAATAAGTAAATAATAGTAGGTAAATAAAAAAAAGTTTATTATTATCAGTAAATAGTAATAAGTAAATAATAATAAGAAAATATTAAAAGTAGATAATAATAAGTAATTTCTTCCTATAAAAAAAACTTCGACGTGTATACTTATTACTATCGCGACAATTTTTTTGTTTTATGGTCGACAACTTTCAGTCGCTGAATATCACGGATACGTATATCAAAATTGATTTGATTTACATTATATTTTATTCACTAAATTGCCCCGATCTAGAATAATGAACCTGTGCTTTCGTTGGATTTTCATTCAGAAAGCTAACAAATCCTCGAAAGTATCCTTTATTTCGCGCCTAGAAACCGTTCAGAGTTACTCACTCATTTATATTTACTTGAACTGTTCAAGATAAACTTTAATAAATTAAATATGATCATGGTGCCTGTTAGTTGTTTTATCGTGAAAACAATTAGTATGTTTGTGCACTTACATAGAAACTAATGTAAATACGGTAGTAATGCGCTGAAATAACGTGCGGGCGGTCGTTTGTTCCAGGGCAATCCTAGGTACTTCTGCTAAAACGCGGGGCAAGTGAGAGTATATTATGACAGCACTTACTCAGACTTCACCCGTCATTTAACATTTGCCTTGTTGAACAATAAGTAACTAAAAATATGACGACTGATATTATTACTTTTTGAAAGATGAGCGGATTTTAAAAAAAGTTCCATGGCATAAATTACTCGTGTTAAAATAGAGACGGAAAAAATCTGTTCAAATTTCATGATGACCTAGATCACCGCACATAGATTTCTAGCTTAAAAGATGTTTATCGTTTTGTTTCATTCAGTGATAAAACATCCACAAATAGTTTTATTTTTCAGTGGTAATAACATTATGTTACCTGTATAAAATAAAACATTGGATACGTTATATAGGGAAATCTGAAATATAAAATATGTTAACATCAAATACAGACTAACACCGAAACCACTCAATGTCACTTAAAACACCTCACCTTAGAACTTTTATTTTTTTCATCAAGCACATCAAATTAATATAATTTAATTTAATATTTTGTAAATGAACTCCTCAGAACGGGAAATCCCAGTGAGAATATCATTAGTCGTTATTTTGTTGTAAAAAAATAAGATAATGAAATATTATTATTATTATTATTTGAATTATTATATACATAAAAACAGAATAACTGAAGAATTCACTTATCATTTAATATAAGCATTATATTTATTTATTTTCTGAAAATATCCTAGTAAGACGAATGAATTATCTATCATTTTAAAAAGAACAAAAACATTCAAACTTTCTCCTCGTATCGAATACAAGAAAGCACACATTAGCATTGCCTTTATATTTGAGCACCGGACCATTAAGGATTTGAATTATTGCAAATGGCTACAGACAGAGATTGCATGTTCCTCATATTTTTCCAGCTTTATGTTTTCCTGTACTGCTGAAAACATGACTGAAATAAATATATTCTCGTGTCTGAAATAGACCCAGAGCGTTGAGGTAACGAATGCTTTATTATTTTTAGGCCATCACATAAGTTAGAATTTTTCAGAACTTGGATTCGCATTCGATGATTCAGATTGTATCAAATGGGAGATGAAACTGGATTTTTTTTGAGTTTGCACTCAAGCCCACCCACATCACATTTGAGCACGTATTGACAAGCAAGTTTCAAAGATATTTGATATCACAAGGTTCACAAAGGTGATTTAAATAAATATAAAAAAATAATACAATAAAATTATCCATAGATGGGTGAATTTTTACTATTCATAGATGGGTGGCTTGTAAATAAAGATGGCGGTGATTGATGTCATCTGATCTGATGACTACCTGTCAGACACAAGGTACTAAAAATGAGCGGCAAATACCAACGTGAATCTAAATTTAAGAATGTTTCTCTCAATAAGGTTTTAAATGAGTTTAGGTAGATAACATTTTATTTATTTTTTAAATATAATCTTTGGGGATAGAAAGGAGTGAAGTTGGGCCTTGAAGAGACCCATGTTGAAGGATGGAGGTAACACAGAGGCAGACAGATCATTCCACAGCCGAGCTGTTGAACACAAAAACGAGTCGTAGAAGCGACCCGTTCTCACGTGACAAATGTCAACCGTGTGCAAATGTAGGGCGTGCGTTTGGCGTGTTTCCCGACTATGCACCGGTGCCGAAGGGATCAATGACGCTAGTTCCTCAGAGCATCTTCCATTAAAATACCGGTAGAACAAGGACAGCATTCCCACCTGACGTCTGTGCTCCAAAGATTGCAGTTAAGATAGGCGAATCTATCAAATGGACCACCCATTTCTCCACAGAGTCAAGGGTTTTTTCAAATATTTTGGGGCTCCCGACAAGGGGTGGCTGTCGAATTCTACAGTGGGGCGCACTTGCAATTTGTACAGGGTCAGCAATTGTGTACTATTAAACTGTCTGCGGGCTCTGTACAATACGCCCTCAATAATATAGTTTTACCTACCAATAATATATGTTTTATTGGTAGGTAAAACTATCTTATTTACACGCTATAATTTATTACGGTTATAATGACTAAAGCTTGTTACACACAGTTAATATAATATCATAATATATATGTGGGGGGGATACGCTCGCCTTACAATTTTTACAGATGTATAGTACCCGTGTGTGACGACTGTATGGGATTGTATGATGAGCGATATCGAGACATACATATTATATTAACTGTGTGTAACAAGCATGATGGCAATACGTAGTCAGAATTTAAAATATTTTTTATTAAAGTCTATTTAAGGTACATTAATTTATCATACATGTTATATTGTAATATATAAGTATATTAAAATATTTTATAATATTAACAGTCCTCCTCACTAGGAATTTCTATTCTGAGGCAGACTGAAAGTTGTTGTGTTGGTGTTACTGATACTTAGGTTGTCTTCATAATTTTTATGATTTCCTCATCTACACGTTTGCTGTACCATATTTTGATGTTGCGAGCATTTTTGAAATTTTGTATATCACTTAAAAGAGAATTATACAATTTTGTGGCTTGCAATTTATGGTTTTTCTGGCCGAAAGATGTGTTTAATCTTGGAATGTTAATTAAATTTGAGGTTTTTTTTCTTGTAGTGTATTGTGTTGGACAGTAAGACTCAGTTGTTCCTTCAAATCCCAGAGATGCTTTTGTCTCTAGGAGTCACCTCTGCTCTCTATCCCTAGCGGTTTCGTGCTGTCTTTTATTTTCGCTCTTTTTATTTACTTTTGCAATATCCAACCCCTTAAATGTTGGTCTCCGAACACTCCATTTTGCAGGCTAATTATAATGAAGACCCTTTGGTGGCCTGCTATATTTTATCATTGCCAACGGAGGCGTTCAGTATTATAATGGGTTTTCAAACATTTAGTAGTACTCATGGTTTACATTGTCTGCTACTCACAATTATCTTTCTAATCCACTTTCAATATTCTTCGTAAGAGTCCAGCACTCTGTTCCGTAGCCTAGATTTTGTCTTATGTGTGTTAATTAGAAATTAGATTAGGTCCTCCTCAATTTTAAATGTTTTGGAGACTGTAAAAGCAGGTCTTGTCTAGGGTTCCAGGTTAGAGAAGCTCTTTAGAGCATAAATCTACATATATCCAGAAAAGTACTAGTCAAAAACTCTTTTCGAAACATCAGGAAGATGCTCAATGATTTTCTGTTAATCATAGCTGCTAGAAATTATGGGTTCCCCTGCCAAACTTCACATGTATAAAATGATCTGTGCTGACCGGGTGTTTTTCTTTGTTTCCAGCTCAAGTGAAGATGCCATCAGGCCACACGGATTTGCCCATCATCGAGGACAACCACGATGGTACGGTCAGCATCAAGTACGAGCCCAGGGAAGAGGGTTCGCACGAGCTGCTCGTCAAGTATAATGGCGAGCACGTGCAAGGTTAGTAGAGTCAAATACCGTAGAAATATTTTAATACAAAACTATGCGTGTAATCAAATATCAAAGACTTCAAAATACTGGCAACATGCTGCACTACCGCCTCTAGCGGCCCGGGCTATAGGCTTCCAGACTGTATTGCTATTCTAATAAATATTTTATTCTCTTTGTAAATAATTTAGAAAGTGCGCGAGCAGCGAGGTTTGAATGTTAATGCAATCCTTGGAGACTTTTCAAAAAATATATATACATGAGCAAAAAATGAGTAAAATCATATGTAGATCATCTAATATTTATCTTTTGAATTTTCGATTTCTATAATTTATTATGAATATATCTCACGGAAAATCTATTTGGAAAAACCCAATTTCACCAACTTGCACCACTAAGGGCGCTCTGTGTAGCATTTTACCATATCAATGCTTTAATTAACATAATGAAAATGATATCATTAAAACAATACTACTTGAAATTAATAAATACAAAAAACAAGAAATAACAACAATCAATAAATAACAATATTTGAAGCAGTAGATTTCAGAGTCAAAAACACATACAACAAGGATCGACAAACTACAAAAAAGTAGTTCGGGACCTTTTGCAATATATATTTTTTTTGTAAATGCAAATACAAAAATAAATAAATATCCACAAACAGAACATTTGGATAAAAAACTTCTTATACTATGGTACCAAACTATAAAAAAAATCCTTTAAAACTATCCTTTAAAAATCACAACAACCATATTAAATTTAAAAACAAATAAAACACTGGATACGTTACATAGGGAGATCTGAAATAAAAAACATTAACACTAAATACAGACTTACACCGAAACCACTCAACCGCACTTAAAACACCTCACCTTACAATATTATTTTTTTTCATCAAGCTCATCAATTTAATATAATGTAATTTCATATTTTGTAAATGAAATCCTCAGCACGGGAAATCCCAGTGAGTATATCATTATTTGTTATAAAAAAGAAGATAATAAAACATTATTATTATTATTAATGTATGGTAAATCTCGGGAGTTGCGCGTATTATTATATTTCTATGGTATTTGGTACAATCAAGTAGAGCAAAGCTTATGAAATGTAGGTAGAATGGAAGATAGCTGACTACCAATAAGACTTCTCTACAATTAGCCTGCAGGGCAAAGAACTGGCAGGAGTGAAGAAATTTTCAAAACTCTCCAAGGTTCGTAGCAAGTACGCAGATTCGTATTTATTAATTAGATTAGTCCATTCATTACAGGAAGCCTTACATTCCGCAAGCTTTCTGGAATCTCTTCTGTTAGCTTTGCCAAATTGAAATGATTGGTGGAAATTTCAATATCATTCCAATGGTTTGATTATGAATTTGCGAAGTTTACGCTATGAAAAACAATACCAGATTTTTTGATATGGTGACAGAAAGGGATCGAAATGACCATCTAGTCTCCTTCAATGGAAGCAACGTGGCTTCTATTGATATGCTTGGTTTAACATTAAGTGACCAGGTCAGGTATGGGGGGCTGCATCGAAGCCAGAGCAAAGTTAGCCTCTCAAAAGCTGGATACTTTAATAGTACACAACTGCTGACCTTTTACAAATCCCAAGTGCGCTCTGCTACTGAGTTTGGCATCCACCTTTTGCCTGGAGCCCCAAAACACCTGAAAAAACCCTTGACTGCAGAAACGAGCGGTCCGTTTGATAGATTTTCCTATTTTAACAAACTGATTGCAATCTTTAGGGCACAGGCGTCAGGTGGGAATGCTGTCTTTGTTATGAGTATTTCAATGGTAGATGCCTTTTGGCATCGGTGCATAGTCGGGAAACACGCCAAACGCACGCCCAACATTTGAAATTATACGGTTGAAATTTTTTAAATGAAAGCTGGTTCTACGACTTGTTCTTGAGTTCAACGGTCTGACTGTAGAACATTTTCCCAGCCTCTATGTTTCCTCCCTTCTACATCATGGGTATCTTCAAGAACCATGTTCACTTCTTCCTCTTCTCAAAAAGCCCTCCATTCAGCATCCTCAAAGATGAAATAAAGCCTCCTGTGTGGTGTTAATGTAAAAAAAGCACAAGTGAAACCAGGGTCAGTTTAATAATTCTGTCATTTGCTAATAAAATTGTTTCCTCTGTCAGTGTTTCATGGTGTCGCTCTTATAATTAAAAGGTTTGAAGTCATCAGTATTCATTTTGATTTGTCTATCACCATGAAAACGGTTTTCTCGAAATGGTTATCTATTTCTATAGTACCTACCTGCCCTTTCATATATTGCGACTACGACTGACCAAATATGGGATTTTTTTAACAAATCATATATTTTCCACTTCCACTATTTATAATCCTCTTGGCTTTTTTTTCTTCCAGGTTCCCCTTACAAATTCCACGTAGACTCTCTGGCAACGGGCTCTGTGACTGCCTACGGCCCCGGCCTGAGTGTTGGCGTCAGTGGGGAGCCCAGTCTTTTCACCATCAGCACCAAGGGAGCGGGCGGTGGGGGCCTTAGCATGGCTGTGGAAGGACCAAGCAAGGCAGAGGTGAGTTGGCCTAACCTTATCCAACCTAATCTGCCCTGTCATTATCTAACCTAACCTAATACAGCAGGTCAGTTAGGCTAACCTAACCCATAAACTATAAAAAAATGCTCTATTCAATTTTAAAGGAAAAACTGAATACAATATTGACCAACACACTTACACTACATGGAGAAAAACCTAAAAATCTAAATCATTCCACAATTAAATACATCTTATGGCCAGAAGAACGCTACGAAATTGTATAATGCTCTTCCTAGTGATATTAAAAATACCATGGAGATACAAAAGTTCAAAAACAAATATTTAAATATATAGCTATCAAGTAAACATGAATGTGAGGAAATCATAAAATTTATGAAGACAATGTCAATTATCTGTAACACAAACACAACAACTTACAGTTCACCTCAAAACAGGAATCAATACTGAATGTGAACGGAAGAAGACCGGAGACGCCCGAGGAAGATATAGCACGATCAAGTAAATCAAATACGTGGTTCGGTCCATGTCAGGAGTCGGAATTACAGAAGAGAATGTATGAGACGATGTACGAATGACACAAAAAGTGTTTGCCAAGATCGAGTTGTTTTGCGGACTGTCCTCTCTGCCTACCCCTGCGATGAAACTGCGTGATGGTAAGTTAGTTAGTTTGTTAGTTACTATTAGATCTGCCTGATAACAGTGACATGGCGGTCGCTACCGGTCGCTAATGCTATCTAAGTAGATTAGCCAAAACTAAGATATTACTTTGACTGTGGTTTATTTCAATTAAAAGCAATAATCTGATAATTTTATTTTGAACAGATCACAGCCCACGACAATAAAGATGGAACAGTGGCAGTATCCTATTTGCCCACGGCTCCCGGCGACTACAAGGTCAGCGTCAGGTTCGGCGATAAGCACATCAAGGGTTCCCCGTACTTGGCTAAGGTGGGTCTCAACTTCCTCATTTTTATCCTTTAACTGATTATTTTTTTGTATATTGCATTTGAAAATATCGTTGAAAAACATCAACGATATGGTCCCGCCACTGAGAGCTCCATTATAAACTATTTAAGGAACTACAGTGAAAAACATGATGTCTTAAAATATATACAAATTCATGTAGATCAAGAAATGCTGATTCTGAATATATACGAGTAAAGTAAGTTTTATTATATATAATTATATGTAGAATTAACAAATCGTTATTTAAAAAGGTAAGAGACTTAAATGCCTGCGATTGGTCGGTAGGTTCAGACAGAATTTAGACCGTTCCCTCACGGGTCGGTAGACCGTGTGCATTATAAATGGAAGCTATTTTGCATGATGTCACGCTGCGTGGACTCGCACATAGGTCACCACTGCTTTTTTTAAAATTCTTTTTAATTACTTATTTTTGGATCTGTTGATTTCATACAGATCCGTATAGGAATGACCTTACTGTTAACCGACAAAACTACGAATGAATGACGTCACGCGTACTTTAGAGCTTAATTATTTTACCTTTGAAAATGACATTTTGTAAATAAAAAAAAACTTGTATTTTTGTTAGAAGGTGAATATATATTTTTTTTTTAAATGACTTAAGTTCCTCATTCATTGAGTTATCATCTCTAAACCATGTTTTAAGGGTGACGCAAATTTCAACAAGTTCTTGACCCCTGTACCGTGCTTGTTTTGGAAAAGATTTAATTTAATTTAATGAAGTTTCAATCTCAAACCTTCTTTTTAAACAAGCTTTATCTAATATATTGGCTTCTTTCCTTTCAAATTACATTATTACTAAGTCCCTAAAACCCTTATTAAATTTTCAAATAATTAAAATTCACGTTTTCACAAATACATATATAAATTCGCCTTCCCTCTTTCAATAACTGAGAAAACTTTTAGATCCAATTAAAAACAACAGACAAAATATTTTTTATCTCTTTCATTGTATTCTACCTTTGGAAATTCTGATTAAGCTAATGTTTTCTTTTTTAATTTATTAATTGATTATAAATGAATTAAAAATACACTCAGTTTTCTCCACTTTATAAATATACGAGGTGTGTTCAAAAGAAAAGGTGAATTTTGAATTTATGCGGGCTGTGTACATTCGATTATCGATTTTTTTTTTGTTATGTTGGTACACATATGTTTATCATATGTTAACATTATCAACCATTTTGGATTAGTGGTTTGTTTTTGACAACTGGAAAGGTTAGTCACGTTTTTGTGTTTTCTTCGATTTTTTACTTTTGAAAAAATGGATCAAAGAATATGTATTAAATTTTGCGTTAAAAATGGAATAAAGTGCTCCAACGCACTTAAAATGTTGACTGTGGCATTCGGTGAGTCTACTTTGTCTCAAAAAAGTGTTTATAAGTGGTACAAGCGCTTTACAGAAGGCCGAGAAGATGTTAATGACGATGAGCGTCTCGGATGTTTTGGGCATGAAACGTGTGGTAGCGAAGTTTGTTCCGAAATTGCTAAATTTTGAGCAAAAGCAACGTCGCATTAGTTTCGCTCAGGAGTTGTAGAATGACGTCAACGACGATCCAGATTTGCTCAAAAGGGTCATAACTGGTGATGAAACGTGGGTATATGGTTATGACGTCGAAACCAAGGCCTAATCATCCCAATGGAAGCGGCCAGAAGAGCCAAGACCGAAAAAAGCACGCCAAGTTCGATCAAATGTGAAGGTTTTGCTCACTGTTTTCTTCAATTACAATGGCGTGATGCATCATCATGAGTTCTTGCCAACAAGTCGTACGGTTAATAAGGAATACTAAAAGGAAGTTATGCAACATTTGCGTGAAGCAATACGGCTGAAACAATCAGAATTGTGGAAAAACAAATCATGGATTTTGCATCACGATAATGCACCAGCTCACACATCAATGATTGTTAGTGATTATTTGGCCAAAAACAACACCGTAATCATGCCTCAACCACCGTATTCACCAGATTTGGATCCCTGTGACTTTTTCCTATTTCCGAAACTGAAGAGACCAATGGAAGGAAAGCGTTTTGCCACAATTGATGAGATAAAGTCAGAATCGAAGAATGAGCTGATGGCCATACCGAAAGGCGCATTCCAGAAGTGCTTCAAGGATTGAAAGAAGCGCTGGCATAAGTGCATTATATCTGAGGGGGATTACTTTGAAGGGGAGAAAATGGATATTGATGAATAAATAAATACTTTTCGAAAACATTCGAAATTCACCTTTTCTTTTGAACACACCTCGTACATAGATATCTACATGTTTCGAAAGCAATGCTTTCTTCATCAGGAATATATGAATACCAAAAATAATAATGTCAAGTATAGACAAATGATAAAGTTTGTATATACTTGAATGTTCTCTATGCAATATTAATGTATTTAAAAAATCTACAAAGTGTCTGTGTTTTACATTCATGATATTACATTCCTTATAAAGTAAATGAGTTGGATACCGAAATTTTTTCTTAAACATGACTTTAAGAATCGGTTTTTGAGCAATTTTAAGTGGTTCCATATTAGTCTTTATGCAATACACTATATTACAAGAAAGCAGAGACTGGATTATTGCAAAAAAAAACAGTTTTTAAATTTTCTTTGTTATTATTATTCCAGGTTTCAGGAGAAGGAAGAAAGAGGAACCAAATCTCCGTGGGAAGCTGCAGTGAAGTGAGTCTTCCTGGAAAGATCTCAGATTCTGATATCAGGAGTCTCAACGCCTCCATTCAGGTAAATAAATTCGGTCTAACGTCTTAAATACTTCACTCTCACTAGATTACGTGGCAAAATGTTAATCTTGCATCAAAAATACGATCACCGATCTTTCTTCGCCGATGCGTAACCCTAGATTAAGTACAAAAATCTATCTTGTCTTTGAAATGTCGCATCAATTATTGTTACATTCGAAACTACCCATCAAAATTGTATAGCTTTGGAAGTACCGATAAATAGACTGTGAATAACTAAAAATGAAAATATTAATCGATGGATTTGGGTGATGTAATATTTAGGCTAGATTAAGGTTTAAAAGGAACTAGGATTAACCAAGCACTTACCGAATAATTTCTGTACGAACGAATAAGCCGCCTTGCCGATGACATCTCTAACAGTCCATAACACTTTACAAATCTCTATATATAAAAATTAATGTTTGTCTGTGTTCACTGAAAATAGAACAATTTCTTCTTATTAGTGCAAGGAAGGTTCAGATAGTAGTTTGAATGAAATTCAATATGTAAAACTTTCGCTATATTTTAAAATTAGTATGAAAATATTGAACCCGCCATGTTGAGTTGAGGTTAGCCCATAGATATACCACTCTGGTTAGCCACTGATTACATATTCAAAATAAGAAGGTTTGTTTGGGTAGAATATTTTCAAAATGGAAAACACAGGTAGGTACCTTTTTTCAAATTAATGTTTCTTTGTTTAGAGATAGTTACTTTTGCTGTCAAATCAATTATGGCACCCAAACCACAACCAAGAATTCACAACTTCATAACTTTATTAAAAAAATAATAATAATCTCGAGCAACGCCGGTTACACATCAGGTAGTCATTAATAAAAGTTTGTATTGCTTATTACTTACTGCATTCGCAGTCATCTTTGACATTCCTCCAGTAGGTCGAGATAGTCTATCTTTACATCCTCGTGTGTAGTAGCATATCGGCTAGCTTCTTCATGTCTTTTCTAAATGCTAAAATGACATTTTACTTTTCCAGGCTCCCACCGGACTGGAAGAACCATGCTTCCTGAAGCGCCTGCCGACGGGCAACATCGGCATCTCGTTCACCCCGCGTGAGGTCGGCGAGCACACCGTGTCCGTCAAGCGCATGGGCAAGCACATCACCAACTCGCCCTTCCGCATCACCGTGGGGGAGCAGGAGGTGGGAAATGCGCAGAAGGTCAAGGTGAGCAAAATAAGTCTAATAGCTAATTTTATATTCTTGTCATTATTTCTCAGTATACTGTGTATCCTGATGAGGGAAGTTTAGATTCCGAAACATGCTGATATTTACATAAAAAATAGTTGTTTAAATAAAAGATTTCCGTAATAAAATAATTCTGATTACTCATTTAAGTACGGGGATCAAAGCATCTCCAATGTAAGAAGCATTATAATAAGCTCACCAAGCTCATGTTCTTCTATAGAAACATAATCAATATACTAAACAAAAATGATCTGTATTAATTCTACTGTGCTCTTTGCTAATCGCATGTAGAATATGGAATTATTGGACAGGGATCTGACTCAAACACCCGCATGAAGCAGATCGTGAAAACACAGAAAAGTATAATAAAAACAATCTTAAAAGTGCCTCCGTCAAAAGAAATTTAAAAAAACTTTAATGTCTTCAGTATTATAAAACTCTACTCAAAAAATGCTCTATAATAAAAAGGCTCTGGCCAGAAAAATCATAAATTCCATGCTATAAAAATCTATAATGCCATTCCAAATGATATTAAGAATACCACAGAGATATAAAAGTTCAAAAATAATATCAAAAAATGGTTAAGTAAACAAGAAGATGAGGAAATCACAAAAACGATGAAGACAAATTAAGTTTCAGTAACACCAATACAACAACCAACAGTCTGCCTCGGAACAGAAATCCCCAGCGGGAGAACTGTGAATATAAGAAACTATTTTTATGTGTATACTTATTCTTAATAATTTAACATGATAAATGTTAATGTATCTAAAATAGTATTTAATTTAAAAAATCAAAAAAATAACTACACCCGCCGCACATGCCACTTGAGTTGGAAACATTTGCTAAACTGCTGATGAAACGATGTTGCTTCTGGTATGCCTGCAAAGTCCAACGAAGAAAGCTGCAGCATTGGAACTATGGATGTGATATAATGATAATACCATATAAAACCATTACAATTTATTTATCTGCATGTTGTTAATCTGTGAGAAATAGCTAGGATGCAGGCGAATTCTCCGGTTTATTTATATTGCTTTAATATTACTCTCTATCTGTGTTTTCTCCTTAAATATATATTTTTTAAAAGATGCCATCACCCGTTTTAAAATTAGTTGATAAACATACATAAAATACTCTTCGCTAAACAGACGTGTTGTCACGGCAAACCAAAGGCTCTAAAGACACTGTATTATGCAACACCTACATAATGATTATCTGTTGGTATCTTCCAGGTAAACGGTACCGCCCTGAAGGAGGGTAAAACAAGACAAGACAACACCTTTTCGGTAGACACCAAGAGCGCTGGCTACGGCGGTCTCTCTCTCTCCATTGAAGGTCAGTTCCATTTTAAACTTACATAAACATTTTGCAATAAAAAAATAAAGCAGAACATTCATTTGCTGAGCACTAAGAACTCTCAAATACTGAGCAAACATTTTTGTGTCAATTCTTCATTTTCAGCTGTCCTTTCTCTCATTTCCTTCATTGTTTTAAATTTTCACGACTTTATCCATGTTTTTCAGATAGAGTGATTATGCATCTTTTTGGTTGAATAGATTGACATTGCCGACAAAAAATTCTACTACTCCAATGGGAGCCTTTGTCCAACCTAAAAGAAAACTAGCTAATGATGATTCTTAGCCGATCTTTGATAATGCCTTCGCCTCAATGGATAATATACACATATTTTTAAAATTAGTTTCAATACATTTCTTTTTTTATTTACATAATAACAAATGACTGGACAAATAAGACAGTTCGGGGTGTTTTTCATAGTCTTCCTCATTGGGGGTTCCTGTGCTAAAGCGGATTAGGTTTTATTTAAAAACTGATTATTTTAGGCTCCTACGACGTTGGATTCCTTCTCTCCCTTGATTTCTTCTAGGCAGGTTTTGATTTGGTTATTAAAATCATTAGAATTTTCTGTTTTTTGAAATTTATTTATTATTATTTATTTTTTTGCTGGTGGATGTGCTCGTATAGAGCTTGCTGGGGAGATATTCATAGTTCATTTACATTAGATTCAACGATTCATAGATCATGTTGTATTTCATTGGGGATGGAAACTCTCTATGAAACTTTACATGTCTGTAGAAAGAGAATTTTTAAAGAAGAATTTATTATTTAAGTATTTTACACTACCCCAGGTCCTTCCAAGGCTGAAATCCAATGCCAGGACTCCAATGATGGAGTATTGAAGATCAGTTACAAGCCGTCGGAGCCAGGATTCTACATCATCAATCTGAAATTCGCTGATCACCATGTGCAGGGATCTCCATTCACTGTCAAGGTACGAGAACAAAATAAATAATCTACTTTACCATACACTCCTCGCTTCATTCTCATATAATCTCGTCTGTTTTACTGACCTTTGTCATTACTCAACTCAAGTATTTGATTCACTTGACTACGCCATGTCATCCAGGGATATTTCTCTACATGTCCAAACTATAAGTGAGTAAAATAATGTGAAACCTTTTTTTTGTAACCGTTTAAGTTCCAAAACGGTTGTAACAGTTTCGTGGATTTTGGGAGAATTGTTTTTATAAAACGTGTAACGACGCCCGCAATAAACCCGCACGAAATGATCCCAATAGAGCACAATTAGTTTGAGAATTTCTTAGGAAACATTTAAAACAGTTCACCGAAACACTTTATTAAACTGATATACCCATCATAAACTGTTGCAAAGAAACGCTCTCCCCCGAAACTCCGTCTTAGAAAAAATAATTCCTGTAACTCGTCGCAAAGCAACGCTTTCTCATTAAACGGTTTCGCATTAAACGCTTCTGTCCGAAACTCCGTCGCTGACCGTTGCCATGAAACGCTATCGCCGCAACTTTAATTATTTATTTTTCTTCTATTTTTTTTATGATTTAAGACTGCAAGTTGTTATTATGTATTTATAAACAGTTTAAGTAGGTAAGAGTTTATTTTGAGAAACTGAAACGGTTTCAGTAATTTTGAAAAATAAACTGAAATGCCCAGCTCCAGTCCAAACCACTGAAGCTTCCTTTTTATGAATAAATCCACACATCGACCATGTATTCTTTCCATATCCTTAGTTTTAGCTGCATTCACTTCAGTTATCTCATTTTTTCTAATGTATTTAGCCTACTTTCATACTTCCTCTGCCAATATTTAGACAGTTTATTCTATACAACAGTATATTATGTTGAATAATAAAAGCTACTAATCAAAGTAACCCCCATTTTAAAACTATGAATTTAAATTAGTGTGCATATGAAAGATTACTTAGAATGGTACTTACACTATGTTATTCCTGTATTTATTAGATTTATTATCTTTGAACCTACTGTGATGTGTTTTGCATCTGTTTATTATAACTAACTTTATATGTAAAAGCCCATATAGGGCATATATTATAAAATAAATAAATAAATAAGTAAATATGAACTTGGAAGGATATTTAAAAATTTATTCACTAAATCACTACGCTAATAACATATTCTCCAATTATATAAAGAAGCGTATGCGGCTCTTTGGCCCCTTAAGTGCGGCTCTGGCACAAAAATCTACGAGCACGCGCAAATGTCCCGGGCGGGCGGTGTTTGTTTGTTTTGTATACAAATCTGTAGTTTTATTCCGAGCTTGATAAAATTTTGTACACTTGATTTTCGAAGTAAGAGTAAGGTCACTGTCTACATGAGATTTCTAAAAACCATCACCTTCCTTTCCCACCCCTTAAATTAGATTTATGTATTTAAAAAAGTTTTATGTAATTACAATTAATTAGGGAGAGATATGATTTTAAAAGAGCGGGCTAGTGCCGTGTAATTGTCCAGTTGATGGAGAAATTCTACGAGCTGTCCGCTCGTGGTTGTGAAGCTAGTTATGTTGGTTGCCAACGTGGAGAGAGTAATTTGGCTAGTGAGTGAAATGAATATTTACAATGCGTACTCGCTACGTAGTACTATGTTTACAGGAGTTTCTTGCATTCAAAGTCAAATTATAATTTTATTGGCGTTTTATGTTCCAGATCACCGGAGAGGGATCCAACAGGCAACGCGAGAAGATTCAGAGACAGAGGGAAGCTGTTCCCGTCACTGAAGTGGGAACCAAGTGCAAGCTCACATTCAAGATGCCAGGTAACAATACTATTCACTGTATTATTATTATTATTTTTTTGTTATTGTGTTTAATTTGACCATATGTAGATAATAATAATAACAATTGGATGATCCCTGTACAAATATTACTTGCTATTCTCTATCTAATTATGCACAAACAGATACAGAAAAACATACTTACCTGGCAGGTCGCTCCAGATGAGCACAGTTTTATTAGAAAATTTAAGGGGAACGGCTGCGGTGCCTGTTTCATACAAAACTGAATTTTGGATTGGAGGCCAAAATACCCATACGAACGGAATGATATATTTTTTTAATTAAAGGTTTAGTAAATATCTAGTACGGATGAGAAGTATTTATTTATTTTTGTTTTAATTTTTTAAATATGTTCCATGAAAAAAAATCATTTGTCATAATTTTAGAGGCACCTTAGAAAATTATTTGAGGGTTTTACTTTAAAATAATATATCACATTTGCTATGTAAGTATGGTTACATAAATAAAAATAAAACATTAAAAAAAACAAGGTTTTTCAGGTCGATATTTTAAATTCTGTATGGAAAATTTGTGTTCCACTATAAATTGGTCGTTTTTAATTTAATTTAATGTCCACCATAATGCTTATTTTATTATTTTAAAAATAAAATTAATTTTATATTTTCAAAGCAGATGGGTTAAAACTTTTTTTTAAACCCCCGTTAGCCCCTAAATAATTGTTAAAGATGCCTCTAAAATCGCGAAAAATCAATTCCTTTAATGGCCGATATTTCATAAGGAAAAACAAAAATTAATAAAATACTTAGAGGTGATATGATTTTTACAGTTGCTATTTTATCCTCCTTTTCTATTGATGTTACATTTATTAGAAGATTGGTGTCACAAGAAGAGTTGGTATTTATTTGAAATGTTTATAATTTTTAGAACTGGAGAATATTTGTAAGAGGGCTCAGTACTCCAGCAAAACACAAGTAACATATTCCGTTTACTGTGATGGTAGTAGGAGATTTTCTAATATTGCCAGGTTATTTGTAACTTAGTAATGTTTATCTTCCTTTAAAAAAAAATATGTATTTTAAAATGGTCAGTTTGATTTATTTTAAATTATATAAAAAAAAAAAATCTACTCACTTATGTTCCAATAAAACACTGAATTAAAATTAGTAGTACCATATTTTTTTATTCGGGAAACTTACAGTTGTATACACATTTATTGGGTGATTACTTGATTGTATTAACCAGTGAAGTTTCCGCTAATAATATATTATGAGGTTAAACTAAGTAGGAGAAGGAAATGATAAGGGAAAAAAGTGTCCCAAAAAGCATTAAGATTCATAATCACCTTTTTTAAACTTCTTCGTTTGTTCGATTTATAATCTACCACAACAAATCATTAACATTCTGATTGTGTTCTTAAGGCATCACCTCCTTCGACCTAGCCGCCACCGTCACCAGCCCCGGCGGCCTGTGCGAGGATGCAGAGATCCAGGAGGTGGAGGATGGACTATACTCCGTGGTCTTTGTACCCAAGGAACTGGGAGTTCACACAGTGTCTGTCAAATATAGGGAGATTCACATTCCTGGTGAGTTTAAGTATAATACTTGTCAAAGTAAAACTATGAGAGCTGCCAGCTTAGTATGGAGAAGAACAATCAAGAATCGCTATATCTTTGGACACCAGAAGACTCATGAAGAAGAATGAAAAAGAGGATGAACATTTGCATAGTTCCCGTATGCAATCAGGCCATAGCCCCCTTGTGCTATCTACCATGCTTTATTTTATTCCCTTCACAGTAATTCAGTCCTCTAAATAAAGTTCACCTAGGTTGTCATTGTACATTTTACCATGTATCTTCTGATTCCTTCTGTAGGGGTAGAGGTAGGGGTAAGGGGAAGGGGTAGAGGTAAGGGTAAGGGGTAGGGGTAGAGGTAGAGGTAAGGGTAAGGGTAAGGGTAAGGGTAAGAGTAAGGGTAAGGGTAAGGGTAAGGGTAAGGGTAAGGGTAAGGGTAAGGGTAAGGGTAAGGGTAAGGGCCGAGGTAGTGATAGGGGAAAGGATAGGGGCAGGGTAAGGGTAGGGGTAGGGTAGGGTTGGGGGTGGGGCAGGGGTAGCTCATCACAACCTTAAAACTCTCCTCCAAACCATTCATAATTCCGGGCAACGCCGGGTACTTACAATTTTCGTTACATACAGGAAGAGAAGTACCTGACTTACTTTTAACCAATGATTCCTGACGTTATTTGGACCAAAAAATGATAATGATATTTTGGTCTCTCCGGAGACATTATTTTTAAATTCACCCTTAAAAAAAATAAAAAAGAAAACTACAAAAAATTGGTCCGGAGACAAAATTTTCATTTGAATTTTTTCTCTAAATATGGTCAGAAATCACTGACTAAAGTGAGTCAGATACTTCTCTTAACACCATATGTATAGAAAATATATTGTATCTTCTTTGTATATATAATACATATAAAGAAGAGTGTCTTCTTGATGAAATTTTGCACATTTGACATTCAAAATCAGAAGAAAATTACTAGGTGTGGGTGACCTCAAAACTTTATTCCAAACCATTCATAACCCCAGGCACGCCGGGTACTTCACTAGTAACATATATAATAGTTAGTATTTAACTTTTTAAGTCCACATAAATTACATTATCATATTTATCTTCTTGTCTAGGATCTCCCTTCCAGTTCACCGTAGGTCCACTCCGCGATTCTGGCGCCCATCTCGTGAAGGCCGGAGGAAACGGTCTCGAAAGGGGAGAGCAGAGGGCGAGGAATGAGTTCAACGTCTGGACCAGAGAGGCTGGGGGCGGGCAGCTGGCCATCTCCGTGGAGGGTCCTTCTAAGGCGGAGATTGACTTCAAGGACAGGCGGGATGGCTCTTGCGATGTGTGTTACATGGTGGATGAACCTGGTAAGATATTGGAACGTATCTTAACCTAACTAATTAACCTAGACTAAATCCATAGCATGGATTAACAAAGTTTAACTTAACTGGTCTGCCCAAATCAGATGTGATAGACTTAAAGGATAGGATGGACAATACGTGTTACGGGGTGGACAAACCTGGACGGTAAGAGATGGTTAATTATTAATGCAAACCTATACAGAGAATTTGTCAAATAACCCAACTCCAGAGCATGAATATCTCCGTTTGAAAGCAGATCTATAATTTAATAAATAGTTCCTTAAGCCCCCCATTCACACGACAAACCCAGGTCCGATTGCGATCCCCAAATCGACCGCGGACTTATTCGCCCGTGTCCATACACCACAAGAGCCCTCAATCGGTGGACAGTCATTCACAGACTATGGTGTGCATCGGACGGCCGGATCATGGCTTCTTTATCAAGAAAAGCAAAAGTTGCTCTAACTGTGGGGGCAATTATTCTGTTGTGTGGAAACATAAGAAAAGTTTATTAATAATATACATATATGCAAATCATGTAACTAGTTGTAGTGGTGACATAAATTCTTTTCCGTGGGGAATTAGAATGCTCAAACACCAGCAAATTTATTATTTACATCTAATTATCTTACATTTTATACATTAAAATAACCATTGTTTAAATTGCAAAAGTGTAAAAGGTACATCGGCAAAATATCATGTTTTCAGAGGTGAGCATATGTAGTATATTTGTGGCATGTTGCAGAGTGGTAGATACTTTTAGTATTGCCCTGGTGAAAGACCATCATTCAGAGTTAAAACGTTGCTTGAAATGACTTTAGCCGTGTTTGATAGCCAAATCTAAATAGCCAGGTGCTTCCCTACCTTCCTCATTCTCATCTCCCTCCCCCCCTCACTACCAACAACCTCACAACATACCCCAATTGGGAATGCCATAGTCTCACTGGCTTCATACGATTGGGAGAAGTTGGAATTCTTGTGCAGCATTCACATTGGAAAAAATGTTTGTTCAGTGCCTCTGAGGTGATTTTTCTCAAATTGACGCCATACAAATTATCTAAATATTTTTATTTTTTATAAAATTACATTATTTTAGGTGAGTCATGGCTCCAAATGCATAAAAATTGATATTCGTTCACTTATTTAGTTTCCGAAATGACTTTATATGAACAAAATATTATTAAATAGACTTGAAGCCGCCTGCACTCACATCCGACTTACCCACCGTTTTTAAAGAGAACATTTAGGAATGGATCAAATAATGGGCTTGACTAAACGAAAGGACGGTCAAACGGCAGAGCCTTTCGTCGCGGTGGCTTCAGTTAGTACTGGGCAAACCAATCGTGTGGGTCTGCCGGAGTGTGGGATGGGCTCGAGGCTCAGTGATCATTTGACCAAACTGTGAGCCCAAGTCGGACCCATGCCGAACATGTTCGCTGCTTCCATACACGAGTGGATGGGTTGGCAAACCAGTGCAAACGAACCGGTTCGCCTGTGAATGGCATTCTTTACACTGGGCACCATAATTAATCAATATCGTAATATCTGTTTGAACGTACCAATACTATTAATTAATTAACAATATTCCTGTGTTTGTATTGCATTTCAGTGCCAACTTAACCATGTTTGTCTAACCTAACCAAACCTATCACTATATCAACCAGATCAGAAGCCACAACATGGGAATGTACTTACAAACCTAGCGAGGATCTTGAAATCATGAACATCAGTGAGTATTTTTTAACAAAATATTCAACGTTACACCCAACTCAAAAAAAATGTCTCTTCCCAAATACTGACGAATTTACATCATCTGATGTTTTCTAGAGTCAGCATCACAATGTTAACCCTGTATTTCCATTCTAGGTGAATACCGTGTGGGTCTGAAATTCAACGACCAGCACATTCCCGACTCTCCATTCAGGGTCTGGATATCCTCAGCCATTGGAGACGCCCATCTTTTGGAGGTGGCACAGTTCCCTGAGGGCTTGCAGGTGGACAAGCCCGCACAGTTCTACATCAGGTTCAACGGAGCCAGGGGAGAACTGGATGCCAGGGTGAGTCACCTGACCTAACCTAACCTAACCCAACCTCACTTAGGTTCTAAGGGTGAGGTTCTGATCATTCTGTCAATTGTCGTCCCAACGAACAATAAATTTTGCTGAGTGGCGGATTTATAAAGTCGCAATTGTTCGGGGACCAGCATTTAAGAGAGCTCCCGAATCACTGAGAAAGAAGTAAAACCAGAAGTCACAGAGAAAAAGGCCTAGAAATGCTGTTTTAACTCCAAAACTAGGTTCGAAATACCTCGGCGCTGGTAAAAAGGAGACAAAATGTACAAAATGAAACTGTCCACTCAATTCCAAAAAAGTCAAACGGCATTATACTATTGTCCATGGGAATCTCTGATCATTTCGGACAAGTGACTTATTTACAGTACCGATAAATCGACGTTTATTGAAATCTACATATATAAAAATTAATGTAAGTTTGTAAGTATGTTTGTCCTTAATGTTCTCGAAAATCACTGGACCGGTTTCACTGAAAATAGCTCAGTTTGTTTTATTAGTGCCGGGAAGGTTTTGAAAGTAGTTTGAATGACATCCAATATGTAAAACAGTTGCTATAGCATTTTAAAATTAGTATGAAAAACATTGAACCCACCATGTTTTATTTAGTTTAGCCCATAGATATAACACTCTGGTTAGCCACAGATTACGCATTCAAAATAAGAAGGTCTATTATTTCCGACTTCTAACATGGCCCGACTCAAGTATTTGATTCACTTGATTGTGCCACGTCTTCCTCGGGCGTCCCTTTCCATTCACATTCGGGACATATATTCTCCTTACACTCTTTTCTTCATTCATTCGCTCTACATGTCCAAACCATCTAAGCGTGCCTTTCTTAATCTTACTCATTACGCTTATATTAGCCATGCATTTTTTACGAATCTCAACATTTTTCACACGATCAAACATGGTTTTACCGCACATTCAGTTCAGAGATCTCATTTCTAGAGCATTCAGTTTACTTTCATCCTTCCTCTGCCAGTTCCATGCCTCACAGCTATACATCAGGGTTGGTATCAGCACTCCATTGTGGACGTACTACATATTAGCAATGCAGAAAGAATAACAAGTTTTATTTCATAAGGTCTTTAATTTCCTCATGATCTTTTCTCATTAGCCATTCAGTGATGTTTTTGTTAAAGGAACACATATTAATTATTGCTATGGTCTGTAGTGGCAGTTTGTTGTATGCGTGAGGCGCTGTATACATATGGTACCTTTGAGCAAAGGTCGTAGTGTGTTTCGGTACAAAAAGTCTCCCTTGTGTTTTTGCTCTTGTGTTTTTATTGTGGATAATATACATTGATGATTTTGATGCATGGATTATTTTTAACATTACCTTGAGGTTTAATTGCTGACATTTAGAATTCTAAATGACTAAAAAAAATACATGACCGATGACTGTAATGAGACTATACTATCTTCTTCAAATCTTTTTTTATGTCTGCTACAGGGGCACCAATTTGTTCGTGATTTTCGGTAGGTATCTTGTCATATGGTTTTTTTTTCCACATGACCATCGCAATTAAAATAGGAGAAATAATGATTTTAATGTTCAATTCCAGATAAAAGCCCCGTCCGGCACAGTGGACGATTGCTTCATCCAGAACATAGATGGCGACCAGTACTCCGTACGCTTCATGCCTCGGGAGAACGGCATCCACCAGATTCACGTCAAGTTCAACGGAGTGCACATCCCCGCGTCTCCGCTCCGCATCAAGGTGGGCAAGGATGATGCAGATCCCGCTGCTGTGCACGCTCATGGAAATGGGCTGAATCCAGTAAAAACTGGTGAGATATTAATATATGTAGAATACCCATTGTTAAATTTCACAGCCATCGATGTAGAGCCTCTAGATACCTGAAAAAAAAAACTATTGACTAAGGGCAAAAACGGCAGTGCATTTGATAGATCTCTTATTACGGAGACCTGGCTGCGGTGTACGCTCATGGGAATGAGCTGAATCCTGTCAAAACTGATAAGCTATAATTGTTTTTAGAATTTGTGCTTTCTTCTCTCTCCGCCTTACTGAAATAAAGTTAAATGTAGTATATATATATATATCTGAAATTTGTTCCAGAGTGGTAAAATCTCTCAGCATTATCAAATACCGTAGAAATATAATAATACACGCAGCTCCTGACATTTACCATTCATTGGGATGGCAACATGCTACACAAACGCCCCTAGCGGCACGCGAGTTGACAAAATTGGGTATTTCCATATATTTTAAAAGATTTTCTGTGGAATATATTCATAATAAATTATAGAAATCGAAAATTCAAAAAATAAATAAAGGTGACCTACATATGATCTTACTCCCATTTTGCTAATGTATGTATATTTTTTAATAAGCGGCTATTTGGATTGTACTCACATTTAAAGCCTCGCTGCTTGCGCACTGCCTTAATTATTTACAAAGAAAATAAAATATTTATTACACTAGCAATACAGTCTGGAAGCCTATAGCCCGGGCTGCTAGAGGCGGTAGTGTAGCATGTTGTCAGTATTTTGACAAAGCCACGCATGTAATCAAATATCATCCGCGTCTATGACTAATCAGAGTAACAAGGACGTGTAGTTCATAGAGGTTCCAAAACTGTATTTTCCCCAAGAATCTTCTTCTTGGAAAGGAAATAAATATTGAAAAATTTTCCATCCTTCTTTGCAGACCTGAATAAAAGATTCATGGCGTATGCTCAGCCTAACGACTGAATTGCTTTGACAGCAGCCCATTTCCTTGAAGTTTACAAAGGTTATCATTAGGTATTTTAGTGCCATCACCTAGTTCCAGAAATTTTAGTCTTTTTTCCATTGAAGTGGGACAATAGCACCATAATTTAATACTTACTTATAAAGCTATTCTTGCTTTCCGTCCCTAACAGCTGCATATGTCTCCTGAGGTGACAGTGTCTTTTAGTTCTACTAACCTTCTCAGTCTTTCTATCCATGTTCGATTAAGATTATAACTATTTCCTTTGTGATCTATGGGAAGGATTGATCTTCTTTCCACTAGCTCGGATCATCACGGTGTTTATATTGAATTCTAATTTGGTTTTCTGTCATTGGATGATGCGTTGCCAGTAGAGACCATCTATCCTGGTGCTGCTGTATTCACTCACCATAATCTTATTTCAATTACTTTTTAAGCACTTGATATATTTATAATAACTGGCTGCGCAGGTATTTGAGCCTACTTCTTGTAAAACTACCACGAACTAAATGCTTTATCTCAATGTTTCCAGGTGCCAAGACCGACCTCATCATCGACACCTGCAACGCTGGAGCCGGAACTTTAGCCGTAACCATCGACGGCCCTTCTCGTGTGGCCATGGATTGCACAGAGGTGGAGGAAGGATACAAAGTGCGCTACACGCCACTGGTTCCTGGCTACTACTACATGAGTATCAAGTATAACGGCGCCCACATCGTGGGGTCGCCCTTTAAGATCGAGTGCACAGGTAAGTTATGATTATAACCAGAAGGTTGCTCACCGTTTCACCTCTTCATCACGTTTGATAAATGCTGGAGTCCCACAGGGATCAGTTCTGTCTCCAACTTTGTTTTGTTGCACAAGTGAGCCTTTGTTATCTCCATCAATTATCTGTTATGCAGATGATATTACAACCCATGATAACTATTTTGGATATTTATAACACAATGGTAGAGCATCAACATGAAACTCTTTCATTTTGTGTACAGTCCTGCTATTGGGAGTTCTGTTGTAACCTGTCTTTTTGATACACATATCATTTAATAACCTACTGCGTTCTTCTTCAACATGTTTTTTTTTGTTTATAAATTTTATGTGATACCATACAAGAGTCCCAACTGCTCCCAACCGTCTGGAGCCAGTTAGACTATGGGATCCCCAATAATGTTGTGAGGCTGAGGGGGGGAGATGAGGAAGAAGGAAGGCAGGGGAAGTGCTTCAGATCTGATCACCAAACACAGCTAAAGCCAATTCAAGCAACGTTTCAATTCTGAATGGTGGTCTTTCACCAGGGCAATACTGACAATCTAGCACTATGGAACGTGCCCCAAATATGCGTATTATTTTTAAAGGATAAATTGTGAAATAACACAATTTAATAAAAAAAAAATAACTTGCGCTCGCTGGGATTTGAACCCGCGACATCCGGATTCGTAGCCAAGGATCGTAACTACTCAACCATGGAGACCGTTGACTATATCGATTGCGTCTCAAACTGGGCTAAAATAAACTGCTTGAGCCACATCATCTTGCCTACCAGATCGAAGAAACCATATCTATTTCAATGTACAATTACCGAAAAAAAAATCCAACGACTTAACCAAATCTAAGATCGAGGTGCACAACAGTAAATTAACTTTTCACCAACACATCTATAATTTAACAAGCAGAGCATACAAGCTTCTATGCTTCGAAATTCTAAATTCAAATTCATTTCACAACACGCAAATACTGAGGTTATTGTACAACACACCAGTGTTAAGTGTATTGGAGTCGAATTCTATCATTTGAGCCTCACGGTACTAACTTACATTTTGAGCATTGAAAGAGTACACAAGAAATTTAAAAGATTTTATTTCTGTGTCTCTACGGAGAGTTGACCATATTAATATTTATATTTTGGGAATAACCAATTACCACAGACACATAGAGGTATTGTTCTACTAAAATATTTTTTTCTTTTGCTTAACGGTTAAATATTTAACAGTCTGGCTCAAATAAATTACTTTGTACCAGAATCTCACTCTCGACGACGTCATCATAACCTTCTACGCAGTCGAGCGAGCTGTACAAACTTATTTGTGAACTCGCCTGTGGGGAGAGCCACGTACTTCCTTAATCGGTGGATCAAAAAATCATTCGGTTTTTTATGTCTTATAATGCATTTACATGGTTTTCGGCATTGCATACATACTGCATAAACAGTAAAATTATACTGAATTAGGTTAATAATCTGTAATGTGATAAATATTTGTACAATTTGAATAGAAATAAATTTTGGAGAAAAATGGATGAGCTACAAAGGGACTACTGGCGATGTCCCTTTAAATCATAGGTTCCCAAAGTGGTTTGTGGGGACTCCTGGGATTCCATATAGATATGCAGGGGGTCCTTGGCAGTAATAAAAAAAAGAGGGGTCCACGGATCAGAGTCCATTTAGACTGCATGCATAAGTAAAGCACCGTAGTAAGTTTCACTCGACAAGTCTACTACGCACTTAAAGCGAATCGCGTCCACGCAGACATGCTCATGTGCAAGTTTTTACAAATTTTCATACCAGCAGCAATGCATTTCGCAGTCAATAAATACCACTTGTTCAGTATTATATTAAAATTTTGGACAGGCAGGCGGGGGGGTCCACGGAAAATTAAAAGAACGGCAAAGGGGTCGATGGGGAAAAAATGTTTGGCAACCAATGATGTACATCAATTAATTATAACGATACATCAAGTGGTTTCAGCACAATTATGACTTTGTCGGGGCAGGCACAAATTGACCAATACTTGTACCTGCTGAAAAGATTTAGATTTGTGGAATAAACTGTCAGGAATGAATATCTCTTATATCAAAATATGCACAATGGTGCAAACAGAAAGTACTAGCTATTAAATAAGGAAAAATTAGTTCATAATTGGTTTTTTAAAAAAGGATCTACTACTGAATCGTTTGGTACATAGATTTCCAGATTCTATAGATTATTATTTCTTCAAACTCTTCTAAGTCAGCATTAAACATTCATTTATTTTGAGCATTATTAAATTTGCCATATTCATCTATTTTCCAGGTGACAACTTGGCTGAGTTTGGTGCCCAGGAGACGTCGTCAGTCATCGTGGAGACAGTACAGAAGCTGGCCAAGAATGGGCAGAAGGCCGGGTCCACCCTGCCGCACTTCAAGTCTGATGCCAGCAGGGTAATCTCCAAGGGCATGGGCCTGAAGAAGGCCTACCTGGCCAAGATGAATCAGTTCACCGTGCAAGCAGGAGATGCTGGTATGTAGCCCATTTCATGTTTATAGTATTGTCTGTTGCTTTGCCCAAATTATCATACTTGACTGATCTCTGCGTGAGGGACAATTTTACTCAGAGTCAACTCACGCTCAGGTCGGCCAGGTCTGGTGCGTCGAACATACTGGGTGAGCTCTCTTATATGAATGCTGCTAAATTTGGGGACAGAGCTTTCAATGTACTGGGCCCACATTTTTGGAATGACCTTTCATTTGACACACTACAAGCTATAGGTTGGGTTTACGGAGGACGCATCCTATGATTTTGGAGTCCCTTTTTGGTGAAGTCTGCAGGGTGCAGTTTCTTGTCCTAATGATTGCCAACCACCAGTGGGTGGCGAATACGAAGAAGAAACTTTTTCTTTTTCTTCGAGAGCCTTTTCGATTCTTGCTTTATCGTCTCTTATCTGATCTTACATATCTATAGCTGGCAATTATTTTAGGTTATCAGTGGGTCTCTTCTGTGAGCAACCTATCTTTCTATTTCACAAATAAGGACGCCATTCGATCGACCATATTGTAATTCAAACAGTCATCTGTACGTAATGCCACGTGACAAGCATAGTCTCGACAACTTGACTCTCGGCAAACCAATGTTGGCAACCTTTGATCTGCATATTTCGCTCTTTGTGTGGTAGCCATTTTTGCCACAACATTCTTGGAGATGTCTTCCTGTTTTTAAGGCTACAACTAAGTTTGCTAAAGGCAGCTGATCCAAATCTTGTCCTCTCGATTTCTCTGGTTTGGCTTTCATTGCATAGTTTTAAAACTAGATCTCGGCCGCTTATTGGTGTACATTTTATAAAGACGTTAGATGTTGTACCACTTAAAAGTAACTTAATAACAATATTACCTATTTTGAGATGCACCATGAACCGTTATTTGTATTAAGACGAGCGTACAACGCATGACGACAATATCGTTCACCCATATTAGCTTTGATAGTCCTTGCAGTTTGGTCGTAGCTCAGTCACATTTTCCTTTATTTCTGTTATCTATGTTAATATCTGTATTTTTTCCAGGTAACAACATTCTCTACGCAGGAGTGTACGGCCCCAAGGGCCCGTGCGAGGAAGTCTACGTCAAACACAAGGGAAAGAACAACTACGAAGTGTCCTATCTGGTACGCGATAAGGGTGAATATCTTGTACTCGTCAAGTGGGGAGACGACCATATACCCGGCTCACCCTACAAAGTCGACGCTTAAGCTTTTTTTTTTTACTTTTTGCCCATGGAATGTTGATCGGCGGGAATATTACCATTTGATATTTGAAACAAAATGGCTGACATGCATTATTAGACGGGAAAACTACATTTGACATTTGAAACAAAATGACCAATGTGTTATTTTACCTTTTTATAAATTTGTTGTTTTAAAACAGTATTTTTTTCATTTTATTTATAGAATAAAATGTAATAAAATTAATATTCTGGTTTGTTGAAAATAAATATACACTCTTTTTATTTCTTGAATAAAATTAAGTAAAATAGTCTTCAGTCATTGCTTTTTTTCCATCAGTGTGATATGAAGTTATATTTACCTCTCTACATTACTATATAGTCATATAATAATAATTTTTAAATATAAACTTAATTTAATCATAAAAAAATTTTCGAAAATTAATAAAAAATGGAAATTTCATCAACTTTCTCTTTAAAGTCCAGGCAAAGATCATATCGAGAACTTTTATAATTAGCAAGGCAATGACATAGCTTAACAGGGAAGCTAAATGTATGGGTTTGTATAAGGACATTTTTAATCAATTATTTTTAAAATTTACACAGTGGTCATGAACGGCATTGTTTGCTTCTCATAAAAGAAGCAACAGCACTCCGTCATTTTGATAACATTTAAACTTAGCAATGATACTAGTATTATTATTTTATGTAGACAAAGATATTATAATTTTCATGTTATTAGTATTTCTAAACTAAAACATCGTAGAAGATGAAAAAAAAAGAAAAATCATATTTCAACATTTTCTTTTGAATGTCAAATGGTTTAACGGAAAGCAACGATATTATAATAATTACTTGAAAAATACCAAGAATAAAGGGAAAAGGATGGATCACGATGTAAGAAAGGTTATTTGAGGTTATGTTTCACTCTTTCTATAGAATATTAAGACATTTTTATTGATTTTTACAAGTCATTATAACACATAGTGTGTTCATTACTATAAATCATAATTTCCATAGACAAAATGATAAAAAAAGAAAAAAAAATGTGTCAGTTTTTTCTTTTAGAATTCTTTTTGTTATTTGAATAAAGAATAATATAATGATAGTGAATTTAAAAAAAAGTAGAATTTGTACCCTTTAGTTTGAATTAGTTTTTTGAAATAAGTAAAATTATGCTCAAACGGCATTTGTTCATTTTCTCAAAATAGTTATTGTACCCTTCTAGTGTATTATTATTTAATGAAATTTATTTGTTAATCAGTTTGAATAATTTGGTTCGAACCTTATTGTCTATGGTTTTGTCTTTATTTAGGCCTGTCTATTTATGATTTGTTAGTGTGTGTGTACTTTTCTGTGTATGTAATATTACCAATGTATATACAACATCAAACGCCTTGCACTCTTCCTAAATAAAAATATATCAAAAGCACGAAATGTTGTTTTATTTTGACGAGCGGTAGATAAACTCAGTATCACACTGGTGAAAGACCACCATTCAGAATCGAAAAGTTTACTTGAAATGGCTTCGTGACCAGATGTGAATACCCAGGTACTTACCAACTTCTTCTCCTGCATTTCCTTTCTCTCCCACTTGCGTCAGCCTCATAAAATACCCCAATTGAAGATATGCCATAGTCTTACTGCCTACAAGTAGTTGGGGACTCTTGTGCAGTATTCAGATAAAAAAAATAAAGAAATTTGGGTGTGTTGGTTGGTTGTTCAAATGTTTTGTTTTTGTCAACAATAAAAAAAACTATACAAATACAATATATCTCCTAATATAAATAAATAAATAAAAATCGTATACACAAACACAGAACACACACAAAATTTACAAAACACATGATAACATATATTTAAACACCATAAATACACGATATGGCAAGCAATCCATTAGCTACTAGGGGTCCGATTTATAAAATTGCCTCCCAGATGACATTAAAAAATAATGAAGCCTAGGCATTTTTTAAAAGTTATCCCTTCTGAATTTAAATGTTAAAGTGTTTAATATTTTTAATGTTTAGGTAACCATTCTAGTTAAATATGGTTGTGGAATAGTTATGTTTTTAGATTAGTATGATGGAGGAGAGTTAGGTTAGGTTGGAACTCAAAGTTGGATAATGAAGTCAGCCGGTCGATGGCATCGGGAGTCGTCACTTGGTTCATCAAAGTTGTACTTCCGGGAAACTGATGAAGGGGACATTTATATATAATTATATTCCGTAGTTTGCATATTATGTCCATTTTCACACAATTCAAGATCCTTGACCGATTTAATGCGGATTGCAATAATAATCAGGTTATGTATTTTTTGTATAGATGGTTCTAGTGTTCACTAGTGTTAACTGTTCATAGAGTCCCCGACAGATGTCACTAGTATATTGGTTTACCCTCCTGATGTTAAAAACAGAGGTACGAGCTCACGGAGCTCACTTGGAGTATTAGAGACTTAAAGATTACTCACCTATCTCAGAACCGGTTTCACCTAGTGTGGTAGGTAATGCAAAGCATACAATAATTCAATTATGTATGTAACACGCTGATATATCGGCACTGAAACCAGTTATGGGGCATTTGCCTCCGTTCCTTTTTCATTTCGACAAAGTACTTGTTGCTTCACAAACACAGAGTTTTTATTGAGATTGTGCTTACAACATGTATCTTTGCCATCAGTACGGATCTCAAACATAGCCATTGTTAATTTTTATTGCACTTTATATCTGTGTGAGAGATATCCAAGTGATTTATTTTTTTCTTTTCGTAGGTATGACATTCGTCTGTTGAAATGTAATAAAGTCAGTTTTGATAATTCAACGTACATGGGGTCAGTGACTGATTATTGTTCTTCATGCACAGTGTGCGTGTGCGATAATATTACTACTTATATAGTGTATTTGTACGTTCGATGCGTGTGGTCGAATGTAGAATGTTCGGTGTATATATATAATTAATAAATAAATAGATGGATATGATATCTAACAATCTTAAATTTTTGTGGCTCTCACCCTTCGAGGTCATTACTTAAAATTATGGAAAGAGGAAAGGCGAATTTATGTAACGTTATTTAAAAGGGAAAATTTCAAAATTATATGGAAGATTGGAGTCGAGTTCAGGCTTAGAAGAGATGAGACGTTTAACGAAGGGGAAGCAATTTTCGATAAGGCTTGATAGAAGAGAAATATTATGGAAAGAGGAAAGGCGAATTTATATAACGTTATTTAAAAGGGAAAATTTCAAAATTATATGGAAGATTGGAGTCGAGTTCAGGCTTAGAAGAGATGAGACGTTGAACGAATGGGAAGCAATTTTCGGTAAGGCTTGATAGAAGTGAGGATATTTATTTAGAGAGGGACAACCAACAAAATCCCTGAAGCACATGATGACTTTGGGAACTGTGTTTGACATTCTTTTAAAATTTCATGCTCACATTGAAACGATCTGCAAATCAGCCACAAAAATGTTGGGATTTATCATATACAATTCAAAGGAGTTAATAATAGTTGGGGATGCTTTATCTTAGCTCAGTGCGTAGCATTGTAAAAAATGGATCTCAGGTATGGGGGCCAGAGGACACCGTCTGTGTACTAGGTCAAGAAAATTCAAAAGAAATTTTTATGATTCCTCTACATGAGAGAGTTCAGTTTTTACCCATGGCTGTTTCCAACAGCATTTATCACGGGAATGTTGGATAACTGCAGTCTTAGTTCTAGGAGGGATATGGCATTACTGCTAATGGCTCATAAACTCTTGAATGGTGTATTATTAATACTTAACATCCTGGCTGAAATAGGATTCTATGTCCCTGATAATTTCACGCGAGGCCACTCCCACAGGCTTCTGTTTCTTCCTAGGTGTAGAACTAACTTACCAATGGTGATGCTTCTGGGAAGACTTACTATGTTAACTAACTGCCTCATAGGAAATGTAGATATTTTCCACATGACCTACAAGTTTTAGCACGAATTAACTATTATGTTGTTAGAGGCTATTTCCCTATTCTAAAAAATAAATACAAACTCCAATGGTCCTCTGAATGGAAAATAGCTTCTCTAACAAAAGGTCAGCAGTACTCAGTGACCGGTCAGTGGCTGAGTTGGCATCGCGTTTGAGTCTCACCCAGGCGTCGTGAGTTTAATTCCTCGGCTGGCTAAGTCCTCCATTTACGACACAAGCAACATCTTCCGCTTACTCTAATGGTAGTAGGAGATTTTCAAATATTGTCAGGTTTTTCGTAACCAGGGAATATTTGTGATTCTTTTAAAAAAAAATACAAAATACTCTCATCAATATAACCTTTTATTCCTGCCAAGCCCTGGTTTTTTAAATACACTTGCATGCCAAAAAATATATTTCCTCCATGACTCGAATGAGACTAGGTCACACTTGTTGTCTTAGTCATCTCGCCAGATTCCACATAGTCAGCTCACCTTAATGTGATTGTGGGTCAGAGGATACTTTGAACCATAATTTCTTTGTGTGTCCTATCAATGACCAATTTCCAACTTTATGCATGAATTGGAAAAACCTAAAATTGAACTCCTTACCAGTATTCCCTGCCTTCTAAGTCTCCACATTTTTCAAATTAACAATTTATTATCAAAATATGTTTATAAAAATGGAATTAAAATTTAAGTCATTAAAAACACATAAATTTATGAATTTACGCTGTAACTTATTTACTTCAATTTCATTCACCCAAATATGTGTTTAAATTTTAAATTATTATTTTTTTAAATTCTGTTTAAAAGTAACTAATTTTAAGAACAATCTGTACTATTAAAATTTAACCGATTAAACATGGCTAAGATCGCCCTTGATGGGTGAAAGCCATAAAAAAAACTATTATGTTTAAACTAAGGCTACCGGGGGTGTTAGTTGAAGTTTGCCGGTTTTTTCAATAAAGAAAACGCTTAATTCTCAAGGGAATCTCAAATTTTTTTATTCAAAGTATTGACCATCGGATTCTATACATTTTGCCCATTTTTGAGGCAAATCATGGATACCATTCCAAAAAAAAAAATTCTCTTTCGAGGCAAACCATTCGACGAGCCATTTTTCGACTTTTTCAAAATTGGCGAAGCGCTGCTCTGCGAGTGAGTGTCCCATCGATGCGAAAAGGTGATAATCGGACGGGGCAAGGTCTGGAGAGTACGGCGGGTGCGATAATATTTCCCAATTCAATGCTTTGAGAGTGTTCTTCACTACTTTAGCTGTATGAGGCGGTGCGTTGTCATGTTGTAGGATAACTTTGCCATGTCTTCGGGCCCATTCCGGCCGTTTTTCAATCAACGCATGATTAAAATTGATAATTTGTTGTCGGTAGCGATCCGTATTCACCGTCTCACCAGGTTTTAATAACTCGAAGTACACCACACCACACTGGTCCCACCAAACACAGAGCAGACCCATCACCGGAGTCGAGGTGTTAATACAACCTTTTATTCCTGCCAATCCCTGGTTTTTTTAAATACACTTGCATGCCAAAAAATACATTTCCTCCATGACTCGAATGAGACTAGGTCACACTTGTTGTCTTAGTCATCTCACCAGGTTCCACATAGTCAGCTCGCCTTAATGTGATTGTGGGTCAGAGGATACTTTGAGCCATAATTTCTTTGAGTGTCCTATCAATAACCAATTTCCAACTTTATGCATGAATTGGAAAAACTTAAAATTGAACTCCCTACCAGTATTCCCTGCCTTCTAAGTCTCAACACTCTTCAAATTAACAATTTATTATCAAAATATGTTTATAAAAATGGAATTAAAATTAAAGTCATTAAAAACACATAAATTTATGAATTTACGCTGTAACTTATTTGCTTCAATTTCATTCGCCCAAATATCTGTTTAAATTTAAAATTATTATTTTTTAAAATTCTGTTTAAAAGTAACTAATTTTAAGAACAATCTGTACTATTAAAATCTAACTGATTAAAAATGGCTAAGATCGCCCTTGATGGGTGAAAGCCATAAAAAAAACAATTATGTTTAAACTAAGGCTATATTTATTTTATGAATCTACTTGAAACTTTTTTCAAAACTAATTTTTATAGCTATTATCCTATATATATTATTGTTTTTGTGTTTAATTCGTAGAACTCCATTTAATGTGGATTAACCACAGTTTTAAAATGGCCTTAAACGCCGAAACAGCTGTCACAATAATAACAACTAAAAATACTTGCAGATCTTAATAATAACATTATTAAATTTAATTTAAATAAAATTTTTAAAAAAATTATCCTATATCTTATATATAACTATATATTCAATCTGGGGAATCAAGCATGTCAATTTTGAAAAGGTTAGAAGGAATGGATGTCCAATTCTCATTCGAATAAGAGATGAAATTTCTTTTTATCTACCAATCCGCTGAGATCATAAAATTTTAAACTGTAAGTAAAAAATAAGTTTTTATTAAGAAAGTTCACCTTGAAAAATCCATTTCGCACTGACAGTATGGACGTCATAATCTCAATCCATAGTGAATAGGTTAAGGCACCTTTTATAAGCGACTGTGACTGCACTGAATGCGGCTAAGTGAAGGAGTGTGAACTCTGACAGTTTAGTAGTTGAACAAGGTGTAAGACAAGTTTCATGTCTGATATCCGCCACTGTGTTTGTCAATATGTACAAGTAATATCATAAATAAGAATAGATAAAAAATAAATAAATAAAGTGCAGAGTAGTAGAATAAAAGAAATAATAAATCAACAAAAAATATAAATAAGAAAACATTATCAATTTTGCGCTTCTATTTCGTTATTGTTCCAAAAGATTGAAGATTATTGCGGCACATGTCTTACTCCAATTTGCTTCGACACTCGAACCTGAGGTCTGACGGGATTCCATGACGAGGACATTGTTGGAGTTGATAATCCTATTCCTCATTCCTGCCACCCTGGTTCTTATTAAGGCTGCAAACCTGGGAACTCGAGGGGGGACTGCAGTTATTATATTGCACCTTTCTATGGTTCCCTTTCTGAAGTTGGCCCAGAGCTCGCATGTATAGAAGGTGGTACAGAAAGCTAAGATGAATATGCTTTTCACCTGTGAGCTGCATTTACTTAGCATGTTTGATTTTATGCTCAGTGCTCGCCTCTGCCTGTCAATGTCGTCATCACCCGTTAACTTACTGCGCTTAATGATGTACCCTAAGTGTATGGTTACTTCTTATAAATGGGTTTGTATTCTTTTTAAAGGAAATAATATAATGTATAAATGAAAAATTGTATTTTGATATTTTGATCATTTTATTCTTACTGCTGGCTTTGAACGTTACTCTGCCACAATGACATCTTTCTTACATCTTACAGACATATATTATATCCGCTCGTAGGGAAAGAGGCCTGAGACAAGCTGTCCAATAAAATAAAAATACATGTATTAAAACATATTTCACCTTCATGGTTTAAACAGAAATTCACTAAATATAGACATGAACAAAATGCGTCCAACATTCATTTAAAAAAAAAAATCTACGAGAACAAATATAATAATAATTATAATGACAATATTTACAAAAAAATGAATTTTTCAAAATAGAATTAAAAAATTAACAAATACCTAACTAGTTTTATTAATTAATGGCATATTTGCGATTTTTAATACAATTCTTAAAACACCATTAAGAAAGCCAAAGAGATTTATTTTTTTATAATTGGTTTTTTTAATAATCTTAAACATTATATACACCTGTTGACTATCTATGTTTCTTTATGCAGTAAACAAAAATATAACTTATACAATAAAATAAAAATTATTTAAAAAAAATCTTAATTCGATAAGTATACATTATTGAGATTGCAATTTAAAATTTTCTAAGTCATGGTAAAATATTGTAAGTACAAAAAATAGTAGTATAACCTATAAAATAATTAAATTCTGATATCAATGTGGGCATTTTTAAATGCTGTATTTATATATTTAACATTATGGTTGTCCTGGTATTTTAAAAACACATATTTGAGAATAATAATGTGTTAATTAAAAATTATTGTTAGGGCAAGAATTAATATTTTATTTTACAAATCAATGAAAAATGATTCACAGAAATTCTAATGTAATACTGTCACCGAATAGCCAATCCGCGCCATTTTGTTTTTTTTTTTTGACATTTGAAAGGTTTCCGTTATACGCTGATTCTAGGTCTGTTTCAACCTTTGAACAAATTGTGATCAGTCGACAAGAATAAAAACTAACAACATGACAATTGAGCTTTTCTCCTGAATTGTTTTCACAATTTGTTCAAACGCTGAAATGAAAATAGAATCGTCGTTTAACTGGAAATTTACCAGTTTCATTGACATCAATATGTTGGATAGTAATTACATATTATTATGAAAGTTATTACAAAAAATTTAAAATGTCAACAAAAAACTTTAGACAGCAATACATAAAATTGTGCTACTTGTCTACAACATAATTGGCATCAAAATTCAAACATAATGAGTTATGAAAGACGTATTAAAAAAATCAATTTTGGAAGTTTAACAAAATGCTTCCCTTTTAGTGTAACAAAATAATATGTTTCCAGCTTTTACACTGTAAATGTAATTATAATAACATTTAAGTGTTTGTCAAATTAAATTGACATTTTAAGTTGAGAATTGTTAACATTTATAGTCGACAACAAGTTACAAGTGCTGGTATAATACCTATATAAATAAAAATATTTCACATATGAGAAGAACACATATCATTTATGTTTATTTATTTACACATTCTCTTTGAAATATTCTTATGTTACCATTTCTTTTTTCACACACCATGATCTGAGCGAGTCAATTCGAAAATCAGCTTATTTAATAATTAAGTATTTAAATTTAATAAAAAAAATCAAATATAACAATATGTCTAATTTTATGTAAATTACTATATCACAATTTCTACTTAAATTTATAAAGAATCTAATAAATTTCGAAATTAAAGGATTAAGCTGTATATTAAGTATTATTATAGAAGAAAAAATTGCAATAAAACATTAGATCTTCAATAAGAAACGGCAATTTTACCATAATTTTTTTTTTTTACATACAGTTTTAGAGTTAAGAATTATTCAATAATTACTCAATTGTCTTAGCAACCATGAACCATTAGATATAAAATTATATTTTAAGAGTTTTTTTTATTAACCTGTGCTCAAAATGATATAAAATATTAATATTACATATACTTATTTACATATTTTCACCTTTATACGAAAGTTTCTGCTTTAGTATAAATTTACTAAAAAAATAACCTAGTTTCTGTTGAAAGAATATTTAAATGCGCGGATTACAAAACAAATAATAATTGTGTAGTTGTATATAAATTATAACTAAGAATCGAATACATAATAGGAAGTTATTTTTGTATTATTTATTCTGAGGTAAGTTAATTGAACCATAAATAAAAAGTTATTAACTAGAAAGTAAATGCAATGAAATAGGATATCTGATCACGGAAACAAAACCCAATAACTATAAGACTGAAAACGAAATAAACTAATAAAAATACAGCGCATAATCAGAATGACATAACAAGATACAATAATCATAAAATCGTAAGTGTATCTTGTTATTTTCAAAGTAATTAGGTACCTACATAAAATCTGTAAGATTTGAAAATTGCATACTATTCAAAAAAAAACTGGATAACTAAATGAGGAAAACAATAACAATTTTTGTGGAATTGTCAACATTTAAATGATTTTTTTTACAGAAACTAAAAACTGTGCATCAATTTATTGAATGAAACAATATGTTCTTTGGAACAATACCATCGAAATTTATTTAACCACTTAATTGCCCTGCGTTTTGGGTAAAGTTGTCAGGATCGCCCCCGAACAAATGGCGCATTACTACCGTATTTACATTAATTTCTACGTAAGTGCACAAAGATGTCGAAGATAAATCAATACGAAACGTGAACAAATTTTTTGTACATTTGTGAACAATTAAATTAGCGTTCGGAACGATTTTTATGTGCGAAATAAAGTCCACAAAAATAGACTTATGCTTTCTGGAATCTTACGCAGATTCTACATTCTGGACCAGGCAATTGAGTGGCTATGTAATCATGAAAGTAATAAAAATAAAATGTTTATAAATAATAATTTGTTTGGCAGAGTTTACTGCCTTTGCTTATAGGCCTCAAATAAAGTATTGTTGTAATTCAACAAATAAAAAAGTATGATGATATTGATCAATGTGAACGTTATAATCATGGTGGTTGCTTCAGAAAATCAAATATTTCTGACCCTATATTTGTACATGAAATTGATAAACACAGGAACGCTGTATATTAACTAAGTGTTGTAAAAAGAGTTATTTCGACACAATATGTCTTATTATATCACATATTAATGTATTGAGAAATTGTTTAGCCATTAAAAGTACTAGCTAAACACAATTGTCACGGAAAATGTTCATTCTTCATTCAAAATCATACTCAATTATTTTGTTCACAGAATTTAAACATTTAATTTTGACCACAATTAGAAAACATCGATACAGAATATATCTAGTAGGAAACAAGTCAATTAACTTTATTGATCCAATATTTAATGTATTTTTACAATAATAATTTGAAGTTTGTGATGAAAACATAATTATAGCCTGTAAGAGTAGGTTGAATAACACAATCCAATAAACATTTAGATTCTGAAAGTGAAATGAAAATCAAATAAAAACTATTATTTTTACATCTTAGCCCATTCTCCGACAGTCCGGTAAAGAAAGAACATTTCACGTAGCGAGTGAAATGTTTGTTCCTTACCAGACCCTCAGAGAGTGGGCTTATTCAGATGTTATTTACATGAAATGGTATTTCTTTTCCTAAATGGACAAAAACTAAGTTTTCTTTAATATTTTGTGCCCTTGGGAAACAAGGTTTCCATCTGCCTCGGCAATGTTAAGCGACGATGAATTCTAAAGTAGTATTCTCTAGTCCCCATTTTCGCGGTACATTGCTGTGTCAGATGAAACCTTGTTGCTGCGAGGCCACGATTAATCAAATCGTTAAATAATTTGACTGCAGTTATACGTTATACCCTTTTTAACTAAATAAATTACCAACACATTCTGATATGGAAATCTTTGAAAAGAAAGAGATAGGTACATGTATAACATAACCGGAAAAGCTATTTTGTTGTCTAACAAATCTATGTAATAATCTTTAAAAATGTATCGATGTGAAAGGTATTTGTAGTAAATAAATTGAATTCTTGTTATAATTTTTTTTTACTTCAAATTCATTAAAAAGGGTATTACTATAATTCTGTGATAAAAAAATACTATAATTAAATGTAGGTTCCGTCCCATTTTAAAAACTGCCACTCCCATTTATTGTGAATTCAAACCTTTTTCATGTAAAACTCATTCCTTGCATCTTTAATAAGTATGCAGATTTTGCTTAAAAAATAGTTCGAGAAATATGTGAACATTTTTCAGTGATGAATGTTGACACAAAATTTAAGTTTCGATATTACTTCGTCATAACATTACTGACATCTCTTGAATTAATATACAAGCTTTAAAAAATCTGTGTTTTTCTCAATTCAATATTTTTTGTATATTTTACTACATAATTAAGTTTTTTCTGTGTTTTGTTTTCATGTCATGAGTAAACATTTACGATATGATTTTCATGAAAATATAAATAATGTCCACTTGTTTGTCTTCTGTTTGTGAAAACACGGACTTTGGGAGATAAGGTTTTTTATTAATGACTAATTCATGAGATTAAAGACTTTTACAGTTCTAAAAATTTACATTTCTTCGACTTAAATAAAGACTTAGAAAGTTCAACGTTCAAGTCTGTGGACATGAATAAATCATATAAAATTTAATTATACATATTACCTACGTCAAAGCACAAATAAAAAGGTGCATTTTTTGTTTCGGATACTAAATTATTCATCAGTAATGTTCACATGTTTCTCAATTAATTTTCAAAAAAAATATTTAAATCCGATTTCGTTTTCTACAAAAAACATTGATTTTTTGTTCTAAAACACATCAAAACTATGTTTTCATTTGATTTTACGAACATTTTACCTGTTTTTTAGTCATATCAATTAAAAATAATTAATAATATCAACTTTTCACAAAATAAAAGATATGAAAACATAATTTTAAAGTATTTATTAGACGTAAATTATAAATTTTTTACACAATCTTGAATAAGAACTAGACACAAATATTCGTTGAATTATAAATTTATTTTCATAATTTTAATTTAATATCCATTTATAATAATAATTATTCTTACACCGAGAATTAGTTAGATTAAATTTGAATTTCCTTTTTACAATAAACTAATAAAAAATATTTCACAACTTTACTATTACATTACAGAGAGCACACAATTCCTTCATATTCAAGATCCTAGATGGTCAAGGGACCAACATATGTCATGGACAGATCCTAGTTGGCCAATTGGACAAATATCATGGGCAAGATCCTAGTTATCATGAACGATCAATTGACCAAATTTTACAGGGAGATCCTAGATTGCTAAGGGACAAACACATGAATGTCATGGTCAAGCGACCAACACATGTTGTCAAAATACCATCTTCCATGAAAAGATCCTAAGCTGGCTGGGATCAACAAAAACGACAGATTCTAGTAAATTGAGTGACCGAATTTCACATATATCGGTCAATTGATTCGTTCGTGGACAAATTCTGGTTGATGAATTGATCAAATGTCATGGACAGATTATTGACCAAATTTCATGGATAGATCCTAGCTGGTCAACAACAAATTTCACACTCAAATCCTTGTGGTTAATTGGCCAAATGCCTTCAACAGATTCTAGTTAATTAATCATATATCATGAATACCTGGATTATCAAAGGACCAAAAACTGTCATGGACGAGATCCTAGTTTTCATGGAAAGATCCTAGGTGGTCAATTGACAAAAATATATGGACAGATCCCAGTTGGTCAATTGACCAAGTGTCGCGGATGAATCCTAGTTGGTCAAAAGTCCCAAATGTCATGGACAAGATCTAAAATGCCACATAGGACATAAACAATTACGAAATTAGAGATTAATAAGTCCTTTTCAGTCACAGCACTTCAAACATCTTTCATATAGACCGCAAGATTAGTTACACTACTAAAAATATGCATTCTATACCAAATTTACACATATCTGGTGGCGATTGGTAGGTATCATCACGGTTCCATTAAAATTTAACCAAAATGATCTGGGAGCATTACAATATGTTAAACACAAAGGCAAAAGGTTAACAACAATGGTCTTAGAGCATCAAATGAAACAGAATGACAAAAAGTTTACAAAAATGATCTGATAACGCAAAACAATGAACTTATTGTATAAATAGAGAACAAAAATTGTCTGAGAGCATTAAATGTCAAATACATTGGAAAAAGTTGACATAAATGATCCGAGTTCAATGTTAAACACCACAAAATGGTAAACATTAACAGAGATGATCTGACAGCATTGAATTAATGGAACAATGATCAGTTTGAATTAAAAGTGAACAAAAGGGTCTAAGAGCATTAATTAACACGGTGATGAAAAGTTGACGCAAATGATCTGAGAGCATGAAATATCAAATAGTGATGAAAAATTATCTAAATTTATGGGAAGTGAACGGAGATAAACAAAGTGACTCTAAAATACTGTAACATATAACATATAAATATAATCAAACAATTATTCATAACTTAAAACATGAGGATCATTTGAAATAATAATTGCTAATGAATAATTTTGACATTAATTAAGTAATAAACACAGTTTTGAGACGAGTTTGATCGTTTTAAAATCATTTCGAGGAACTTTGTTGGCAAAAATTGTTAAGCTTGTATTATTCCTTGAGTAAATGATTGTCCATGCATTCATCAAAGTATAAAATATGCTATTTTAAAGAATTTGAGTTGACAATCGCCACACAGATTCAAAGTGCACAAGGAAATGATAGTCAACCATTGTCATGAACATAATAGGCGACAAAATAGAAATTATTCGAATTCGTTCAGAGATTTATTATCTAATGCGATTTCGTAAAATTAACATAAAAGTATAAAATAACGTAATAGTGAATACAGATTTACAAAGTAGTACATGTATATATTATTATACTATTAGCTGTCAAAAATTTGCATGGAACTTTATACTTTAGAATTATTAAGTAATAATTGTTCGCGATATTGACACATTCGTTTATCATTGATTCATTATCAGTGATCTTAGGACAACAATATGATAAGTACAAAGAAACATTTTAACAGTTTGAAACCTTCAAGCAATCAATGAGTCTTACTGGTTTGTTTAGCTTGATGGACCATTTGTGTTTTAAGATAGGGTTATATCAAACGAAAAAGGACATAAAACGTATTTAAATAACACAACAAAATGGCCATTTTTGCACTTATCGAATATTGTTGAGTTCACAGATATTCTTGTTTTCATATATTGTGGTTTATTGAAATCATTTAGCTAAGGTGTGATGTTATTATTATTAGCACACGGTTTGTAATTAAGTACCTACTATAAAATAAATAGATTATTATTTCACAAGAGAGAAGTAGTTGATCCGATAAAGGATCACCTAGTCGACAGTTTGGTACACCTTAGGGCTAATACTGATCTAGAGGAATTTTTCATATGAATTAATACCATAAGTTCCGTTGTAATGCCGGAACCACACTGCATCTGCGTCTGAGCAGCAGTACTCTTAGGATGTGGTTTGAGAATATACACCTTAATACTGTTCTTAAGGCTAAATTAGATTAAAAGATAAAATCATCAACACTGATTAAAAGAACAAGATCTTATGGTCCGTACGAACGAAGAGGATTTGAAAGTTCAATTATTGCATTCATTACATTGTATTCACAGACAGTCATTGCTTATCCTTAACGGCGAGAGAGTGCGGCAGAATGTGCTCGGGAGAAAGGAGATTGGCCGTCGGCTGGTGGGCATAGTTCCTGATCTGATGCAGGGAGATCAGCTGATTGGGGAATGACGCGGAAGCCGGCGCCGACAGGTTGTTCTGCTTCTGCTGGAATCCCAGCGAGTCGTACAAGTACGGCCTCTGTCCAAGTTGAGGGTGGCCTAACCCTCCGAGATGTGGCGCCATCGAGTTGATTGGGGTGAACGCCGAGTTAGCGGCGGCGCTGGCTTTGGATAAAGCAATGTCGTAACCGGACGTGGAGATCGGAGGACCTTGTCCGTTCAGATGCAGCGATTGTCTAGCGTCTTCGCTATTGAGATCTCCTCCGTTGAGTCTGTGGTGGTCGAACAGAGCGCGATGGTGAGCTTGAAGGTGATCATTCTCCGTTTCGTCACCTCCATCGTGAGCATTCTGTTGTCCGAAGCCCCCGCCTTCTTGCATAGCTTCCGAAAGATGAGCTGCTGAGTCTGGACTTATCTTCGGCCAGTACGGGTGATCTGGGAACGGTGCTGGGGGAGCCCTGCCTGTAAGTCCGGCTATCGGGGGCCTCCTATCAGCCCGTTCAGCATGCTTTTGCATATGCTTACTCAAATACGTCTCCTGAGTGTAGCTCTTGCCGCAATACTGACAGATGTGTGTCTTGAGATGTTTAGACTCCTTGTGCTTGGGGATGTGCTCGAGAAGGCTCGGCTCGTCAGAAAAGCACTTGTAGCACGAGTTGCACTTGTACGGCTTGTCGGTTTGGTGGCAGCGAGAGTGCGATTGGAGGTTGGACAGCTGCGAGAAGGCTTTCTGGCATCCGGGATGGCGGCACTTGTACGGTTTGTCTCCAGTATGGGTCCTGATGTGCTGCTGCAGATGAGACAGCTGGGTGAACTTGCGCTGGCAGATTTCGCAGCGGTAGGGCTTGATGCCGAGGTGGATGCGCGTATGCTGGGAGAGGTAGCTGGAGTTGGCAAAGGCCTTGGTGCACTGGCTGCACTTGTAGGGCTTGGCTTCGCGTAGATGCACCTGTGTGTGAAGCTGCAGATCAGCCTTGGATCCGAACACCTGGAATAGACACAACAAAATAATTAGAACAAGATAAAAAATAAATATAAAAAAAAACAATTGCAATAAAGGAATTATTTACATATCAATCTATTCAATTTAAAGCACCCTTGAGGTTATGTTGCACAAAACGGTGCTATAAAAATTATCAAAATATATTTATTATTTTAAGTAAATCAATTTAACGGTCAGCACCCAAAAATACACACTTTGTAATCTGCTAGCGCAATAAACACTACGAATTATTTATCTGTATGGGTAGTTAGGCAAACGTATAAAAAGACAAAAATCCACAATAGTAATCTTTTAAATTCTATTTTAAATATGTACCGCAATTTTGGTACGTATTTCATAAAATTTAAGAGTATGGTTTTAGTCTTTTAAAACCTTAATAATTTTCCTAACTACCACTATAGAATTTACAGATAAATCATTAGTAGTATTTATTAATTGTGTTAACAGACTACAAATTGACGTTTAGGGCCGTTTTTGAGAGCTGCTAAAGCTTGTACAACGTTTTTGGCGGGAAAATAACTAATTTAGAGGGTAATTTGATTTTAGAAGTCAAAACCAGTGCCCGTGAAACTATGACCTCCATATCGGACTAAAGGAAGTGGAGAAGGAAAGGAGGGGAAAGATCTGGTGAAAAAATATAACTAAAGTCAAATCAAGCAACGTTTCTGTTCTAAATGATGGTCTCTCATCAGAATGACACCGAGAGTAGAGATTGAAAACCTGATTATCCGGATTTATGGATTGTTGGCAATCAAAATCCGGAATTTTAAATATAAAATCCGAATAATCGGAAATTAAAAAATAATTTTTTATAATGTCATATGAAACGAAAGCGTCCAACAGGCATGTATGCAATACTTATTATGCAGACATTTCTAAGATATAGATAGATACATTTGTAATAATAAGGTTGTTAACTCAATAACCGAATCTTCACATTATGTAGTGATTATTATTTAGCAACCAAAATATTAAACACGAGAAAACATAAAAATAAATAGAAAGAGAAAACAAATTAACAAGGAATAAAAAAAAATGTTTTGTCTGAAACTAAATATGGATAGTACACCCTAATATGAAAAGTGTGACTATTTTAAAATTTCAATGGGGCGCCCTTTTAACATGTTCTAATATATCAGGAAAAAAAACGGTTCTTTCATATTAATTTTTTTTCGGTCATTGAAATTTAACTTTTTAAAAAATCTGAATTTTTGTTTCATGAATTCCGAAAATCAGGATTTTTTTTTCACGAATTCCGAAAATCCGGATTTTTATTTCACGAAATCCGAATTTTCATAAACAGTTCCGGATTTGCAATGATGAGAGTATCTTTCACTCTGATATACGGTGAAAATATACTATAACCCTAATGCACGCCATGGATTTCATCAAATTACATAATTTTGAAGACTGAAGTGAGACATGACCAACAGTTTGTTTGTATCATAAATTCTCTAGCAGCAGTTTGGCACTGTTGTGTTTTTTTTTTAAATTACATAATTATTACATTATTTAATGAATGGACATCGAAATAGCGCGGGCGGAAGATAAATCTGCTCGGAACTGCGCGAAGAAAAAGTCAAATTAAAAAATTGAAAACACTCCGTTATAAATAAACGCGCGTTTTGTGCCAAAATAAATTTAAAATTGGCACGGTGGAAATGACGCGCGTGTAACGTGAACTCTGCGAATCTTGCAATGCCACGGTTTATGTACACTTTGCATCTCAAAGTCGTAAGCTAACAAATATGACGTAACTCTACTGTTTGTTATGTTGGAACCAAAAGCAATGAGCATCCTTCGTGCATTTTTGACAGACAATTTTTTTAAGTGAATACCGTTTAAAAGCTAGTGGAACCATGGTATCACCAATTGGGGTATGTTGTGAGGATTAAGATAGTGGGAAGGGGAAGGAAATGTGGCAGAGGAACGTAGAGAAGTACCCGTCTATTCAGATCGGGTCACCAAACACGACTAAAGGCATTTCAAGCAACGTCTCGATTCTGAATGGTGATATTTCCTTTGGAAAGTCATATCCACGAATGGTTCAGTTGCATACCTAATTAAAATAGCGAAGCTAGCCGTTAGTACCTACATAACGTAATTAACAGAAAAGTTTGAAACTTTTCATAGTCCGCAATATTCTACGTTATTATAAATATTTGTAACTGTAAATAATTATTACAAAAAATCTCAAATAAAATAATCTTTCAAATAAATACCTATTCTTCTTTTTCCAATAACCTTCTAATAAATATAATATCAATGACAAATAGGATTTAAACAGTAACTGCAATATCAAGCAATGTGCGGTGTTTTCTAATATTGTGTCCTGTGCGTGTAAAATCATATCGTCTCAAGCGAAAACTTTGTAATTTGACGTTTTAATCTGGAATGACCTACCAGGTAAGTACGTTTCTGTATCTGTACATAATAAGATAAACCCTAGCAAGTAGTATTTGTACAGCGCCCTTGAGGTGATTTTTCACAAAAAAAACGGCGCTATGCAAGTCATCCAATTATTATTATTATTATTCAGGACGATACTGAAAGTGTCTACAACACTGTTTTAGTAATTTAAACAATATAAATAAGTACCCACAGGCACTATTTTTAACTCGTGATACCACCACTTAGTGAAAATCCTTTTTTGTTTTTACGAATAACATCATAAAACTGATGAAATTTATTGTAAACTGAGCATTCTATATATTATTTTAATTAAAAAAATGCTTCTTAGATTTCCAAAGGTAAACGCAAACAGTATTTTAAAAAAATGCTGTTACTTCCAAACTACGGTTAAAAAGTTTTAAAAAAATACTGAACGCCTTATATATCTTTTCTGAACTGCATTTAAATTTTTTATTTTTTAAACATGCAAGTGGCTCATCGTAATTGAATAAACCTACAGATCTCCTTTACAATTCAGGTATAGGATTAATAATTAATCATATTACTGATTTTCGCTATTGCGTGGTACTGAATTGAATTACGTATTGAATTAGAGAAGAGGCGTTAAGGCAGATATGTTAAGGTGTAGAATTTTTTTTCATCGAACAAACGGGAACAATAGTTTAGATTTTATAAAAAAACAATTATATAATCATTAATTGATAAACTAAAGTTATTAAAAACTTAAGACAAGATTTTTGTGCATAGCGCAAAGGGTAACAATTATTATTTTTATAAACAATAATTATTAATCTAAAACACTCATCCAAATTGAAAAAACCTTCCGAGCAAAGATAAATGTCGCCGGCAGGACTCGAACCCGCACCCTTCTAATGTCCGGTTAGATGCTAATTATATAATCATTTAAAATTCTCACTGCGAATAATTATGTCTAGAATCAAATCTAAGCATTTCTTTAGATCGATTTGTCATTTTCGTTGCAAGTCTGTCCAAAACGGTGGTTCATAAAGAAATGTGGTCGTAAAGAATTTTACTAAAGTCGCTTTTTGTACTTGCTGAACGAAATATAATTATTTTTTTTAAAGAAAGACAAATATTCCCTGATTACGAATAACCTAACAATATTTGAAAATCTCCTACTACCATCACAGTAAGCGGAAGATGTTGCTTGCGTCGTAATGGAGGACTTAGCAAGCCGAGGAATTGAAGTCACGACGCCTGGGTGAGACCCAAACGCGATGCCAACTCAGCCACTGACCGGTCAATATGTTTTTTTTCTGTACTTGATAATTACACTTATTTCTGGATGTATCGTATTGCCATACTGTGCCAATACTAGCTTTTTCCATTCTGTTTTGTATAATGGCACTTAATATGACCTAAACTTGTCAATTTGATTGCCCTAAAACGGGATTTGTTCCCAGTTGGGCAGTCAAAGCTTTCATAGATTTTATGGTTTAATAATGTGTTTCAAAATAAATAAATAAATAAATAAAAGAGGAAGAGATGCAATACACCAATACATATGTACGCTCCACTACATACGTAAATTATTGTTGTTACATTAATTAATATTCTAGTAATTTTATTACATAAATTTACCATATTACCCACACAAAGGCAGCGCCTATGTGGGTTCTTATTTCTTACAATTATAATTTAAACAATCATGCATGTAGAAAAATATTATGTTCTATTTTATGTTAAAAACTGTGGAAAAAATAAAGGTTTTTTATTTATTTTTAAATACGACTATACTCCGAAAGTCAAACAACATAGAAAAAATGAATAGGTCAAATTGTAAGCGAGGTCGAATCTAAAACATCGAGGAAACTAAAAGACGTATAAGATGTAAAACAAACAGTTGAAGTTTGAGGAAGCATTTGGTCATAGTCATGATTAGGGACGCACCATTGACAACAATAGAAACACAGACATCTTCCTGCTCATCAATTTGACTTCCTAAATTGACGGAATTACTCAGTTACCGGTGGATTTGCCCATTTCAACAATTAAAATCCAAACAAAAAAGCATCTGTCTTTTGAAAGCAACTGGAATTTGTTACTTTAGAATTATTTCAACAGTGTTTTAATTATTGTTCTAACCATAAAAAACCTAGTACTTTCTTTACGAGCAAAAAATGCGAGAGAAATCTCGCTGGATCGTGAAAAACTTCCGATGATATGTTTACAAAAATGGTAACAACACAAAATGCATAATATTGGAGTTTCACTTCGAAATTTCCGAACACTGTCAAAAAACTGCCCGTTGTCATAGATTTAGCCGCTTGAATAGGTACGACTGCTTTGAAAGAAAGAAAAAAAAAGATTCGATTGAATAACGCAAAAAATGCATTATCTGGCAAACCGGTCTTGCAACAATAATAAGACAGGAAATCTAAAAGTTATACGTTTGTCAAATTAACAGTTAATGCAGAGTTTGTACTATTGCAGAATTTATAATAATACAAGGAAAAATTACACATTCACTAATACTTATTTAGACAGAAACAAAACACAAATAAAAGATAGGTTACAAAAAGTACAATAATATAGCCAAAAGGGAATGAAAGTGAACAATGAACCAGATTTAAAAAAAAAAAAGTTATTAAAAAAATGCCGGTACACGATCGAGCAAAAAACTGACCACGTATCAACAGGCGTAAAAACCATTGACGGAATGGAAGTAAATCTTGAAAAGCGTGGACCTAAGGCCCTTGGGGCAAGAAGCGAGAAGAATTGCCAAGTATTTTTAACTGTGAAATTGAAATAAAATGATTAATTTCGGATGAAAACTACCAGTGTAAAAGAGACACTAGAATAAATGGGTACAACAAAAAACGCCCACACGTTTTATAAATAATTTTAATGCGAACATTTAAGATGAATAGTCAATAGCTTAAGGCGTGAGACATGGAATCGGACATCGACTACGAAACCTTTTTTAACACTCTTGGCTGTGAGTGAGTGATCTTGATAATATTAGTATTAAAATTATAATATGTTTAGGAATTTTTAAAAGTTGTTTTACTAGTGTGTTTGATAACCTGGGTTTGGTGGCCAATGCTAATGCAAATATTGTACGACAGACAAGTGTGTAGAATACTAAATAAATACGACAACATCGATCATAAGTAATACAGTAAAAATTACTTCAAGTAAATGCAGGATAAACAGAAATAAATAAGTGCCGGAGAGATGCTGGGGAGGCAATATCCAACTAAACCTAAGGAAAACGAAAGAAAGCTAGAAAGGAAAAAAAATCAAATTATGAATATCTAAAGAAGAACAACTAAAAATATTAAAAGAGCACTGGAAAAAAAAATTACCAACCATAACTCATAACATCGAAGGAGGATCAGGCACAATAAAAAAAGATGGCACAATGATAACATCGAAGGATCAAGACAGTATGGGACTAAACAAATTATAACAGCAACTATTATGGACAAAATCTGATTAAAATAGTAAAATACCTAGGAAAATTGAGACTAAATAAATAATGTCATCAAAGAATCCTAGCACTACCGATGTAAGAACAAATTAGTCACAAGTTTCAGGAAAAATGTAGACTAAACAAATCATAAGATCAAAGTAAACAGGCAAAATAGGACTAAACAAATTATTATCATAGTAAAATGGGTTCTAAACGGATGGAAAGCACTACCGACGACGCAAGAAAAACGATAACATCCAAACAAAGATCAAGAAAAAGATGGAACTAAATAAATGATATCATCAAAGGATAATGGAACAATTGGACAAAACAGACGAAATAAAATAACGACAACATCAAAAGTTCCAAACATGATGCAACTCAAAATGTGGGTATTTGAAACTAGAAATAATAAATGAATCGTGGAAGGATGCAACTAAAACAACTGAATCAGGACATTAAACATGAGCCAGTACAGGTCTAAGACCGAATGCAGGTTCTGGCACCTCGTGGTCGGAGGACTCTAGCATGCCCCACTCCAGCGGGTCCCCTGCTCCGCGGGGCGCGCGGTACTCGCTGGGGGAGGTGGAGATGTGCTTCTTCCTCCCTCTGCGGTCACCACCCACTGCTGCACCCACGTTGCCCGGGATACCGCTGCCGGACACCCCCTAAGGATTGTACACATGTTAAGACGTTGAAAACACTGAAGTTGTCTCTCATTGTCCTGGTTAGGACGTCAAACACACTACAATTGTCTGTCGTTGTCCTGGGTTAGGACGTCAAAAAAACTACAGTGGTCTCTTATTATCTTGGTTAGGACGTCAAATACATTACAATAGTCTCTTATTATCCTGGTTAGGACGTCAAATATATTACAATGGTCTCTTATTATTCTGGTTAGGACGTCAAAAACAGTAAAGAAATCTCATTATCCTGGTCGGGACGTAAAACATACTACGAATGTTTCTCATTTTCCTGGGTTAGGACGATCTGCAGTGGTATATTATTACCTTGGTTAGGAAGTCAACTATACTGCAATAGTTTCTTACTATCCTGGTTAGGACGTTAAAAACATCACAGGTATATCACATTTTCATGAGATTGGACGTCCAGTCAAATTCAAAAACAAGTCTCTTATTATTCTGTATTAGGATTGGCTATATGAAAACTATTGCAAATAAAAAAATGCTGAGGCCCGCCTGCTCTACCAAAAATATTTTGTGTTTTAGCATAGATAATAGAAACAAAGGGATATATGGCATGTCAGCGTGCGGACTGTCGCCGAGCTACGACTAAACTGCACGGACTATCAAATCAGCGGAGCCAATGAAAGTTATGCATTTTTTTGTGTAGGTAGAAACAAAGGTGGGCGTCGCTGCGCGTAGGTGTGACTTGCAGTAGTATGGGTTAACGACGTTGGCGACACTTGCGGTGCGCGTGTTTTAATACTAATAATGGTTCATGACCCATCTCCTCTGTTTAATATCTACATGTAATGTGTTTAGTGTCTGCATTTTCGTCAATGTAAAATTTATAGTACTTTTATTTTAGCAGGATTGCCGCAAAAACATTTGAAACTTCGTGAATTTCACGATTTCTGTGCATTGAATGATACGTGATAAATTAATGGAACTAACTAACCATCACTCCATTTCACATCAATGGTATACGAGTATATACAGGTGGAACGCCAAATAACTCTGTCCTAGTGCACAATTCTAATTTCATCCTTACGTACTGCGTAAATATGCACTCTGTTATTCTTGATCAGTGAAATATTTAATTGAATTGATAGAGCCAGTCACCTTGAGATACTCCCGACATCTTATTATAGCAAATTGCTTATTATAGCAATTACGATCTGCTGCATACCACATGGCAGAACAGACGTGTTGGCTCAGCACAGCATGAAAAGGGGTATGATGCTGCTAAATAACATCTCCCTTGACATCTTCAACATAAACCTCGAAGGTTTCAAGAGACATGCAAATATGTCTTTTAATTTATGTCATTCTGATTAACTTTTGCATGTATTTTTGTATATTTGTTTACTGTTCATATGTATGGCAAATAGACGCAGTCCGTTATACAAAACAAAACAAAAAATCTCCTGACACCTTTTCATCATTCGTTCCTTTCTTGTATATTATTATTACATCGACCTAGAATTATCGGAATAAAATATTAACTAACTAATCACCACACCGTTTCTCGGCAAGGGTAGGCAGAGAGGGCGGACCGCCAAACAACTCGATCTTGGCATACACTTCTTGCTAGATGTGTAATTATTTTGTGGCATCATTATTTTTAAAAAAATAATAAGACGTACATTATTTTAACATTTTTAATTAATTACTTAAGAAGTACCTGCATTCGTCACTTATTGTTACTTTTTGTTTATGTTTGTAATTTGTCTATTCTTGCAATATTACTTTTCCATGTTTATTATTTGTCATTATTTTTTAGTATACTGTTTAGCCTGATTAGGGAAACTTTGCTTCTGAAACATGTATATATTAAAAACAGTGGTATAAATAAAGTAATTCTTATTAATACATATATAGCCTAATATTTGGTCACGTTTTAGTAACATACTTACCTTTATCAACGTAGGAATGTAGTACAAACTGCATCTCATTAAAACAAAATATATCCACTGTTACATATATAATACAATTTATTTATCCTTCGAAAAGGAAATGAATTAATTTATTATTATGTACCGATATTAAATAATAATATTGTGTGCTTGAGGTTTGATGTAATAACTTCCTTAATATTTACATTATAATTAAACAATTTGACTGGGCGTTTTGGAATAGTTTTCTTAAGGCCGTACACATAATGATAATGTCGATTACGATAGCAGGTTACGCAATTAAGTGAAATTATATCAGTATCTTGCAAATTATCGAACAGGAGTCACGGTATTGAAGTGTTTTTGATTGCATACTAATGATAAGTCTCACAATAAATAAAATCACACAGCATTTTGTCAGGTTCTAACATTTGTACGTGTTAACCGAGTTTTTGTGTTAAACGAATTCGTCTTAAATGATTTTTACTGCGAAATAATTTATTTCTCTTACATTAACTACCTATCGCGCCGTTTCCCGGCAGAGGTAGGCAAATAAATCTGTCTTGGCACACACTCCTTGCTTCATTCACGTGCATTCATATACTCTTCTGTAGTTCCGACTCTTGACATGGCCTGATTCAAGTATTTGGTTCACTTGATCGTGCCTCGGGCGTCCCGGGATCTTCTTCCATTCACATTCACGTCATATATTCTGCTTACACTCCTTTCTTCGTTCATCCGCTTTACATGCCCAAACCATCTAAGCGTCCCTTTCTAATGTTACTCATTACATTTCACACGGTCATACATGGTTTTTCCATACATACGGTAACGGTCTGGCACCATCAGGGCACTGCCCCACCTACCATCTAAATCTCCATACAAAAAATTGAAATTTTGAAAAAAAAATAAAAATCATTTTCAGCTTCAACAACATTAATAACGTCGGATTTTTCAACCATAGCACTCTAGCTCACTTAAAAGTCACGAGCCGCCACTGCTCCCACCCCATTCTAATTTGGACGGGTTTTTTAAAATAATGATTTATTATTGGTAAAACCGATTTAGTTAGAAAAGAATTAAAATTCTAAATTCTGTGAGGTTTTCACATTTATAATGTGTTTCCCAGTATTTAATACATTTAATATCTTATCAGATCTGATCGCTAAATATACTTAAAATCATTTCAATAAACTTTTCTATAATAAGAATAGTGGTATTATTCCTTGGCGATACGGAGAGTACTCAGTACAGAATAAATACTATCTAGCAAATGTACGTAGAAACGTATAAACGTAAAAAAATGAAACGTGGAAACTGTGAAGAAATATGCACATTTTTAAAAATTGAACAAAAAAAATTAATACCTATTAAAATATTCTCCAGTCATAAAAATTATAAATATTTCAAATAAATACCAACTATTCTTGTACCACCAATCTTATAATAAATGAAGCATCAATAGAAGAGGAGGATAAAATAGCAACTGTAAAAAATAAATTTTCTAATAAAACTGTGTTCATCTGAAGCGACTTGCCAGGTAATCATGTTTTTTTCTGTATCTGTACATAATTAGAATTATTATAGGAAGTAATATTTGTACAGCTCCTTTGAGGTGATTTTTCACAAAAACGGCGCTATACAAATCATCCAATTATTATTTTTAAACAGTTTTACTAACATATAAATTAAAAATATACTTTGTATTTACCACTTTAATTAAAATATATAAATATTTCTCTACATGTTTCGATAGCAATGTTTTTTTTTATTTTTTTTTATTTTTTTTATTTTTTTTTTATTTTTTTATTTTTTTTTTATTTTTTTTATTCCTGAAGATGATAGCATTGCTATCGAAACATGTAGAGAAATATTTATATATTTTAATTAAAGTGGTAAATACAAAGTATATTTTTAATTTATATAATTAATAATGCCACAAAGTTACCAAATATTTGAAGTTTTACTAACAATCATTTTGAATACAAAATGATTGTACGATAAGATGGAAGAAACCCGGTAGACTACTCGTTGAATAAAAATCGAATAACGAATTTATTAAACATCAAATTAAGCATTCATGTTCGAATTACGAGTATGTATAGGATCAACTCAAGTGGTCATTGAATTGTCCGAGTAAGATTTAATACGTAAATTTTCATAATATTTGAATTCAAAATCCTAACACAATATTAAGGCAGTTAAGTAAATCGGTTTTATTGATAGCTTAAGCAGTTAGGTATTTAAATAAACATTCAAATGAATTGGTAAACTCTTTGAGAACTGGATATCGTTAGACGATACTTGAAAATTTGTTTATATGCTGTTTATTAGCAGGAATCTCGTTATAAACACGGATTTAAGGCTGTAATTTATCGAAGGCTTACTACCTTTAAATTGGCACGGATTTAAAATCTTTGATTATACAGTTTTTGCAACTGTTTTGTGACCGCTTTTAATGCGAAATTTGAATAAATTTATCGTTAAAGGTATTTTATTGAATCTATAATTAACTGTATACTTTTCAATTGTACATTGTTATTACGAATGTTTGTATGAGTACTACCATAATACTGGAATGTGCTTAGTTTGGCAGTCAAAAACCGTGTAAAACCGTTTTATATGTGTAGTCTATGCAAGTGACTCTTTTTACTTATGTGGAAATGAGATCTCTAAGGCGAATGTGTTGTAAAACTACGCATGCTCGTGTGGAAAATATTGAGTTTCGCAAAGAATGCAAGGCTGATGTAAGCGTAATGAGTAAGGAGGCATAGATGGTCATAAGTTGATCTGGCAAAGAGTATATCCTGTGTATCAAGGGTCGAACTGTTCTTATTAAATAAAATATATATTCATTAAGGTTAAACGAAACTTGATACGCGCTTACAGATGGCGCTAATTCGAATATTTTAGAAAAAAAAACACTCTTAGCACTTAATGCTTTTAAATATTGAGATGTATGGCAGTGAGGCATGGAACTGGCAGAGGAAGGATGAAAGCAGACTGAATGCTGTAGAAATGAGATCTCTGTGGCGAATGTGTGGTAGAACCATGTATGATCGTATGAAAAATATGCAAGGCTGATGTAAGCGTAATGAGCAAGGTTAAGAAAGGGACGCTTAGATGGTTCGGGCATGTAGAGCGAACGAACGAAGAAAGGAGTGTAAGGAGAATATATGGCGCTAATGTGAATGGAAAAAGAAGCCGAGGACACCCGAGCGATACGGGGCACGATCAAGTGAATCAAATACTTGAGTCAGACTATATCTGAAGTATGTATGAAGTATATTTTATATATGTATAATGTTTATAAAGTTTGTGCCAAGACCGAGTTGTTTACGGGTCCGTCATCTCTGCCTATCCCTGCTGGAATTTTTTGACAGTAATATCGACATAGCAAACATTCTACATCTCATGATTGAAATGACGTAAAAAGGTGGAAATAGTGATGGTTAATGGGTTTGGTGGAGGGATGAATCTTCGCACCGCAAATAATCACATAAGGAGATTTAAGAAAAATGAAAACACCCTTAATAAAACCCACAAAACATTAATTCGGAACCTCAGCGTGGAGGGAGCTTAGGAATCCTGACATTTTGTTGTATATTTTGAGGGGGGGGGGGGTGTCGGAAGGTGGGAAAAAGTGGGGAGGGTAGAAAAAACCCCCGACGTGTAAATACTGCGCGAATTAACAAGGGTCGCAGCTCGGGTTCAGGATGTTTATCCGTGTCTACGGGAGAAGGCTTTCGCGGACACTGCACTGATGGTTATCACTTTTTCAAAAACCCTTTATTCCTAGCACATTTTGCTCAGTCGTATTTTCCGTCTACAGGTGACCACCGTTGAATTTTAAACAATATTGTTTAATAATAATAATATTCTTTAATTCAAAATGAAATATCACATTCATTACACTTCTAACGCCGCCGTTACAGCTACTGACAATGAAAAGTAGCTAGGCTGTAGGAAATGCGAAGGGGATGATTTTGAGGAATGTTTATCTGAAGTGACTTGCCAGTCTGTTCATGTCAATTATCTGCTTGTACATAATATCCATAAATAATATGTACATTTTTACGGAACATCCCATTTTTATTTTTATTAATATTATTTATTTTTATATATTCATTTCTATTTATTTACAAGATTTTTTTTTATATAAGCAGTTATTATGTAGAATGGTTTGTATGTACTGTAAATTATTAATATACAATAGCGTATCGTGAACGCCTCACTCGGAGAACCTGTACTGAGGTGTTCGCGTATTTATGTTATAGTATTATTGTGAAATGGTTATACAATTATGTTAAATTTTGCTGTTCTGTTTTATTGGCGCAATTAAGTTATGTAAAAAAATATGTTCCTTTTGTTTTTGTCAAATTATCGTATTATTGGTTGATGGCCGGTGGATGAAATCTAGCCATAAGCTATAGGTAGAGACCTAAAAAATGCGCGTTTACGGTAATCTGAATTTTTATGCCAAATTCCTTGATTTTTCGCGCGAATAGCGCGAAGTTCGCAATTTTCGGGTAAACAACCGCGAAAATTCGTATTTTTAACGCAATATTCTGTTAATTTCAATATTTAAAATAAGAAAGTAATATTGTACGTTCTATATATAAATTTGTCTATGGTTTTGAAAAGCTTGAAAAGTCATAACAAAATGCAAGGTACTGTCAATCTTTTTTTGATTTAAAAAAAATGTATATGAAAATATAAATATGTATATAAAAAAAAATATGCACTACTTTTGTTGCAAAATAGCGCAATTTTACTGAAAAATAACTCCATTTCCCCAAATATAACACAACTTAAAACAAAATTACGGAGATTTTTCAGATCACTAACTATAGATAGAGCTAATAGGAAGTAATATTTCTACAGCGCCCCTGAGATTTTTCACAAAAACGCCGCTGTATAAATTATTTAAATATTTTTATTTTTATTATTACTAATGAAGAGATATCGATTAAACGATGTTGCCAATGTCCCACTTTGAAGGGAAGAATGCTCTGATACTCGTGGAGTAATAATTCAATTTTAAGGTGATCTACCGGCTAAAATTCCAACGAAATCACGCGCTCCTTATACATCAGCCGCATGTTTCGATTTACGTAAAAAAACCATCACCAAAATGCGTGTTTTATTCTAATCTGTAAAGCTCAGACATAATTATTAAAATGTTTTACGGTCATATTCTAAAAAAAACTTAATTTACCACAATGAACAATACGACAATATCGGAAAAGAGGTTCGTAAGTAGGAGAGTTTGCGCTTTAAACATTTTTTTAAATGTCTGATACTTTATTTTTTTCTTAAACGAAAGGCCAAGGTGTGTTCTACTTGCAGTATTTAATTAAATCGTCTATGATATTTCTAGGCCATCAAATTTTCAAACCGAAAATACATGAGTTTGCATTACTTGTCATAAAACTAAGAGTTTTTCGAATGCGAGTTATTTCCATACTAAACGATCAAATTTGTTCCGTTCGAAATTCTGGGGTGGCCACTTCTGGTGTCCAGTATTCCTGACTGACAGGACATTAAGGGGTAGGTTAAAGTATTTAAGGGTGTTTAAGGATGCCACCTTTAAGCCGGGGGCATTTCGTCGCTAATCTTGATACGGGAAAAGGCCATTTGTCCCAAAATAAGAATAGAAAGTGTCCAGCGACCCTCCTCCTGCTCATCTGCGCTTACATCACTCCAACCGCTATTTTTACGCTCACGTCAACCTGTCCGAGCTAAGTGACCGTTTCTTAATCTCATTCGTGATGACTACTGTACTAGAAAATCCCTATATGTTCCATAAACTAGACACATAAGTACACATATACACAAAAAACTCAGTTTTTTTTAGCTTTTCTAAAGGATGTATGAAAACGGGAAGAGATGTTACAACGGAGTCTCTAAACGGCAGATCCGTGGGGGGTGATCTATTTTATATATAATTATGAATAATCTGTGTCCTTGATCTGCCCAAGGTTGTAAATCTTGGACTTTTGGATGGATTGATTATGTCGAAGAATCGTTAAATGAAAACACTATTAACATTTTATATATTTTTGACGATTAAGATCCAGAAACACCCTCCGAGCGGAAACTGAACATTGTATTAAAATGAAATATGTTAATACGGAAGAGAGAGGGGGCGTGCTAATATTAAAAAACGCCTAGGACGTAAGCGATCGTTTTACAAACATTCAATAAAACACGGCATATTAAGAATAGAGCAAAATCTCAAGACTACTGACTCAAGTAGCATTTAAAGAAACGCTGTGAATTCTTCTTACCTATAGCATGTTAAATAATGGAACCGCACGTGTTATCTATATTTTTCAAATCAAACATTTCGATTTTTTTTCTATCGTGGAAATCCATATATACATTTTTTCAAATAGACACATTAATAGAGATTATCTTATTAAAAAAAAGGTATATTTTTCTAAGTGTATAAAAGTTCCATGTTTTCAATGGAAGCTTGGAATATATAGAATGCGAAGACTTAATATGTAAATGTTTTAAGTATACTTGAATATCCCTACAGTAAGATAAACGAGGCTGTTGTTAACTGATAATTTCACGAGAAAAGAGGAATCAATTGTGCGGTGAATGTTACATGTAACTTTGAGATATAAACTATAGAAAGGTATAATGTTTTTGTAATGAGAAATTGTCTATTTTTGTCTGCGTTTGCTGCACTGAGTAAGAACTGATATTTACTATGAGAGTGCAGCCAAATAAATTTAAATTATTGAAACAAAGAATAACAATGGATAAAAAACATAAATCATTAATATTATTGTTACAAAAACTACACAATTTGTATTTTTTTGGTGATACTACTATGGAATCCCCAATTGGGGTATGTTTTGGGGCTAAATGTATTAAGGGGGAAAGATATAGGGAAGAAGAAGGTGGGTAAGTGCCTGCATATTCACATCTAGTCACCAAACATTGCTAAAGCCATTTCAAGCTACGTATCGATTCTGAATGGTGGTATTTCACCAGGGCGATATTGTAACTTTGGAAAGTGCCGCAAATATACTACATATTATTTTTAATGAATAACATGTGAAATAACACGATTTAATAAAATTAAATTTACTTGCGCACGCCGGGATATGAACCTGAGACCTCAAGATTCGTAGCCAAGGATCGTAACCACTCAACCACGGAACAGACCACCATTTACCTTCAGCAAGCGCTCTTTTGTGATTTTAAGTGATCAAGTAACGATCGCGCCAGTTCTCTGCATGGATAGATAAAAATAACATTCTGGTACATATCTCTGTTTTGACATATTCGCTTGTATTTGAATTAATTAATTTGATCGGCCATCTTTGATTCTTCTCGTGACGTCATTAGAGGCTTATTTCCAAGAATTATTAGATGCCAAATAAAGACCGAAAATTTCAATACGTACTACGTGTTTTCAAACAGTTTAAGTCAAGTTTTTGCGTCTTAAATTTTGAACGCAAACGCCTGTTTCCTAGTGGGAAAACCCCGTTCGGTTCTAATTCGTGACCGAATCATATTCGCTTCATAATATTATTGTAGAAAGGAATACAATTATATGCGGTGGACATGTACAGTGTACGATAATGAACAACGTGATTTAATCCAGGTACCTACGTGTTGGTCCATGCCAAAAATAATGTGAATTCTATTGGAAAACTCGCGAATCTTTTCACCGTAAAAGCAGAACTCGGGATGTTTGAAGTAGTAAAACTCAAGAACGGTAAGTTCAAGCTTCATGAAATTTGCTCCATTTTTTCTGTCTGAAATTTCTAACTTTCAGCCCGTTAAGTTATTTCAATCGTGAAATAAAGACTCAATTGTTAAAAATTAAAGTTACCATATTGTTTGCAACATATTTTTGTAATTAGTACCTGGAACGTCCCCGACTTATTCTTCCATCTACTTCAACATCATACGTGTTTCTAAGAACCCTTTCTACAATCATACTCATCAGTGGCGTGCAGTCCATAAAGGCTGAAAAACCTTCCTCATGCTAAGAAAAATACACAATTAATTAAAATCAAAGAATTTTTGATTTAAATGACCATTTTCCATAAATTTATGAATATTTTTTTTGGGTCACGATCGTTCTACATTGATAAATTGTTTCCATATATATCGTACGGTAAATTTTTTGTGTACAGTGCCAGGGAACATTTCTCCCTCTTCCTGTGTCAACTGTGGTTAGAGGTACATAAATGTGGAGATAATCTTCTCTGCCCAGTGAGCGGGCTGCCTATTGCTACTGTAGGGCTTTTATTTATTTTATTTCAAAGAATTGTAAATTGTGTTTTATGTGCTAGCAGCACTTGCTGATAGCAATCTTATATTTAAGACCGCTCACTAAGGTAATGGAGGGTATAATGACAAATTATAATTTTTTTAGTAAGATTATAAAATGACCTTATAAATTCATTTAATTGCACAATTCATTCCGAGCTTGAAAAACCACGCACAGCCTACCACAGGTCATAGAGTAATGCACGCCACTGATAACACTTGTCCAAATATACCGACCAAATGTAATTTTATTTTTTTATTTTGTCGAGATTGTGTGAACAATTTAACAAAAATAATTACTTATACATCCTCCAAGGGAAGTTTATCTCAAACAGGAAACGTACCTAATTAGAAATGATCTAAAAAATATTACAAGGGGTTAAAAAGGGATGGAAGATTATAAGAAGATAAATAGCCTTGGACCTCAGAGGGTAATTTGTACGTTACCCCTAAGGTTTGATCTAAGGCATATTGGATCTGACACAAATGATAATCATCCATTGGTCACCATGAAACAGGCAGCCGCCTAGTATGGTGATTTAATGTATCTACTCCATGTAAATGTCTCCTTTAAATATCATGTATTTTATAAATAAAAAAATAAAAATAGTAAAATCCAAAGTGGTAGATACTTCCAGTATCATCCTTGTAAAATACAGCAATTCAGAACCAAAACACTGCTTAAATGGCTTTAGCTGTGTGCACTACCAAATCTGAATAACTAGGGGGCTGATTCCGGTTCCTTTTAAGGAAAAACCAATGTTCTTATTCTTAGGCTTAAAGACTTTTTGATTAAATCCTAAGGATAAGGACAATGCCTTATCCTTAAAAATAACCGGAATCAGGCCCGAGGTACTTTCCAATATGAATTGTGCTGACTTTAAAGTGACAATGAGGTGAAATTCAAAGACGGGGAAGAGAAACAGAGTTAGCCCACAAATAAAACGACGTTGAATCAGCAAAAAAATGGACACATTTGAGGGAGGCCAAGTCCAAAATTGGACGCCAGAAAACTGATGAAAAAGAATAAAATTTTCAATGTATGCAGGTACAATGACAACAATTAATTTGAAATTTATCACTGATTTGTCATTCAAATTTGGAAATAGATTACAAATCGATTGGATTGCGAAATTGGCATTCGATTTACCAATTAATCCATTTAAATTTAGAATTAAAACTGAATAATTTAATTCAATATTAAAAAAAAATTGTATTTACATTATTTTGCTTGAAAAATGTCTTCAAAAAATTAAAATAGGGTAGAGAGGGGTTTGTTTTAATTATTTGACTTTCTAAATCTGGCAAATTGTATATGGGGGAGATGTGTGTCTAACGGTACCGATCCGTCATAGAGGATAAGCGGTTGTCACCCTGAGGGTGTGATTTTTTCTCGACCTTACCCGGCGGTCGGTTTTATCCCACACCCCCCTACCTTCCCCTACTGATATTAGCAATACTAAGTAGGTACTGGATAAGAAGGAAAGGAAAAAAGGGGACACAACGGACAAATGGGACCGAGAATCTAAATACCTTTTATTTGCCAGTTTAATTCGATATAATTAAAACGGGTACATTTGTTTAGGAGTTTTTTTTAAATGAGGTCTGGTAAAACGGTAAAAGTAAAAAAAAAATCTACCTACACAAATATAGAGTTTTAAAATTGTACAAGGTTTGAACCTATATACGTGAAGAAAATAACAAATATGCACGCGAAGGAAAGCGAGGGATAGAAAACAAAATAAGGGTGGCGAGGGGCGATCCAGGCGTACCGCCAAATCATGAAAAACAACAAACAAGTCAAAAAGGTTCGGCTTATTTACAAAAAGTGAATATTTTGTTGGTATTTAGTTGGAATCTTTTATAAATGTTTTATGATTTGCTTACCGCAGTCAAAATCACGCGAAACAAGCGTGGACGAGGACGAGGCTCGTGCCAAAATGGGTGTCACGTGACCTTTGCCGCCAGCCGTCGAAATGGTACGTTAAGGCAAGTCTATTTATTCTAACTTCAGTAATATCCATTATAAAATCTTAATTGTATGTACATTTAAAGCCACATCTGAACTACAAGGAAGAATTCTGCATTGCATAAAGCCGCAATAGCTCACGAACGGTAAGCTTTGGGGATATGAAAATTGCACAGCTTTTTCTGTCTGAAATTTCGAGTTCAATACAACTATTTCCAGCTCGCGTCGTCATTTCAATCATGAGCGATAGATCCATGAAATTACATTGATTTGGAAACAAAAAATTAGATCTCAGTTCTACGGCACTCAGTCCACTTTCATCCTTCCTCTGTCAGTTCTATGCCTCACTGCCATACATCAGAGTTGGTATCAGCACTTCATTGTGGACTGCTAGCTTCGCTTCTTTGGACAAATTGAACGCCTTGAAACTGCAGCAAAACCGGCTAGTAACTGTCAGTTAAGTATCTACTTACCTAGCAGTTATTGACTAAGTAATATAACTTGAACATTCCGAATATTATGGTAAAAACATGTCCATTTAGAAGCATTATTGATAGAAAATTAACGAACGCGAGTTAAAAACATTTTTTTTTGCCCTTGGTAGGTATTTATGATTTGGTTTCGGGAGGTAAAAGAACGCATCTTCACGCACTAATGACCTCCGATGCGAGATCGGTAGCAGGTAGAGCTATGTACCTCAAATTGATCTGGCAAAGCGTATATCCTGTCTATTAAGGGTCGAACTATTCTTATTATAAATAATAATATAAAAAAAATATATAAACGAATTAAAAATAATTTTGTATTCACCACTTTATTAATATATACACATCAACATATTTAGAAAGCGATGCTTTCCTCATCAGGAATAATAATAATAATAATAATAGTTGGATGACTTGTATAGCGCCGTTTTTGTGAAAAATCACCTCAAGGGCGCTGTACAAATATTTCTTAACTAATTATGTACAGACAGATACAGAAAAACATACTTACCTGGCAGGTCGCTTCAGATGAACACAGTTTTAGAAAAATTTAATTTAATTATAGAGATGATAGTTTTACATGGTTATTTGTTTCTCCTTTTCTATTGATGTTACATTTATTAGATGATCGGTGGCACAAGAAGAGTTGGTATTTATTGAATTATTGGTATTAATTTTTAGGACTGAAAAGTATTCATAAAATGAATTTTAGGACTCGAAAATATCTATAAAATTACTTTACTCGGCGTTAGAAGCTTTTAATAAATATTAACGTTTTTATTTATTTATTTTTTATTTTTTTATTTTACACTTTGGATGTTTACAGTGTTGCGGGCTGTGGACGCATTTGCGCACCGATGCGTGAATTTTTAATTATATTTTTATTTTATTTAATGACTTTAGGTAAGTACTAACCGGCCAGCCTAGCTAAGCAATTTACAGGTGAATTTATGGATACGATTGTCTGAAAAGATGTGTTTTAAGTTTACTTCTGAATTCTGTTGAGTCTTTGATAATTCTTAAGTCATGCGGTAGTTCATTCCAGGCTTTAGGTCCTGACACTCCGAAAGCACGATCACCGAACTTAGTATTAGGTGTGCGCTTTGGTTCCTTCAACCTGCCGATAGCTGATGACGCTGCTGACCTAAGGGTGGACTGTCGTGAGTTGGTATTTTCGGGAATACACAGTTCTGATAAGTAAGCCGGAGCCATTCCGTTAAGTGACTTAAATACCATCCAGCAGAGCTTGAACTGGATTCTTTCAGGACATTTGAGCCAGTGGAGATTTTTGAGATGCTCTGAAATGTGAGAATATTTAGATACGCCGGTGATAAGTCTTGCTGCAGCGTTGAATACTGATTGCAATTTGTTAATTTGGTATTTGGGGAGACTCGCATATATTCCGTTGCAATAATCTAGACGTGACACAACGTACGAATTGACAAGCAGTTTAGTTGCCTCTGTTGGCAGGTTTCTCCGTACTGCTTTTATTTGCCTTAGTTGAAAGAACCCTGTACTTACAGTTCTGTTTACTTGACTTTTAAGGGAAAAGTCTGCATCCAGATTGACACCGAGTAATTTAACACACGTCTTGGGAGTAATGTCACTTCCCGAAATATTTATTGGGGAGTTATCAATAATATGCTGACGTCTGCTTGTGGCGGTCCAGAGAAACTCAGTTTTTGACGGATTCAGCTTCAATCTATTTGAGGTCATCCAGCGAGTTATTGCTTCAAGACACTCAGCTATGCGAGTTTTTAGTCTGTCTATTTCTTCTGGTAAGCAGTAGAAATAAACTTGCTGGTCGTCAGCATAGCAGTGGGATTGAAGACCGAACGATTCTATTATTTTAGCTACATCATTTGTGAAAATGATGAAAAGCAGAGGACCCAGAACGGACCCCTGGGGTACTCCAGATGAAAGGGTTGCATATTTTGATTGGTTTTGCCCTATCTTCACTGCTTGTAAACGATTGGTTAAATACGATGTCAGCCAATTATATAGAATACTAAAAAATAATAATGTCAACTATAGAAAAATGATAAACATAGAACACAATAATGAAAGAATAGACAAATTATAAACAGAAACAAAAATTGATTAAAGTGGGTAAGGAAATAATCAAAAATTATTATAAAACATTGAATTTATATTAGAAATTATTTTTTATTATTAATATTAATATGAAAATAAATTAAAAGATTTTTTTTAATATTTGATTGTTAATTACACTTAATTCACGATTAACGCTTTTTCTGATTTCTAAAATTAGATATGAATAAAGTGGGGAATGAAAAGTAATTTTTAATTCATTTATTAATAATGACGCCACAAAGTGATTACAGAAATTACAAAAAAAAAAATTCATTAAAGATTAAACGAAACGCAACACGCGCTCACAGATGTCGCTAATTCAAATTGTGTAGAAAAAAAAACTTTTGGTAGCACTCAATGCTTTTAAATATTGAGATGAATTATTTGTTGGCGGGAGTAAATACGGAAGATGAATTGTAATAAATTGTTACCGTAAGTTTAAAGCTAAGTCCTTCAAGAAACTTACAGTCCTGTTGTGAATGATCTATATTTTAAGTTATACGACATTGAACCCTAAATTAGTGCTATTAGAGCGCATTATCGCTTGATAATAAAAATAATAATAATTGGATAATTTGTATAGCGCCGTTTTAGTGAAAAATCACCCCAAGGGAGCCGTAAAAATATTAGTTCATATTCTCTATCTAATTATGTACAAAGAGATGCAGAAAATACATACTTACCTGGCAGGTCGCTTCAGATGAACACCTTTTTATTAGAAAATTTAAGCTTAGAGATGATAGTTTAACAGTTGCTATTTTATCCCCCCTTTCTATTGATGTTACATTTATTAGAAGATTGGTGGCACAAGAAGAGTTGGTATTTATTTAAAATATTTATAATTTTTAGTAATGGAAAATGTTTATAGAATGACCTTAAAAAGAGTAAGAAGTTTTTAATAGATATTAACTTTTTTTTATACATTTAGTTATTCAGTGTTGCGGGCTGTGAACGCATTTGCGCACCGGTGCGAGATTTTTTTAAACTTAATCTATAAGTGACTTTAGGTAAGCACTAACCGGCTAGGCTAGCTAAGCAATTTACGTGCGCATTTCTTCAATTTATGGATATGATCGTCTGATATATAGATAAGTCATGGCAATTGGATTACGAACCCAAGAAATAAGGAAACGAATGAAAATAAAGTAAGCAAATTAATTTATTTTTATTAAGTATTTTCTTGGTCCATCCCTGTCAGATGCTGTGCATCATTTAAGACAAAGTGCCGCATCATCAGGGTAATGAAGGACCGAACGCAATTATAGGAGCAAAGGAGGCAGGAAACTATGTTATTGCGAGGGGAACGAAATGGGTTTAGTTAGATCAGAAGATGGTACCTTCGTAGCTACTTGAAAGGTGAAATGTTTAACTTAATCAATTACCAACTGAATTTAAATTAATTAACTGCTTCGAACCGTCTGGAGCCAGTGAGACTATGGCATCCCCGATTGGGGAATGTTGTGAGGCTAAAGGTAGTGGGGAGGGGAAAGAAGAATGGGAAGAGGAAGGTGGGGAAATACATGGCTATTCAGATCTAATCAACAAACACGACTAAAGCTATTTCAAGCAAAGTTTCAATTCTGAAGTGGTCTCTCACCAGGGCGTTACTAAAACTATATATATTTATTTATTTTATTTATTTAAGAACGTCTGTTATTTTGAGTACAATAAAATAATCTAATATTTTCATAAAAAAGTAATTATTTTTTGGTTTGACATCTTCACCATTAAACTATTTTATTTACTATTCACTTGTTATAATATATATTATTGTTGTCTCCCTCTGACACACAATACTTTTCAATTATTGTCTCCCTCTAATATTCTATTCTACTTTCTCTTTTTTGCATTATCTTGTCTCACTCTTTTTCTGTACTTATATATATATATATATACGATAATTCTGTATTATTTTCTTTAGATATTATACTTTCGCTGACGAATCTTGATCTAAGAGAAACCGGTTGGCGTAAAAATGCGTTAAATTAGTGATTTAAAATAATTTAAGATCCGATGTAAGGCCAAATTTAAAAAAAATATATCACAGAACTTTTTAGCAATAATAAGTAAAATAATTAACACAATTAATGATACATTGAACATGTGTTATTTTTTGTACTCATTTTATAGCCAGTTTATTTTCTGTTAGTTGACTAATCGCGTTGTTCAGAACCAGTTAGCATTCCTCTTTAAAACTAGATAAATAATTTAGATCTGTCTAATTTTGGGTCATTTTTTTATCAGGCATACCGGTTATGGGTAGGAATTAATAAATTAAAGATCTAGATTAAGTAAAATTATTAATTAGTTGAATACAAATTAATTTTAAACACTTTATCGATGGATGCTTGCAGCATTGCTGGTTAGTAGAAATTACTACACTTAATTAATTAATCGCTTACAAGTTACATAATATTAAAAAAATGTACCTATATTTAATTTGTCTAGGTCCTAAGCACCTCGCACCGTTTAGTTTAATTTAATTCTGGGCTGGGGATTGAACCTTTGCTAATCAGCGCGTATAATGCAATGACACCCAGTGCGCACTGGACCATCGACTAGACAAAAAATAGGAAACAAAAAATGAAAAATTTTAATAGCGTTTTCACTTGAATGACCTTCTTGGCTAGGATAGTTGGAGCGGACCCGTAACAAATATGTTGAGAGGAGTTTCAGATCATAACAGTTAAATTAAATTCAAGTTTTCACTAATTAAAAGACAATTTAACCAAAAAAATGGAATCATTGAAGACATATATTAAGAACCAATCATTTACAAAGCTGTTCGTAATTGTAAAGAAACATTTTTTCAAAAAGTAGTAGTCTATTCAGGAGAAAAAGTCTAGAACGGTGAACACTGGTGTCTTGAAATATATGCAAGTTTTACTGCCTGCAATTTATAGTACAGCTCATCTATCTCAGATCGCTACGACATTTCCATTGTGAGATGTGGAGCTTTGAAAAACGGTTTAAATTATATAAAATAGATTTCAATGGGACAAGGCGAAAGCGATTTGTAAAGTTAGTTAGAGATAAATTACTAAAAACACAATGTTTTTGATGGGTTTTCTAACAATGTTACGTATCTATCTTCTTTGATCGATTTATTATTAATAATATTAAATAATTATCATGTGTTTAGTTTTCAAAATTGAAAGCTGCTAATTTGTTCTTGTTCAAATTTGAAACGAAACGCATTAGTCGAAGAGGTGTCCATGTCAGTTTTTTTCTCGATTCATTGACACTGTTTCCACTTGATTAGCTATTAGAGTTCGTATTTGCAAAAGTAATCTCGATATATTTTCGGTCGGGGTCACTCGGCAAAGTTCGGGTGAAACCGAAGCGGCCTCCGAATATCCGATCGGATAATTAGTTCGATTTGTCACTCCAGATGTCAGCAATGAGTTTTTCATGCTTTTTACACGGCACGCTGTTTAATTGATTTTTAACGGCTACTCTAGGTCAGATTTAGTACAGTGTGCAGCTATAGACAACTATTAGTTGGCGAACTCTGATATTCAACAAGTACCGAAGAACAGAGTTCAAACCTATCCTGGCCAGTGGCGATTTTCTCTAAAAAGCGATTGTGCAGTGAACTCAAATTCAAAATAAGATAACAAAATAGTAACTTACATAATATAAACACATTATAAACAGCGCGCCGTTAAAATTCCGCGTTTAAAATCCACTACGGTCAACGCGATATTCTTAAGCCACCCTTGTGATATTCTAGGTGCTGCGCTGAATGGATTCAGCACATATGGACTCACGATCCCAAGCAACTTCATACAAAAAAACAAAAACGACACAATTCCCCTGACGATGTAATTAAATAACCTAGGCGGAACCATATTGAGCGTCCAGCGCTAACGAAGGAATGTTTAAAGACACGTGACGTCGGTAGTTTGTCGAGTGTCACCGAGATGGCCCCCTATCGGTAAATTTCCCCACAATAAGGATGCAAGTAAAATGTTATTATTTTACTTTCTATAGTATCAAATGTTGGTAAATTTATATTTTCATGTTCCTGCATTTCTCCAACCAATTGCTTTTAATGGCATCTGTAAATTTATTAGTGAAAGGTACAGATTATAATGCAGATTTTTGTTTCGTATTCCAAATTTAATCCTTCTTTTTAGAAATGGCGTTATATTTCGACAAATGTCGTATTATCTCAAGTCGCTAATTATTATAGTACCTCTCTCACCAACTTTATTTAAATTATGTGACCGCCGCTTTTAACGATTCGTCGAGGAGCGGCAAGTACATTTTGATGGAATGTCTTCTCGTGAATTTCTGATTGAACCATCCAGTTAAAAAGAACACGAACCGCCACTGACCCCAACATAACATAACTTTACACCAGCTAACCTAACATAGATCAGTCAGTAGCTGAGTTGGCATCGTGTTTGGGTCTCACCCAGACGTCGTGACTTCAATTCCTCGGATGACTAAGTCCTCCATTACGACACAGGCAACATCTTCCGCTTACTGTGATGGTAGTAGAATATTTTCAAATATTGTCAGGTTATTCGTAATCAGGGAATATTTGTCTTATTTAAAAAATAAATAAATGAATAATAGATGAAAACATATTTAAACTGAGGTGGAAGAAATGGCATGATCAAGTGAAACAAATGATGCGTCGGTATATAAGCAAAATTAACCTGAAGGAAAGGGACACTTCGATGGTTGTCAGGATACACTAGGACGACATGGCACTATCAGCTCAATCAACTTTTTAAGTAATATCGAGAGTCTCTATGAAAGGAGAATATAATGATGTATGAATTTAAAATTAACAAAAAATATGTTCGCCGATGTTCTGTGGGGTTCTATTAACTCTACCTACCACTGCGAAAAACGGCGTGATGATTAATTAATTAGTTACACTTTATGAGAACGATTTTGTAACAAAAAACCCACAAACGAAAATGCGGAACAGGAGAATTTTTTCATAATAATTTTCGGAATTTTTAAAAATTAAATAATTTATGTAATGAAAAGATATGATATCAACGTACAAAAGGTTGTCATTTTCTGAGAGTTTTAAAGTTTGCCACTTTTAACTCTGGTACAGATTGAGTCGTGATCTGTGATTGGCTGCCGCCATTGTTGTGTTCGATTTTCGAATAAAGAACACATCCGAATTTCCTCAAAAATCAATTTGGCAATCGTGATTGGGTGTCGTAATTTTCTTTTTTAAAAAAAAAAAAACGAAAAAAGAACGCCGTCTTTCGAAATGCCATCGATTCATTTCGTCAAATCGTGATTTTTTAAAATTCCTTCAATTGCAATGGGCGACGCTAATTTGGGAACAATATAAAATATCTAATCTAACATTTTGCTGAAATAGGAAAAGCAAAATAATAGAATTTAATGCAATAGAACTGAGATATAAATAAACCATTAAATAATTCCGGGTATTGAAGAGATTTGGGCTACTTGTAAAAAAGAAACGAGAGCTAGTTAAGTAAATTCATTTTATAAGTCCTGTTGAAGCTTTGCTGGATGGTGCTTTAGAAGCGATCAACCAAATGACTATTGCTTCTTAGAACTGTGCTTTACAGGAAACACCAATTCGCGACAGTCAACTTTTACATCAGCAGCATCATCAGCTATCGGAAGGTTGAAGAAACCAAATCCATCATTTATATCAAGAGAAGTCAGGAGTTGATGATCATCGGGGAAATCTTCATCCTTCAAACTAGTTTTTATATTGTTATCCACTGACATCAGAATTAATAGACTTGCCCTAAGCATAATTTTGACGGCGGGATGCAAAGGTAACGTGACAACAATTTTGGCACCAGCTTAGTTCACCGCCGTTCACGTTCGTTTCGCGTGATTCAAGGAAATTATAAAACATTTATATAAAGCACAAACTAAATACTCTAAAAAAATATTCGCTTTTTGTAAACAAGTCGAACCTTTTCACTAAGTTGATGTTTTACGTTCGCCCTCCGTCTTTCTTATTTTGGTTTCTTCCCGTTAGGGGATCTGTATGTATCATTTGCTCTGCGTTGTTATCAAACAAAAATTAAGAAAAATGCACTTTTAAATTTGTCCAAATTTGCTTAGCAAAGAATAATGTGAAACTACCTAGTGATTTAAAGTTTTTAAATGTAAAAATAACTATTTTCATTCAATTAAAAAAATGAAAATATTTTATGAGTTTCATCATGAGTTTCATCATGAGTACCTATATAGAAATAATATAAATAGATCGTCTGTGAGTGGCTTCACCACTGTAAGATAATGTCTTTGGTAGGCGAAACAACTGTCACGCGTATTAACAATTAACTAGCAGATCTTAAGCCGTTTTTTAAATGAATAAATTTTAAAAACTTTAAATTATGAGGATTTCTACAAATTAAACTTAAACGCAATAGAGAACATAATGATTTTTCTGTACAGTATACATTTTATTCTGTAAGGCGCCGTAGACGTAATACCAAGCGAAGAATTGAGTCAATCAAAACTAGACAATAGTAATTGATTGCATTTTGTCGGCTAACCACCTGACTTCCGTTGTGGGTCCAATCTCCAATATGGAGGCATTTCCGGTATGTTCGATACAGCCTTCTTGAGTCATCAAGCTTTCGGAGGATGCGAACGGGTCTAATAGGGTGAAACCCACAGTAATCAAAAGGCAAAACAAGTGTTGTAAAAAATCTAACTTTATAAAGTTATTATTATTTATTATATTGTTTACGCTCTTTACGGGCCTTTACAAAATTTACGATAAATTTCAAATTATAATTGATTCGGAGATGTTCTGCATAGCTTCCGTAAGCATTCAGTATTTGGAGCATTTTTATTATTTCCCATGTTTCAAATTATTCATTTGACCGTCGTCTAGTTCAGCAGGGTTTTTATTTCGTGTATGCATGTTTTCAGGGGAGCTATTAGTGATTATTTCCAAGGAAAATTCCTTTGGCTTAAAGACTTCTTGCTTAACTGCTGAATTCCGCAGACATAGTAAAAAAAAAAACTACTAAACAGATTGTTAAGAGATTATTTGAAAACACAAATTGATGAAATATCTTCAAGTGATACAAGGTTTTGTACCAAATCTTTTAAAACAATCAAATTTATTATTTTTATTTTAAATATCAAAATACGCATTTTAACGAAGAATTACGTATTGTAAAAATGTATCTACCTCACTAGACAGTAATGCTTTTTAATTCTGTCCCCACTTCTAAAAGTTACATTTGCCGCCATGGTATATCTATGCCGCCGCCTGTCGTTGCGCATTGTTTTTACTTGTTACACTGTTAACTTATAACTAAAATTGTTTGTTACATGGTTAACTAATAATTAACATTGTTTGTTAAATTGTTAACTTATGACTAACATTGTTTATTACATTGGTACCTCACTTAATATTATTTAATGAATGTCATTCGCTGAATGACAGCTGGCAGCTGTCATCCGAGAGAACCTGAACCGCAGTTAAGCAAGAAGTTTTTAAGCCTAAGGAAAAGGATAAGGAATCTTCTTTAAAAATAACGAGAATTGCACTCCTGGTTCAAAAACATGATATTCAACTCTCCAGGTATCTGACACATCTTCCCATCAAGGTGGGATATTGGCGCCATAGAGGAGTTTCTTCATCATTTTCTTACAGCTATTGGGTGCTTTCTACCAACACCTGTCTATTTAATTATAATTAATTAGTACTTGAATATATTATTAGTACTTAAATATTAGGATTCATCAAATTTAATGTCGTGTTATATATGTGGGTTGATAATAAATACAAAGTTTCATTTTATAAATGCAACAGAAAATGTATACTCGATGTCAAGAAAAATAAGTAACTTGCTTTAACCAGTGATTCCTGAGCTTATGTGGATTAAAAACAATAGATGGCATTTTGGTCTGCGATTTTTTTTATTTAATAATTTTTATTTTTTTAATTAGAGCATATTATACTTTTTTTTTTGTTTGGTGTGCATTTAAAAAAAATACGTAACACTATTTCGTATGCATAACAACACGTATGTCAAAATGAAACGACACGAGGTAAAATATATATGAATATATATGTACTGATACTCCATGCGTACAAAACAAAAATAATTATGAAAGAATTGTTAACCAGAAGGCTAATATAAAAATCTCTTTTCTTGAAATAGGTTAATTCACAGATTAAATGTAAACGGGATTTTTCGAGAAAGATTTCTGGATTTGTGAAATACACAGATTTGTTCTTTTTTTTATTTTGAATTAGTGTGGCCATTACCGAGGCACCCACCCTTTCAAAGGTAATCCCTTCTCGGAAGATGTAAATGGGCAAAGGTAGAATAAGCGGTGGTTTCCGGTTGTCGGTGTACCGAGATTGCGAAGATAGATGAGATGAGGAAGAGGATGGTTCATTCCTGGAGATGCTGGCGACGAACAATTAGTAGAATCAGTCCTTCGTAATAAGACAATAAGGTTTGTGGTTAGAATGGAAACCAGAACATTAAAGCGGGCATACTGTTCTTTACATTGTCTGTCTTAATGAACGCATTGAAATCTTTTGTACACAGTTGTCGGGTAAAAATGCTGTGTTTCTTCTACCGGTATTTCAACGGAGCGTGCTGCGAAGAACTCTTGACTAGTTTAATTTGTGTAATCAATCTTTTTTTTTCAACTTTTGTGAAAATATTGACTTCTTCTACCCGACTTCTTTTACCAAATATAGTAAGTAAAAACACAGTAACTTTCTTGAGACTTCTAAGGAAGATACTGTGTTTTTACTTACCACAGCAGTATTGTGAATTGACCCACTTGGTCATAAATATGTATTAGTTTTAAATCACTAGTTTTATGTCACTAGTTATAAGTCTTAGTTATAAGTCACCTGTTATAAATCTTAGTTATAAGTCACTTGTTATAAATCTTAGTTATAAGTCACTTGTTATAAATCTTAGTTATAAGTCAATTGTTATAAATCTTAGCTATAAGTTAAAAGACATAAGTCTAAGTTATAGGTTATCGTCATAAGTTGTAAAGCGATCCTGAGGTGATTTTTCTACGAAAACGGCGCTATAGAAATAATCCAATCATTATTATTTAATATTTTTAAAGAGTGATCCAAGACAGAGTTGTATGGCTGTCCATCCCCACTGCTTACTCCTGCGGAGAGACGGCGTGATTATTAGTTGGGTTAGGGTTATTTTAAAGCGCACTTGAGTTGTAATATCACAGAATTGTGCTATACAAATATTGTTTAGGAGATATTTCACAAAAATGGCATATTATTACTTTGAAAAATGTTTTATAATGGTCACTGTGAACCAGTGAATTCAATCTGCGGCTAAGCCATCATTTGAAAGATGATAAACGTCGATAAATAACGCATGAATAGACAATCAATGAGATGCCTAAAATGCGCCATACGGGGAACGCTGTATGATAGAGCATATGGTAATCTGACGATGCCTATTGGGCGAAACTAGTAAAAATAATAATAATATACCGAGGAAGATCAGATTCGTTGTTAAAAACCCGTGGGAAACGTGATTTTTTGAAGATTTTTACGTAACACCTGTCTGACCGACGACTGTTGTTGACAAGATGCTGTTGGTTTTGAGATGAGATGATTGGTGATGAATCTTTATGGGATATCCATCTAACTACCTAACAGGGAGATACTGACATCATGCTGTGTGCCTGTAGAAACATGGCAGAGACTAGAGGGAAAAACAATAGGGATCATATTTCGATCGTAACTGGTTTGAAATGTTTAAAATCGGTGCAAATAAGGAACTCCAGTCCATTTGCTTAAATAAAAAAATATTAATATTGACGTTCTAACTTAAATACTTTTTTTTTTTAATTTTTATAATAAAAGTAAATATAATAATGATAAAATAACCGTTACAAATTAAATTTTTCAACTTCCGCTAAAACGCATGAAATCTATGGCTTGCTGGATGTGACGTCACTGGGTCGTCGAATTTGCCGTTAGATATATTCACTGTGGATCCTCTACACTCGATTGTGTATGCAAACATTCGAGACATTATTAATTCTAAAAATTTAACTGCATATATATGAAGGACACATTGTAAAATGTCAGCATCTCGTCACTATTGCCTTTACAGTGTACCAAAGTGTAAAAATCCAACCAGCAGCAATTTTTTCCCTTTTTATGAATATCCCGAACGTTGTTTTTGAGGTTATGTCCAAAGCGAAAATTAACTTTACCGTACATAATTATTTATTATATTCATAGTAAACTATAATTAAGCAGACATAATAAAATTATGTACGTTTCTAGAAACTATACTAAATTAAGTTTACGAAAATATTGCAAACAGGTTATAAAGAATTTAGTGAAATCCGCACATAAAATGAAGGCAGATGTTTATCATAAATAAAACAATGACTACATTTCAGAGACGTTATAATTTAACATATTAATTTCCCCGTGCATACAAAAACGTGCGATTCGTCACAAAGCTCACATTTATTATATATAAAATCTCACCCTAGACAGTTTCCCCGCTTTCAAAATCTTAGGGTACCATTTGGGGGCATTTTTGACCCTAATGACCTCATGTCCTGTGCGCTGCGCATAGCCAAAGTTACCAAAGTGTTCGTTAGGCCGACATGCGCAGTTCGGCACTTAATATTTCCTTTCTCACGCAAAACATCTGTCACTGGATGCTTGCGCCATCTGGGCTAGCAGCATCCGCTCTTATGGCGTACCGCAAGGATCTGGGATTGGACCCCGAATAAATAACAAATCAACCTGCGACTAAATGTTTATTCTGTGATGAGAGTGAATTGATAGATTAATAAATACTAGTTGTTAATGTAATAAGAAAGATCAAAGGGAAATTCACAAAAAAAAACATTACGAAAAAGTGTTGTACCTAATAATAATTAAAATATATTTAAGGCAATGTTGACATATTAAGTTCTAACTTAAGACGAAGCTATCAGTGAAAACACTATTTCGATTATTTCTTTACTACAAAACGGTTTATATCATGGAAACCAAAAAATATGCTCTGCATAAATTGATGCTCTTCCTATAGTTCCAATAAATTAGAATTAAAATAAAATTGTTAATTACGTTATAAAAAATATAAGTGTGAACTACGAAATAATTTACTTTTCATTTGAATATTATGAAAGCATATAAGAAACAAGTTTAAAAAAATACTGCACTATAGCTAAAATTATTTGTAAAAGTTTCCCTTGACTCACGTTTTACTTTATCGCAAAATTACTCACAAAATCAATAAAAATCGGTTTTTGAGCTTACATCAAACATTTGTAGACTCTGCTTTTCAAGCTATTTTTATGCGTATTACATATATTTGTGGTGACATAAGATACGCAGCTTGTAGTAATATTTTTGTTTTGTATATTCCACTTAATAAGGAAGCCCTACACAAAACTATAATTGAAAAATTAATACAGCGAAGAGCTGCCGATTCACGTATTGACGATTTAAAACGATGATTTCCCAATATCGTCTTTGGGTACATGAACGTAAAGGTGTTTATGCTTTTTTTATAAAACGGTATTTTACACTAAAACAAAATTTGTCCAAAAGGCGAGGCTAGCAGTCCACACAGTGTTGCTACCAACCCTGATATATGACAGTGAGGCATGCAACAGGTAGATGAAGGATGAAAGTAGACTGAATGCTGTAGAAATGAGAATGTGTGGTAAAACCATGTATGATCGTGTGACGAATTTTGAGGTTCGCAAATAATGCTTGGCTGATGTAATCGTAATGAGCAAGATTAAAAAAAGGACGCTTAGTTGGTTCGGAGTAAATGAATGAAGAAACCAGTGTAATGAGAATATAATGGAAGAAGAAGCCGGGAACGTCCGAGGAAGAGATGGTACGATCAAGTTAATCAAACACTTGAGTCGGGCCATGTCAGAAGTCGAAATAACAGAAGAGAATGTATGGGACGATATACGAATGCGATCGAAGCAAGAAGTGTATGCGAAGAATGAGTTGTTTGGCGGTCCGTTCTCTCTGCCCACTATTTGTTGATAGATTCAAAGATTTCGGCAACAAATCTTCAGCATAGATATTTTCTAGATAAATCTCTGTACTTGGTGCACGTGCAACGCGGCAGTTTGATTTGGTGACTGCAATAAATCGATTCAATCACTTTATTTAAGAAACTGGTCACTCGTGCGTAACCTGGTCACATATAAATTATAAAACAGTTGGGGAAATCAAAGGTTCTGAGGAAACTGCTCTGAAAACTGCCACTGCCTTCAAGGGCGAATCTATAACAATGAAACGATTACTGCTAAGTTACACAATGCCGGTTAATAGACCAAAGTTTACCTGCATTTTGCTACGGTGGGTGACTCAAGAAACAATGCTACCTAATTATGTAATATTTTACTGAATATGGAGCATTAGATCGATTATTTTAAGTTAATAATCGTATCGCGTTCAAGGTTTTGTCAACCTGTCGTAATCTTGAAATGGTATTAACTACACACTTGATACTCTCAATCTTAAAAATAACCAACATGTATAACAAGTCCAACATAATTTCGGTCCAAACTAAAAACTTACATTTTCAGACGTAACTAATTAACTAACCATCACGCCGTTTCTCCACAGGGGTAGGCAAACAACTCGATCTTGGCATACACTTCTTGCTACATTCACTTTCATACAACGTCTCATACATTCTCTTCTGTTATTCCGACTTCTGACATGGCCCAACTCAAGTATTTGATTCACTTGATCGTGCCACGTCTTCCTTGGACGTCCCCGGCTTCTTCTTCCATTCACATTCGCGTCATATATTCTCCTTACACTCCTTTCTTCGTTCATTCGCTCTACATGCCCGAACCATCTAAGCGTCCCTTTCTTAATCTTGCTCGAACGGTTATGAAAACAATATTAATAAAAGTGGTAACGCTACAAATGAAGCTGCAGAAATCTCATTCGGGGATAGCTATTTCGTTTATTAAATAAGTATACATAATTGTAAATTAACACAAGACATTATAATTGGTTCTGGCGCCAACACTGCTGCATTACAATGAGCCGAGAAGATAAAGTACGAATATAGATAGAATGAATGCAGTAGAAATGAGATATCACTTGAATGAAAAGCGTTCAGTTTCAATTTCTACTCAGAAAGCATCTAATAATCGTAATAACGAAAACATGTTTTCGAAATTTTACAAAAATAAAAGATTTTTAAACGACCTCAGAGGTAAAGAGGTAGATATGTAATTTATTTAGGTTCATATGAAAGGCGCCTACCTAATCGATTTGACATATTTATAAGAAGGTACCATCTTGTAAAACATCCCTAATTCTCATTCCAAATTTAAAATCGTAGGTTCCCATGAGTACTCAAAATAAACTGTTTAAAATATTCTCCAAAATCAGGAAAAATCCATCAACCAGTTGACCTATCTCACGACACTGAATTCCGGATGAATTTGACATCTGTCAAGAGTAAATAGGGGGGAAGTTTAATGTATTTTCGGATTCTATTCAAACTATATAAGATTTTTGGGTGATATTTTGAATTTCAAACACTGGGAAGATTTAAATTTACATAATGCAAAGTTGAACTGAAAGAATAGCGAAGGAAGTAACGGAAAAACACACATAATTTTTTCGGCTTAGGCGGGTCAGATATTATGAAGAGATAGGTAAAGATATAGAGATGTACTAGACGTGATATGGTTTCATTGTCACATAATGGGAGAAGACAAATATAAGATTGGCTAGCTGATAATCCAGGGAATGTTGATGGAAGACGCGGTAGAGGAAAACATAGCGACGATTCTTTGAAATATTTGGTACGAGTGTACTTCCAGCTGCAATCTAAAATATTTTTAAGTGAACATTTTTCTAAGCTAATCTCTGGAACAACATGTAATCCACGTATGTCGAAAGAGGTAAATTTATACGTTAGTAATAAGTATACTCGTGAGAGATCCCATGCACTATTTTATCCTCCGAAAGCGAAAACCTCTGTTTACCAGAACACGCCAATCAGCAGTTGACATTTTTAATATCACTTACAGACAATTTTGCTACTATTTATTAACCCACGTTACAAAATAGTTATAAAATTGCCCCCATGACTTTTTATACTACACATATCAACCATTCACTTTTTGCATGTTTGATACAGGTTATCATCTTCAGTATTAAAATCATCAATAGACAAATGTTTACTTGTAATATTTGTTATTTGTAATACTTGTTTATATATATTTTTTACAATTTTTCATCTATCAACCCCTGTAATATATTAGTTTACAACTGTTTTATAGAGCCAATGAAAAATAAATATGTCGTTAAAATTTTAGAGTAAGATTGCTTTTAAAATTAGGATTAACTTATTAAAGCTTTTGCGCTCCATTGTAATATTGATTATTGAACAAAATATCTATAATAATTCACAATGAAAATATGAAAAAGAAGAAAAAATAAAATAAAAGATACGGACGATGTACGGACGTTCCGTACAATATTTTTAATAACTTATATTGTTTGTTTCTATTAAACATTAAAAAAAGGACGTAGACGCTCAGTCCAAGCGGTGTAGTAATTACTAGAGGTAGATATAAATTATGTCAAAATTAGCCCCATGAATTTATACTATTTACACTACAGTAGTATTTTTTATACCCGTACATAGAAATAATTTCAGAAATCGCTGTTTTTGCCACAACAATTGGATAATTAATAATTATTATATTATTTTGTCCCCAACTTTTCATAAATCAGTGAAATTTTCGTGATAATTTATGAAGAACTAGTTTTTTTTTTGTTTTTAATAAAATTATGAAGTTGTGAATTTTTGCTTGTCGTTTGAGTGCCATAGTTGATTTTAAAGCGAGATTAATGCCTTGTGACGACTATCACTATCTCTAAACAAAGAAACATTTATTTGAAAATTTTATTTCATTTTTCAAAGTATATCTAATTAATAAATGTCTAAAGTAGGCTTGTGTTTTCTATTTTGAAAATATTCTACCCAAACAAACCTTCTTCTTTTTAATATGTAATCTGTGGCTAACCGGAGTGGTATATCTATGGGCTATCCTCAATACGGCGGGTTCAATGTTTTTAATACTAATTTTAAAACGTTATAGCAACAGTTTTAAATATTGAATTTCAATCAAACTAATCTCTAAACCATCCCGGCACTAATAAGAACAACCTGTGCTATTTTGTGTCGAGTAACTTTCGAGAAAATCGAGGACACACAGACAAATATTCATTTTTATACATAGAGATATCGGAGTTTTTTGCCCCGTGAACAAGAAATCCGGGGTAAATATGACATTAACATATAATAAGCAACGTTTTTTACAGCAATAATTAGTAAAGTTCTATGTTTTTAACGTTAAAATATCATAAAATGAAAGATAAAGATATTTTACGTCATCAGTTCATAAATCACTGTATTTCGCAATATAATTTAGAAAACCGGTGTTTTTTGTCCCAGGATATCAGAAAACAATACCGCCAATTCTTACCCCTTACTCTCGAAGGGGCAAAATTTATGTACGCGGTCGGGGCTAGTTGTGACATTTCATTAGCGGGGGGTTATCTTTTATTGTTAGCGTGGGGAGAAGAAGGGAATAGAGATTAGAGGGCGGAAGATATGGATTAGAAAGACTCGATCAATCATCAAAGGGGACGAAAAAGGTGCAGGCAACTTTTGGCAAGCGAAACAGATATTAGTTTTTAACATTATTAAAAAAAAAACTGAGGAAAATTGTGTAGAAAGACAACCACTAAGAATCGAGAAGTCGCTTAAATATAATTTAGGCATGTTTTGTGACCAGATCTGAACAACCGGGTAGTTCGCATCCTTCCTCTTCCACAGTTCATCTCACTCCAAATCCCGTCAGCCACACAAAACCATATTCCGATTCGGGATGCCATAGTCCCACTGGCTCCGGGAGTTGGGACTGTTGTGCGGTGTTTTTTGTAAAACTTTGGAGTAGAACAAAAATAAATTAAATGCTGTAATTTCGCGTACAGAACTCTATTTATACGAACGTGGAAATCGACTTCGACACAACAGTGCAATCGTCAAGGTAGATTTAACAGCATATATATCTGCCCAACAGAACAGGTGTACCGAAATCGGTATGTACATACCACAGAGCAAATAATACATAGAGATGCCCTAATACGTAAGGTTTAACATGTTTATTTAAGATAGTTAATTCAATGTTTTATACCCCTGAACTGCTGCTACATTTGATTGCTTTTAATGTACCTGGTAGGACAAGACAGCACCTACCATTTTATTATGACAATTCAACTTCAGTGTCGCAATATCATTCCCCTCTGTGACGGATTCAACATCTGGGGAACAAATACTTGGATGTTGTTGACATATTTGGGACATCAATAATACAGAAGAAGCATGTATTCGTAGTTTTTTATCGATTAGAGCTAGATTATTTGAAACTATTTAACTCTGGATAAAAGTGTCAAATTATGTTGTTTCTTTTTAAGTTATCTATTATAATACATATATACCTTATCAATATTATTTGTAAATGTCCATGTAAAAGCCCGTAATGGACGTAAATAAATAAATAATACATAATTAAACAACAATATATGTAAGGGTGAAAATGTTGTCGATCCCGTGCGATTGTATCAATTGGCGTTTCCGTTTTCTGCAACCCTGTCTCCGGGGCGCTAATATGATTAATTGATTTTCATACGGACCTTTATACTGGACACGTCCCTTAAGACAATGGCTTGCAAATTCAGGGTTGCCACAATTTTCAACTAATAAATAGATTATTTCTTAAAAAAAAAAAGTTTTCCACATTTTATTTATTGAATAAAAAGTGCAAATATTAAAATTTTGTTTTAATAAATCATTATAATGGAATTCCACAATGAATTGTCAGTATAAAAAAATAAAAAAAATTATTACACATGAAAAAAGTTTACATAACTTATATTAAATAGGTACCTACTCAAGAGATCAGTTTTTAGGTACAGGTGTGAAGTAGGTATGTATGGTTATACACGTTTTAAAAAAATTAATGTGTCTTAGAATAAAAAATAATAAAATCGTATCTACCTCATGTATCAGCATATATTTAATTAGAAGATATATCAGTTTTTTGAAAATTCCAAAAGCTGATTTACGTCGCTTCGTAGCTTACCTGGAAAAAGAAAAACAAATACGTTAATAAAATATAATTAAAACAACCGAAAAATTACAAAACATAATTTGTCTTTATTATAGTGTTATTACTGGGGTGTTTTCAAATCTCTTCAAACAATCTTCACCCTGCAGACTTGCAGCTCAAAAAACTGAACGGAACTGCACTCGTACCAATCACGTAGATTTCAAACCCGTGAAGTGCGGCGTCGTTCTCCATCATGTCTTCCGTCAATGTTGTCCTCGGAGAGAAAATAATATATAGATCCGCCCTAACACACAAGATGAAGAAAAAAAATAAAAATAAGAGGGACGAAAGGTGAACTAGGCGTGTCGCCAATTTAAGTAAAACAGCAAATAGGATCGGCTTGTTTACAAAAACAGAGTATTTGGTTTGACTCTTTTTATAAATGTTTTCTAATTTGCTTGCAGCAGTCAAAATCACGCGAAACAGGCGTGGAAGGCAGTGAAATAAGCTGGTGCTAAAATGGGAGTCACGCGACCTTTGCTTCAGGGGCAATCTATTAATTCTGACGTCAGTGGTTCCTTTTAATAATAATCTTGTTTTTGTCGCTCCACACAATGTGACAACAACTAGACAGGAAATGCAATTTTACAATATATATTTCAATGATTTCCACAATAACATAATGAGATCCACAGCCCTAATTCCACAAAAAACGCCCCTAAACCAAACGAACGCCTTTGCCTCAACGAATCCACAAAATTACAAGTGTGTCAGTAGCATTCGTTGGAACATTAATTATCACTATTACGGTTCCACAATTTGCATCGCCTTGATTTCGCAAACTTCCGCTAACGGGGTTTGGTTCCACGATAAATAAGACCGCAATCACAACCCCCGTTCCACTACAAACTTTCCATTGTAATTTAGTCCAAAATTTGAACAAATCAGCTTGCAAATCTCACTTCGAATTGGAATACATATTTTTATAAAATCTTCAACCAATAATTAATCATTTTGATACGTTTATTAGAATGACCTGCTAGTAGCTGAGGGAATAAATGCGTAGGGTTCCCACTCGGGCGTAGCGGGTTCAATTATTTGCACATCGAAATCCTTCATCTTTACACAGGCACCCTTTTATGCTTATAATGACGTAAGTAGGAGTTTTTCAAGTATTGTCAGGTTATTCGTAACCGATAAATGTTTGTCTAGTAATAACGAAATGAGAAGGCGAAACAGCCTTCGCGCTGTCATAAAATAAATGTACAAGGAAGCATAAGTATATGAATTTAAATCATTTTCACTAATATACATTTTATTATTTAAAGCAGCAAAAACTTTAGAACAGTGAGCAAAGCCGATATGAAAATTGCACAACTTAATTTGTCGAAAATTTGTGTGATAACACAAATATTTTTAGCTGGCTACGCCACTTCATCATGAAATATAGAGCTTTTTAAAATTGTAATTAAACGCTGTATTCTTGATGGCCTATTTTTTCAAATACAACTAATAACAAGAAAAGCTTATTTCAATATATTTATTATTTATTATTCATTACTTATTAGAGAAAAATTTTGCAAAATGCAATTTTTAAATTTCATGAAATGCATACCAAAATGTCTGAAAATGGATGCAGTTTAAAAACAGGCGAAGACACTTGAAAATTCAGTACGTACTTCATATATAATTTAAAAGATTACAGAGAGTATTTTTGTTTTGTGAAACCTTATAGATTTTCTTAACTACAAAGCGTGTATTTTTGGCTGCTGACCATTAAAAAAACTTCATGTCAATACTTAGTTGCACTTCAGACTAAAATCTCCGGATACAAACTAAGGCGTCTAACCATAACACCATGCATGATTACTTACTTAGGCATTGAACCCTCGACATTCACTAATTACGCAGTCACCTCACCACTACCAGACATAAATTACAAATTATGCAAGATTCTATACGGTCAAGGAGTTTAGCTTATCATGCTGCCCCAATCTTTGATTTATTCCCCCTGCCAAGGGTTGGTTTCCCAAACCGCCCTTCGCTAAATTGTTTCATTAATAACATCCCTTTTGAAAGGCGAAGCCCTATAGAAAACGATAGTTTTAAAATTAAAGTTCCAAGGGCGATTTTAAGCCCTTTGTTTGTATGAGTTATGAGATGAAACTCTGAAGTCATGAATTACAAAAGTGGAGTGGTGGACTTGGTGAAAATTGGATTTATAAAGTGCACTAATGATACGAGTATTATAGGAACTAGAAAAGTAGGTAGGAAAAGTAGCGTATTTATTTTATTATTTGTATTGCTGTGAAAGGGACTCTCATCCTTGCCTTCCGAGTAACGTTGTACACGTGCGAACACTGGACAAACTATTAAAAGAGTAGTATGGAAAGACTTCGCGTACAGTACAATAACGCCTTCGGAATAATGTTTGGCCTCCCCAGATACTGCAGTGCTTCCAGTGTGTTCACAGAGGGGCGAGTTTCCGGTTTTGCAGCCCTTATAAAATCCAGGGTGGCTGGAATGAGGGAAAGAATATACAGCTCCGGGAATATCCTCATTTTGGTGGCCTCCTCCAGCAAAGACGCATACTGGAGAAAGATATTGGCCCCTCACAATTTAAATGCCGCAGCACCTTAAAGGCTTTATTTTCATGTACTTATTTTTTAATGTGCCATGAATCATTCACTTTATTATTATTTTATGTTACTTTTGTAGATATTTTGTGTATTTTTTATAACAACTGCATGTATATTTTGTATGGAACGTGTGGGATTGCACTAACCTCCCCACATACCGGAATAAACATGTATTATTATTATAACACTGTTAAAGGAAGACTTATAAGGAGCAAGAGAATGAAAAAAAAAGCTGTAGAAATACCTATAGACAATTATGAAGAATTGGCACGATCATGAATTTGATAGTTCTCCAAAAAACAGTATTTTTAGTTTATTGTATTTCACAACACTGTTGATAAAATGACTGTAAGGAGAATATATGATGCACAGGTAGAAGGAATAAGAGTCGGGGACCTATCGTGTAGATATGGAACGATCGATTGAATCAAATTCTTGATTCTGGTCATGCCAAGAGACAGAATAACGAAACGGCGTGATCGAGAAGATGTGTTGTCTGATAAACGGTGTTAAATATATGAGAGTGTACACACCGTTTTTATGTTATTGGCCGATGAGATGGTGGATTCAATTAAAATTATGATTTATAAGAAATGCTGTATTAAGTTATAATAAATTATCCATACTTTGTAGTAGGATAGAGCCTTGGAAACATATTTGTATATCGCCCTTGAGGTGATTCTTCACAACAACAACAAAACGGCGCTACACAAATCACCCAAAATGTTATAATTATTATAAATGAGGATGAATCAAGAGGGGTGTGCCAAGACATAGTTCTATGGCGAATAATCTCCTCTGCCTACCCCTATGGAGATGAGGCATTGTGGTTAGTTAGGTGAGATTAGGTCATACTTTTACGACAAACCTCTTTTTAGGCATTCAATTCCATCGATAAATTCTGATCCATTACTAAATTTTTAAAATATATATATATATATATATATATATCTATCATTGAAATGAGCCGATTATTTCGAATGTGCCTATCATTAAGCAATGACTTATCGAGAGTAGGATAGCATCATTGTGGAGGAAAAACCTCTGCCTATTGCAAGAAGTAAAAATAAAACAGGTACTAAAACAGAACCTTGGTATATACCCATATCTACCCTTCTCGCTGTGATCTTAACCACAAGTTAACTTATTCTTCTTTTATCTCCACAATTCCAAGAAAATATTTGCAATGAGGATTAAAAAATACACCCCAAAAGGACAACACATTTACCAAGGTATGCAAATCGAACTGTGTGCATATTCTCCAAGTAGATTTGCTAGTTTACTTGGGAAATCGCCCCTAAATCTATGAAGCCTAAACGGTTACAGATACTAGGAACGCATTAGTCCAACGTTTGTAATCTCTATTGTCTACGACCACCAAACAAGATGTGATCTTCTGGTAGATAAGTTGCAGGAATTTTGCATTTTCAAGGGCGGATAATAAATAGGTTATTTTGAAAAGCATGTTTTATATAAATAAGGTTTTTTTTCTGGCGTTTAATCAACAATTATTACATACTTAAAAATCTTTTCTTCCGAATCCACCATATCAAAAACCTGTCGAATCATCACAAAATACATACCCACAACAGGAAAAATAGCTGTTTATTTATGTTGAATAGTTAAAAATTATGAAAGAAACAAAATCCCCATAAAACAGTGGCAAAGATAGGCTGTGTGTAGTTTTTCAAGTTCGGGTGTGAATTGCGCATCGAACATTTGAAAATGGCCATTGATTGTTACCAAATTCATGGAAAAATAACAGAAATTAATCGAAAGTTTTTAATTATTTTATTTTTAGTTTTTCTTGGGGCACGGCACAGCTTTTCAGGCTTTATGGACTGCTAGCCATTGCTATGCAGCAAGTTGTTGTTTTTTTTAAACTTTATAGCATATGAAAATAGTTGGGTTGGTCAACGACATAGAAAAACTGAACAAAATTTCATGACGCTCAGCTTTCTGTAGTTTTTGTGCTTAAGACAATCGGTTGTATGTTTATTTAATTCTTAATGTTTAATTAAAATTAGCGCGACTTTATTTCAATTAATAAGGGCATTGTTTTCCTAAATTAAAGACGTGTTACCGAGTAATTTCGACGTTCCGCCTTTGTAATTTTACAAGTAGAGGAATGTCAGTGAGTTAATCCAAGGAGAAGCAAGGTGGAAGGAGCCCTAAGATTGTAAAGCCTGTGCTAATTGCTGAAAGGGTTGGTTACCCTTATCTGGGCGTCTTCAGATTACTGCTAACTACCCTTATAATTATAATAAATTTGTAACTTAACCTAACTACTTCAGTTATTTATCTATTAAAGTTCTTTAGACCAAAGCCAAAATTCTCTCATTATGTTTTTTTTTTACATTTCTTATCAGAGTTTGAAATAACGAATTTTTTTTTTTTAAATGGTTGCACTTTTATGAATATACCAGCTGATGTGTACCTGGCCTTGTTCGGGTACAATAATTGATTTTACAGCGAAAGTAACTATCTCCAAATAAATAAACATTGATTAGAATATTTTATTTCATTCCAAACGTTTATTTTTTCAAAATATATCTAAATCATAAAGTTCTTAAGTAGGTAGTAGTAACCTACTCGTGTTTTCCATTTTGAAAACATTCTACCCAAAAAACCTTCTTCTTTTGAATATGCAATCTGTGGCTAACCGAGAGTGTTATATATATGAGCTAACCTAAATAAAACATGGCGGGTTCAATGTTTTTCATACTAATTTTAAAACGTTATAGTAACAGTTTTAGATATTGGATTTCATTCAAACTACCCTCTTAACCTTCCCGGCACTAATAAAAACTCTGCTATTTTCAGCGAAACCGGTCCAGTGATTTTCGAGAACATCGAGGATAAACAAACAAACAAACTTACATTGATTTTTATATCTATAGATTAGGAAAGCATATCTCAAGATGATTCCATTTACGAATATTACATAAAACATTTATTTCATTAAGTACTTAAATTCGTGTATTATTTTGCTTATTGCTTTAATCCCGTCTGCTCCAGGAGTCCTCGATTTGGCCCAAGGTTGTAAGTCTTGGACTATTGTGGATAATTTATGTAAACATATAATGTTAGTGTAGATGCGTTATGAACTCGTTAGATGAAATACTTGTTTGTTGACACTGAATATATTTCTTTGATTATTACATTAAATATTCTAACGAGGCTTCGATCTCTTGGTTAATTAGTAAGTGAGTGACGGCTGATATTACGGAGAAAAAATAGGTAGAAGTATTGTGTGAAAGTTATTTATAGGTTGACATTTGAAAGCATAGAAAAGTACAGAACATGACTTGCATATAAAGTGAATTATCTATGTTTTGGCTGTGTTTGCTGCACTGATTTAAGAACTGACGATCTACTATAAGATTGCAGTCACGTGGTAAATTAAATTGAAATTATTAAAACACAGAATAATATTATTACTAATAAGTGGAATGATAATTTTGCCATGATACTAAAAAATTCCATTGAAAAATTAAAATGAAGTACCTAGATAAAAAAATTTATGTTGAATGTTCACAACACTTTTGAACACGAGGTTCTTATATTATACCAATGAATGAACATAGGTAGGTACACTGCCCTTATAAGTAAAAACACAGTACTTACCCGCGGTCTGGCATTTTATAGTAGACATAAAATGAGGACACTGCAATCGTTTAAAACGATTTAAATGACAACATTAAGATGGCTCACAGGAAGATTATTGTGTTCACAATGGTGCAAGTTGATATTTTTTACTTTAATCAAACAGTGCTTAGAAATTAGTTGCACTTTCCGAAAGGAGATGATTGTACATTACATTTAAAAACTATTTTACAAATAAACTTTTTTTATTATTTAACGCTTTGTAAGGGATGTAATTAGACGGAGAGAGGATTCTATTGCATATATGTATGGAGATAACCACGTATTTGAGGTTAGATAAATAAAAATTAAAAAATTAAATTTACAGATAAAAATCATACACAAATAAAAAAAAGTTTTAGTTTTAAAACGAACTGTCAAACGGAAAAAAAATAATTTGAAGAATAATTTTCAAAGGCAAAGTGAGTAGCTTGGTGTTGCCATGGCAATGAAAAAAATCCACTTTAATAAATGACAACATTTTATTGCCAAGATTATAACCAACAGTTTTTTTTGTTTTATAAATTGTATCAAATATTTATTACATATTTTTAAAGAATTTTATAAGCGATCCGAGATTATAGTCGCTCGTTGCACTTTAACTATGCGCTCCGGAAAATGTCGGTCTAGAGCAGTCTTACTTAAACTCTTAGTCCATCCAGTATCATCATCGGCTATCGGGAGGCTGATAGAACCGTAACGCAAGGCAAATAATAAGTTCTTCAATCAGGGCCCAAGGCTTGGAATAAACTCCCCCGAAACTAAGATGCATACATAACAAGTCTAACAGTATTACGATCAAAATTATTTTTTTTAAACTTACGCTTTCAGACGTTCACACCCTTAAATTCAATATACCTGTGAGTACCACTCATGTAATGCTTATATGTCCTAATTACAAGTATATTCTGTTATTAACATTATTCAAAACCTCACACTTCAATCCATTTCATCATGTTTAGGAAGATAAATTCTAATCAAATCCCTGTACTATAACACCCATCATAAAATATGCCTTTCCTTTCCTAAAATCGAGCAAGAACATAAATAATAAAATGTATGGTCCTGTATATTTCAACGCGGCATCACGGTCATGGGTCAAATGCATTGTACATATAGTTTAGTATTACAGATCGATGAACTAGTGAATGCAATTTGTTCGACATAAGAAGAAATAATATATTGTCTATAGTTAGTGATAAGATAGAGCTCTGGAAAAAAAACATTTGAACAGCGCTTTTAGGGTGATTTTTCACAAAAATGGCGCTATCCAAACAATCCAAATATTATTATTATTATTATCGTATAATAAGTATTTTAAAAGATTAACAAAGTACTTGTTTCGAGGTTAGGTTTTCAAGGTGGATTTTGTTCACAAATGTATGAAATATAAATAATACCTTGGATATTTCGGTGGTAGGTTAAATATTATTGCTATGACTTTTAAATAATTACATTCATTATAACCACGAATGATGATTTGTTGTCAGGCAGGTAAACACTAGCGTTCCTAGAGGGTTAAGGTCAGGGATGTTGGAAGGAGGACGGATAACACCAATTACGCAAACATTAACACATTTGGAAATTATAATTTTCAACTTATAAGAAAGAAATGAATCTACACATTTGTTAAATGCATCGTTCATGATAAATAAGGAAATATTACAACCGGGTTATTGGTGATATGCCTTTAATGAATGAGGTCAGTTAACAAAATCATTTGTTCTAATTATATGAGATAATAAGCGCCGCAGGTGAAATTTTTAAAAAGGTGTAGTTTTAACAGTTTCATCGTGGTTTATAGAAAGAAAATACTAACATTTAAAAAAAGTTTTTTTTTACAATTTCTTTGAGGGAAAGTGAATTTATACACAATTATTATTTTAATGGGCAACTTTCAAAATTATATGGAAGATTGGATTCGAGTTTAGATTTGAGAAGAGACGAGATGTTGAATGGAGGAAATATGAGATATGAAAAAAAAGTTTTTTTTTTTCAAAATCTCAACTCCCCTCTGTTAGGTATATATGTATACATATTTTTTTATGAATAAACTGTATTTTTTTCAACTAAATAATAATGTACTTTTAATTATTTCCAATTTTGAAAATATTATTTTAAGTAATAATGGTTAGTATAAAATTAAAAAAAATGGAGTTCTACAAATTAAATTAGAACACAATATAAAATAAAATAAAAAAGCAAATATTAACTTTGATAAAAATCACCAAGAATCAAGATGTTCGCACGCAGTGACTTTAAAGACGATAATGACATAGATTTTAAAAGCGTTTGAATAGTGGGAATTAACACAATATCACAAAAAAATCATATTAATAATAGCTCATTTCTATAGCGCAGTTTTTCACTTCAAATACGATTTACAATAACTAATCTAACGTAATATAATTTTTTTTTAAATAACAGATATACTACATGTACGCAAATTTAAATATTCATGACTAGCAGACTCACTTCAAATGAATATTTTACAATATTAAATACAAAAATAAGAATTAACAATCTATGCAGTCAAAAGCCGAAAACACTTTCGTGTTATAAAATTATTAAGTAATCTTAATTTGAATGTTTGAAATAGCGATCTCCCCGGAATCGTCACTCCGTGACTGATGGTAGTTGCGTGTCAGAACTGTTCAGTATTTCGTGGATCATAATTGTATTAGAGAAATAATCTTAGGATAATACGTGATTATTTCGTATTTGGTCCCACCGCTTATAAAGACGAGTGGTCACGCCATCAAATAAATAATCAGGGCTCATACGAATAGCGAAAAAGGGGCAGAAACTAATAATATATACAAAATATTTATTAAATATTCCGAGTGGAAGATACTCTCAGTATCGCCCTGGTGAAAAAGACCACCATTCAGAATTGAAACGTTGTTTGAAATGGCTTTTGTCGTATTTGGCGACCGGATCTGAATAGCCAGGTATTTCCCCACCTTCCTCTTCCCCTTCTCCTTCCCCTCACATCATCCACCATCAGCCTCACAAGATTCCCCAATTGGCGATGCCATAGTCTCACTGGTTCCAGACGGTTGGGACTCTTGTGCGGTAGTCACATAAAAAAGCGTCCCTTTCTTAACCTTGCTAATAATCTAATAATAATATAATATTGAAAATAAGAGAAAAAAAGTTCCTTACTGGAATAAGTGAGGATTTATTTTAATGGTAATGGCCCCATAAAGGTACAAAAACAATATTAAAAAAAAATTTAGACACAACGAGTCTAAACTTGGTAACGCAAGATTAGGATTTTTTAAAATTTTATTACCGTACAAGAGTGCCAACTGCCAAGAACCAGTAAGACTATGGCTACAGGAAGAAAAATTGTAATCCATAATCAACACGACTTTGGTAAATGTTTTTGTAGTCTCCAAATGGACTACTGCAATAGTTTGTATACTGGTCTGCCTAATGTGGATTTCAGCAAACTGCAAGGCGTATTCAACGCGACAGCTCATCTAGTATGCGGTGCCACCAAATACTGTCGCATCACTACTCTTCTACGTGATTGCCCACACTGGCTTCGAGTCACAGAAAGAATTCAGTTTAAAATGTGTCTCATGATATATAAGGTACTGAACGGACTGGCACCATCATACTGCGACTAATCTCTGCGTGAGGAACAATCTTACTCGGAGGCAACTCACGCTCAGGTTGGTCAAGTCTGATGCGTCGAAAAGACTGGTTGAACCCTCTCGTACGAATACTGCTAAATTTGGGAACGTAGCTTTTAATCTACTAGGTCCACATTCTTGGAAAGACCTTCCATTAGGTTTGAGGTCAGAAAGCAATTTTGAAACCTTTAATAAAAATCTAAAAACATCTTGCGGCCTTGAGGTGATTTTAGTCTCTAAATGGTACTATAGAAAAATTGACTATTTTTCATGATTACGGCATTCTAAAATTGGGAATGTCATGAGACTGAAGTAAGTTGGAAAACGAAGAGGTAGCAGTCTAATCAAATATCGTCAGTAAACACGGCTTAAGCCATTTCAAACGGTCGATTCTAAATTATATATCTTACAAACTGCATGAACATCACGTAACAGAAAAAGAAGTTACAACTGAACTCTCAGCGGCAGAACCATAGTCGCATTTTGTTTAGGACTTTGTTGAACATGTACAACATTAACCCGCGGTCAACGCAGCCGAATTCCGAGATCCCGAGCCGATTATTTAAACATTAGCCGGCCGTCATTGCTGACGTAACCGTACGAAATGATAGACGATTTATACATGTAAACATTTACATGCATATATACTCACTGTACAGTCGTGTTCATGCGATTTGGTACGAAGGTCATTGCTACAGTAATAGTGGCTAGCGAACTGTTATTGTTCAATGTTTTGCAAGATAATTGCAAAAGATTAAAAAATAAAAAAAAACAATTATGTAATAGAAAAATGCACATGAAATTTTTTAAACCGAAACCAGCTTTCCGGGTGTGTGGTCTAACCACTGAGCTATCGCGTTAAGCTTAGAAATATGGTTTACCGTTTCATTGTTAGAGTAAAATGGATTTTTTAAAAGCTCCATAGCTCATGATAAAAGTAGCGTAGCAATCTGAAAATATTCGCGATGAACTGGAAATTGCTAAAAGAGCTGACTATTACAGAGTTTTTAATGTTTCAAATAACGAAATGTCAAAAAATTCGAAAAGTCGCCATCTTGTTTTTATCACATTTTTATCTATTCAATAATAATACTGCTTAATGTCTGGCGAAACCGGGTAGTAACCGCTAGTAATTTAAATTATTAAATAAAATGATTTTTAATAAATAAAGTAACATACCACTGCATCATAGAAAGATATAAATACATTCAAACGCATGTATTTTTATATTTAATATAAGTACGTAGTTAAATAACACACGTGTTGCCGGAGATGTGAGTGCATTAGTGTCCGTACATATATTATAATGACTGTGTGTGTTGTGGGTTTGTGTGTGTGTGCGATGATGATTGTGAAGATAATTATTATCCTAGACTTTTGATTGACAGACGCCCTTGAAACGAGTGCCGAACTACCGAGAACGTTCACGGAAGGACCGAGAGGCGAGAGGGACGTGAAACAGGGCTGCCACAAAAAAAAAAAAAATTAAATGTTCATACCACTGAAGTGTAAAACCGATGGAAAATTGTTGTGGGCGTGTTCGTGTGCCCGAATTAAGCACAATTTTTCCTTACTTTTAATTGATCAATAATTTTTTAAATATCGAAACACTTTCTGGAAACAGATAAATAATTTCATTAACCTGTCTGGGGTCTAGGAGTCCAAATGTACTAAAACTTTTCTTTTTAAAGTTTAACACGCTTTATTGATGTGTAACGGATTGCTGCCAGAACTGATTTTCCAATATGATCTTTACATACATGTGCTATAAGGTTCATGCAAAGATTGCCGAATTTTGACTTAGAACTCGCACCAGGGCGCAGAAAACAAGAAAAATCTTTAAAAAAAAAAAAAAAAATTGTTACTTAATGATGCGACCTTCATTCCGGCGATTTTTAGATTCGTCGATTAACAGCGGAAAAGAACGTATTTCCGATGAAACTAATCGGTTCCATTATTCTTACAACGTTTTACTTAATTCGCCGGCGTAACATCGTTTTGACGCACAGCGGTACTGATGAGTGACCTTCGATCCGGCGGAAAGTGACGTCTGCGTGACGCGTTGTACCTTTTCAATTTTTCTCAAAAACGACGCATCCAATAGAAAATAGATGATCTCCCGGCGGTAGGACAGTTTGCACATTGTAATAAAAACGATGAGCTCTGCCGTAATTTAAAAAATAAAATAAAATTCCGCACAAGAGTTCAAACTGCTCCCTGCTAACCAGAGCCAGTGAGACTATGGCATTCCCAATTTGGGTATGTTGTGAGGCTGAAGGTATTGAGGAGGGAAAAGAGATGGGGAAGAAGGAAGGTGGGGAAGTACCTGGCTATTCAGATCTGGTCACAAGATACGGATAAAGCCGTTTCAAGCAATGTGTCGTTTCTGAATTATGGTCTTTTAGCAGAGCGTTACTGAGTGTATCTACCATACTGGAACATGCCACAAGTATATTCTATATATTATTTTACATGAATTAATTGTGAAATCACACATTTTAATTAAATTAAATTTATTTCCGCAGATTTGTGCAGCATATTTTTGTCCGCATTGCCTTAGCAAGAGAATCATCAGCGGCAGAATATTTTGTACGTTATCACAGAGCAAATAATACATAGAGATGCCCTAACACGCAAAGGGAAGAAATCATAATAAGAGGGGCGGGGGCGAGCCAGGCGTGGCATCAAAATAGAGTTAAACAGCAACTGAGTAAAAAGGTTCAGCTTATTCACAAAAACCGAATATTTTGTTACAATATTTGGCTTGACCCTTTTTATAAATGTTTCGTAATTTGCTTACCCCAGTCAAAATCACGTGAAACGAATGTGAACGGCACTTAACTAAGCTGGTGCCAAAATGGTATCACGTGACGTTTGCCTCCAGCCGTCGAAATCGTACACTTAGTAAGCTAAGTCCATTAATTCTGACGTCAGTCAATGCTGTTGCTTTGCAAGGGAACTCTCAGCGGCTAAACGTTTTAAACATTTTAGTAAAATCGGTGAGTCATTTAATTTTGCACAAATTTTATTTTGTCCGGAATGTGTTTGCAACTGAGACCTTAGCGAGAAAAGCATAATTGATAATTATTTTCAGGATAAGTTGTTATTTTTTATAGGTTGTAGTTTTCAGTCATAATTGATAAGTTGTTATTATTTATAGGTTGTTGTTTTCAGTCATAATTGATGAGATGTTATTTTTTATAGGTTGTAGTTTTCAGTCATAATTGATAAGTTGTTATTATTTATAGCTTGTTGTTTTCAGTCATAATTGATGAGATGTTATTTTTTAAAGGTTGTAGTTTTCAGTCATAATGGATAAGTTGTTATTATTTATAGGTTATGTTTTCAGTCATAATTGATGAGATGTTATTTTTTATAGGTTGTAGTTATCAGTCATAATTGATGAGATGTTATTTTTTATAGGTTATAGTTTTCAGTCATAATTGATAAGTTATTATCTTTTATAGGTTGAAGTTTCAGTCATAATTGATAAGTTGTTATTTTTTATAGGTTGTAGTTTTCAGTCATAATTGACAAGTTGTTATTTTTTTATAGGTTGTAAAATGTACAAAGTTTTGATTTTACGACGCCCTGATTTGTTTTTAACACAAATGCTAAAATCATACCTATAGTTAGTTATTAGTAGAGGATTTCATAGCCGAAATTGTGAATTGGCACTGTGCGAAAGTACCTACCCACCTTTTATACTTAATGTTTTTTTACGTTAAAAAAAACCTCCATACGAAAGAAACTGCCTCCGTATTAGAAACCCGGTAAGCAGCAAAATATGGCGTAATTCATAATTGACTACCGCACAGTTTCTCTCTAGTATGAATTTTTGGATAAAAAAAAAACCTTTGAAACTATATAAATGTTCTAAGCTATTTAAAAAAAAGGAGAGCTCAAATCCAAAAAAGTAATAACACACAATCGATTTCAAATATGATGTAGATTCACTAGTTGGCCACGAGTTTCACACATATATATATATTTTTTTAATCAATTAATGCTGGCAGGTACTTTCACCCTTGCTGTATACGTTTGGTTACGCCTCGCTAGCCCACAAATATTGCAAATGTTCCTCTGGCAGCTGCCCCACAGTCAAGGTCAGAAGTCACGTCTGACTCTAGTCTAACAGAACACATCACATTTTATGTCCACGAAGAGGCATGCAGATGTCTGGAGAGAATAACACGCAATAATTAGACTGAACAGCGAGAAAAATAAAGATTAAATTTAATATATTATTGGAAAAAAGGATTTGATATTCAGTCTAACCTCAGTCAAAATTAATATAGGTCAGTGCATGATGGGTATTCGTCATTACGCTAAATTTAAATTGGCATTAAATTAAACAGTAACTGATTTACAAAATTAACGAGGAACTAACCAAAGAACGAGCATTTTTATGTTAAGTAGATTTGATTTTGGAAACACTTTTGAAATTTTACCTAACCTCACCTTTAATGTGTTTTTTCACAGTAGTTTAACGGTCAGCACCCAAAAATACGCACTTTGCAAGTTGCTAACTCAAGAAATACTATGAAATCAATTATATACGGGTAATTAGTAAAATGTATAAGGTTTCAAAATATAATAATCCTTAAACTGTAATTTTTGGTAAAACATTCAAAATTGCTTTAGCTGGTTTTCAAACTGCACCAACTTCGAAGAATTTTAGGATTTTGAGGTTTTTTGAAACATTATACATTTTCCTAACTACCCGTAGAGAAATGACAGATATCATTTGTGGTAGTGCTTGAATTAGCAACCACGGCCTTTAAGGTTCAGTTTAATGTAATAATGCAGAAATACAATGCTTTCTAGAGAATTTAATATACGAGTAGACAGTCAGTAAATAAATTGCGGCTTTTCGGTCCGGGTTTAGTGAATGTTAATGTCAATAAAGTACTTGAAATAAAATTAATTGTCGAAATAAAATGTTCTCATTCAACAGCGAGCATAGAAAAACTGTTGTTGATGATTACATTCAAATTTAACACACTCGCTTCTGAAAGAATCGTGATCTGAGCGTCCGTTTCTTGATCTTATCCGCCATTAACATCTGATCACAGATTGTCGTTTCCTACATTAAAACTTGTAAGTGTTGGCTTCCTATAGACTTAGAATATAATGATTTGAATACAATTTGGCGATGTTTGTAGGATAGACCTTGAAAAATACATTGCTAGACAGTTGTTGGTGATTTAATATGATATAATATTATTACTTCAATTATCATTATTGATATGAACGCAATTTATTTCATATAAATAAATATCATGTGCGGATGTGAGAATGGTATTTTATTGTAAAATTACTTGTAGAGAAAGTTGGTGAAAGAAGAAGTCGAGGATATTCATAGTATAAATAATTTATTTTACTCAAGTTTATCTCAAGTGACCTGCCAGCTAAGTATGGTCCTGTGTAATATTATCTGCCTGTATATAAAATAAATAATATGTATATTTTAACGCGGCATCACGTTAATTGGTCAAATGCATTGTACGTACAGTTTGGTATTACAGATCGATGAACCGGTGAATGCAATTTGTTAGCCATAAGAATTAATAATAGATTCTCTATAGTTAGTGATAAGATAAAACATTGGAAAAAATGTGACATTTGTACAGCGTCCTTGAGGTGATTTTTCACAAAAACGGCGCTTTACAAATCATCCAAATATTATTGTTATTATTATTAATATGTGATATTTACACGAATTAAATTCAACCTAACCTCACATTACGAGATTTTTTTATAATTGAAATATTACTTTTCAAGTGCGCACGTGGACGGAAGAAGTCGATGTCGTCCCCGTCGAAACAATTGCTTGCATTCTAGTTATGTTAAGAGTCGGAATAATGGCATAGTATGTATGATTGTGGATGTAGCAAGTATTATGTGCCAAGATGGAGTATTTGAGGACCATCCATGGAATCATTGCTCCGTGATTTTAAAAAAAATATATAATAATGCTACTTATTGACTGGTGTTATTTAAATAATATTCCACTTATAAAAAAATATATCAGAAACAATTAAGATAATGGATTTCCTTATGAAATTAGTATTGAAAATACACATACTATGTGGTCAACCTAATCATGCATACATTTACATACATACATCTTCTTCCCCTTGTCCTACTCGGGTCGGGGACCCATCACATCGACAAGGCGCCTCCAGGCGTCCTTGTCCTGTGCTACGTTTACGGCATCCGTCCATAGTAGGTCCAGCCTCTCCTCACACAGCCTCTAGAGTTGCTTCTCCCGCCTGTGTCTGGGGCGGGCCACTGAACGTCTTCCCCCTGGAATAGCACGTGGAATTCGACCTTCTGGCATTCTTAACACGTGCCCGAGCCACCTCAGTTGCGACTTTTCTATAAAGAGTAGTATTTGTTCGACGTTAAGCTCCTCCCGGATCATCGAGCTTCTTATTCGATCCCATCTCGTGACTCCGCAATCTCAAAAATCTCATTTCGGCAGCATGGACCCTAGAACGCGTACGCTCGTTCAACATCTATATATCTAAAAGATCAATAGCTCATGATTGAAACCACATTACAAGCTGAAAGTAGTTGGTCTAAAAAACTGTTTAAAAAATGGCATGCAAATTTCATGACCCCAGAGATAACCGTTAGTGAAAATACGATTTTTATTGTGATGATGAATTTTCACGTGCATATTTTCATTTATATCTTTATAGGTAGATAACAGCGCCCTTGAGTTTGATTTTTCACAAAAACGGCGCTATGCAAATTATCATTTTATTTAATTATTATAATAATTTTATTCGTTGTTTTGTAACACATGTTATCATTATTATTATTATTGCATTATCATTTTTATAATCGTCTGGTCAGTTATTATTGTAAATAATAATTCAAAATTATTAGATCAGGAAGTTGTCAAAAATAGCTCAAGGTGGTGTCAATAGATGTCGTTATATTATTAGTTACTAATTGAAATTATTATATAGTGTATTTTTACGAGCACGGTAACGATTATAACGATTGCGATTGATACGATTAACTTATTAAGTACGATTATTTTAAATACTTTTACGAGATCATGTTTAAATGAGATCCCTGGGGCGTATGTGCGGTAAAACTATGTACGATCGTGTGAAAAATATTGAGATTCGCAAAGAATATAAGGCTGATGTAATCGTAATGAGTAAGATTATAAAAGCGACGCTTAGGGAGGGTTTGGGCAAGTAGAGCGGATGCACGAAGAAAGCAGTGTAAGGAGAATTTATGACGCAAATGTGAATGCAATACTTTAGTCGAGCCATGTCAAGATTCGCAAAGATTGCAAGGCTGATGTAATCGTAATGAGTAAGATTAAGAAAGGGATGGTTAGACGGTTTGAGCATGTATGGTAGAGCAAATTAATGAAGAAACCAGTGTAAGGAGAATATATAACGCGACTGTGAATGGAAGAAGAAGCTGGGAACGTCCGAGGAAGACATGGTACGATCAAGTGAATCAAACATTTGTCGCAATAACAGAAGAGAATGTATGAGACGATGTATGAATGTGAATGAAGCAAGAAGTGTGTGCCAAGACCGAGCTGTTTAGCGGACCATCTTATCTGCCTACTCCTGGTGCGAAACGGCGTAATGGTTTGTTAGTTAGTTAGTTACGAGATCATATTGTATTTACGTAATCACGATTTCATTACCAAGTTCAATACACAATGATTATTACTTCTCAGTATGGTATTTGTTACAACAAAAAAAACGTTAAAAAAAGACTAATTACCATTAATAACAAACAAAACAGTAAATAAAGACAATCAGTAAAAAGTTTCATTACTCTTCAACATTTTGCTCATGTTATGAAATGCTAAATGGGCGATTTTTTAAGACGTGTTTGTATTTGAGTGCCGTATTAATTAGTTTTCGTGAGTTTGAGTCAGTAATGTTCTCAATAGAAGCTGTTTTGGCCTGACTAGCTTCGAGCTATTTTGTGTACGGCCAGTTAGTGTTTCAAAATTTTCGTGTGTTCAATCAATTACCCAAAAACTAACTGACAACGCCATGTCGGTGTTCGTAGTACTTCTGAATAAATGCTAATTGCTATGAGCTTTCGGATTCTCGTATCAATGTGAACAGGTACAACGATGGATAAAATTAAGAGGAACGGCTGTGCGGCCGGTTTAATACTCACCTAAACCTAATGATTTTTTTTTTCATTAAAAAGTGTAGTAAATATCAAGTACGGATTAGAAGTAATTTATCTATTTTTGTTTTAGATTATGAAATATAGGTCATTAAAGGAATTGATTTATCGCGACTTTAGAGGCTGCTATAACAATTATTTGGGGGCTCGCGGTGATTAAAAAAAAAAGTTTTGCCCCGTCTGCTTTGAAAATATAATGAAATAGTAAATTAAAAAAATATATATTAAAATAAGCATTATGGTGGACTTTAAATTAAATTAAAAACGACCAATTTACGCTGGAACACAAATTTGTCGTACATAATTTAAAACATTGACCCAAAAAAACGTTCTTTTTTTAAATGTTTTGTTTTTGTATTTTTATTTATGTAATCATATTTACATAGCAAATAAAAATTTTGATGACAATAGATTAATAGATTACAATAAAAAAAATTATTCTGATTTAAAGATATAAAAGAATTTAGAAGCTGACAGATTTGTTGGAGGTGATCAATGATCTTACTTTTAAAGGAACTTTTGTTTTGCGTATTTCTGATGTCACTAGGTAGGGAATTGAATATCTTAATAGCATTGTATTTAAAACATCTTTTTCCATAAGAAGTTTTACAAATTGGAATATTAAAAGATTTTACATGTGATTGTCTTTGGGCTCTAGTGCTTTTTCTTTCTTCAAACATATGGATATTTTTAAATTGATGAAGAAGGAAATTTTTTAATATGTTTTTCACAAGCTGGGAACATTTAGTTTATTAAAATTATTACATATTCACTAATCATATCTAGTCAATAAACAAGGATAACACCGCAACGTTGCGACGATTCTGACCGGTGGTCTTTGACCAGGGCGATACTGAGAGTATCTACAATAATAGATAACGCTCATATTGTAAAAAAAATATTTTATTATAGAAAATCATTTGGGCATTCCGACCAACGATAACGCTTCTAAGAAACACATTAAACCTATCTATAGACCTAGAAACTTAATGTTATATAATATGTAATACTTATTTACTATTGTATGTCGTATTTTACCACTGAATCGCCCGGGGCAAACCACTATAGAAATCCGGCCAACCAATTAATAATTATTCTTCCTTGCTCGTCTGATGGACGTTCAAATTACATGTACCGACCTGACGCCTAACGACTTGAAAAATTGACGGTCGGATTTTTGTAGAAATATTACTGACGATTTGAACTTTGGTTTGATGGACACACTGAAGATTTAAATCGTTAGAAGTATGCTGTGGGCATGTCCGTGTGGCAGAAGTAGGTTCAATTTTCCCCTACTTCTACTACAATTGTACAAAAAAAAATTAACGTGGCGTATGTTGTATAGCAACGTTTTTATGAAAAATCTCTCAAAGGGGGGGCGATGTACAAATACTATTTGCTAGGGTTTATCTTATTATGTACAGACAGATACAGAAACATACTTACCTGGTAGGTCACTCCAGATTAAAACGTTAAATTGCAAAGTTTTCGCTTGAGATGATATGATTTTGCACGCACAGGACACATATATTAGAAAACACTGCACATTGCATGATATTGCAGTTACTGTTTAAATCCTATTTGTCATTGATATTATATACATTAGAATGTTATTGGGAAAAAAAAGAGTAGGTATTTATTGTGTAGTCCATAAAGGCTCAAAAGCTGTGCCTATCGTTAGAAAAATGAAACATAAGAAGAAATTATATTAAAACAGAATGTATTTGTTCAATGAATTTCGCAAGGAACTTGTAAGCCCGTGTATTCATTTGGTCACAACCACCGAAATATGATAATAAAATAATCATATTCAAATATTCAATACACAATTTATAGCCTAATATGATAAACTCAGCACAGCCTACCTTTGGTCATAAAGTAATGCACGCCACTGATAAACAGCTGTAATTTTTATGCACTGTTAGCTAAAAAATAAGTGTCCTCGAACTGATTTTCACAAAAATGGCGCTGAGTAAACTGCTAGTTAATCATGCAACCCGGGTTAGCCCGAATCTCAAAACAATTGAATTTTTCATATTTTTTTAATGTAAAAAGGATATTTCAAAGCCCACTAACACATGACAGAAACGACATAGCGACTTGAAAATAGTTGCATTGATCTAAATATTCCTTACACTAAGAGGCGTGCATATTTAACAATACCAGAGCTCACCGTTAGAGAGGATTTTACCGTTTTAATCGACACGTAAAATAATTTTTCACAACGGAAATTACTTAGCAATCTGAAAATAAGCTTTGACTTAGAAATATTAGACAGAACAATTCATGATTGTACAAGTGAGAGTGACGACAGAGCTCACCGTTCAAGAGATATTGCTCTAAGTTTTAGTAATTTTAAAAAGCACACAAGTAATCTTTACTGTATGCACTATTGTGAAACATTTTTATTTTATAAGAAGCTTCTGAGGGGCCTTCATACGTACAAGGAAAAAAAATCTTGTCCGATTATAAGATGTTGAATTCAGATACTAAATAGCCATTAGATAGTAACCGAATCGCCACAGCCAAGGAACTAAGGTAGCAGGAGCAGCAAATAATTTAAAACGTTAAATAATAACATGTGGTGGGGTGACCTTGTAACCACTCGTTATACGTTGTAACGCTGGCTTATATTTCCGTATTGAAATTCACTGTGCATTTAGGCATTCTCAGAGATGTGAGAAGTACAGAAAAAAACCGCCGATGTAAGTTTACGATTGTGATGGATTTTACGTGTGCGGTCATTTTAAAGTGACAGCAGCAAATATTTTAATTTGTAATTCTCGTGAGCTGAATAAAATGTTCATTTTCAATGTTATACTGCAGTCGTAATTGACGGGAGCAAGTGGAATTATGGCATTCTCGTTTGGAAAACGTTTCGAGGCTGAATGGAGAGGGGAGGAAAGGAGAAGAGAGGATGAACGTTGGGAAATATATTTATTCATTTTTTTTTGGATCTTAGGATAAATTCTCCAATTCCCCGTATTTGTACCCAAAACAACGCACAATTTCACAATATCGACATTCTTCACTATACACTTTAAAAATATCGAACCGAAGTAATACGTACGACCATAAATTGATGCACGAGTATAAAATGTATCGAGAGTTATCTCCTGTCCCGATCCTATGTTCTTCTTCTTCTCCCCGCTTCCTTCTTATTTTTTTTTTACTAATAAAACACCTGTACTTAACCATTGGTAGCATAAGAAACGTTATTGGCTTACCTTTTGTTAAACTTCTTTTTATATAAATCTGTATTAAAAGCTGTTTGTTTCTTACAAATAAATAAATTTGTACAAATGTTTATAACATTAGATTTTTTTATCTAATTCATTATAATTATACTGTTTACGCAGTATATATGCAATGGCAAAATCCCTGTAAACGGGTTGTAAAAAATAAAAAAAACAGATAGATTTTTTGATCGACCGTATTGAGGAAGTACCTACATAGCTTTTCCCACAGGCGAGTTCATAAATGAATTTCTGCGGCTCGCTCGACTGTACAGGGGGTTGTGAATGAGATTCTGGTACAAATAAATTTATTTCAGTATGAAATATGTTACCGTTAAGTAAAAGAAAAAAAAATAGTAATAGAGCAATATCTCTACGTGAAAAATAAATGGTGATCGTCCGTAGAGATGCAAATTTATAAATCTTAAAAATTTCTTGTGAATTCTTTCAATGCACAAAATGTAAGTTAGTTCGCGTGGGGCCCAAATTATAGAATTCAACTCCAATACACTTAACACTAGCGTGTTGTACGATAACCTCAGTGTTTGCGTGTTGTGAAATGAATTTGAATTTAGAATTACGAAGCATAGAAGCTTGTACGCTCTGCTTACTAAATCGTTGATGTGTTGGTGAAAAGATAATTTACTGCTGTATATGAGTAATCGGATCTTGTCTTTAAACATAGCTAAAGCAATTTCAACAACAATTATCGATATTTTCATATTGTGAGGCTCACAGAAATTGGTTGGAATGAGAGATATGGTCATACTAAAAACATTTCAAAACATGTTTGAAATTATGGTCTATGGCTTGGGAAATGCAGTGAGGCTGATATAAGTTGGAAGGGAAGGAGAATTAAAAGAGGAAGATTTGGAAAATACCTTTCCATTCAGATAAGGTCAACAATAAAAGCATTTAATTTGATCGTGATTCTGGAACGTGGTGGAAAAATAGATTTGAAAAATTATTGAATATTTTTGTTCAGCTCAAGCCGGATATTAAGTTTGCGACATCTGAGTTTGGAGCCAAGGAGCTTACCATTCTGTCAGGGAAGGTCGTCAACATGAACAAAGTTGCCAAAATACAAAAAGAACAACAGGGTTAAAAAAAGAATGTGTCAAAATTTTTAAAAACTTTTACAATTAATTCTCCAAATGTCTTCACTAAATAAAAGTATGAGGATATTTCCTTAAAAAGAACAAGAATAGGCCTCCTGGCTGCATAAAATTGGACTAACGCGATTCTGAAAATCATCAAACAACACCTACCTCGGTACCTCAAAATTCCGTCGATTAAGTATGTAACGCATACAAAAACAAACAACTTAAACAAATGACGTCATTTAAGCCTGTCCATACAACGAGACGAATATTGTTAGAACAAATATTATTTGTGATTTACTATTTGCAATAGATAGGAATCCGTTTGATGAATTGCTCTTCAATTCTGCACGAGTATCTCAATAATTAATACACATATTTTAAAAGTCGTGATACGTAAATCCAACCATTAAATTGAACTAACACGTACAGATGTCAAACATTTCAAATAATTAAGAATTTTTTGAAAATTACGAATTCTGTAGGAACCAAGGATGAATGTTATTTTTTTCGATTCACAAAATAAACTATTTTATACGACAGCTGTGAAGCCATCTTTTCCGATGACGTATCCACAACGGTAGATACTCAGGTGAGGCGGCTGGCAGGAGATGCGCGCCTTGAGGGAGCAGCATGCCAAGCAGCTTGCCGCGCTATTGTCGGCCATGCAGCCCGCCAAGCAGGACGGACCCGCAGCTGTGCAGCCACTCCCCGAGCCAGTGCGACTACAGATGACCGACGCAGAGGCACGTGCTGTGCGAGCCCCGGCTGAGGGGCACCCCCTCCCCGCTGCAGCGTACGGCCCCGCTGTGCTCCCTTGCCCCGCAGCGCCGGCCGGACGCTACGCCGAGCCACTGCCGTATGCCGAGCAGCTGCCGTACGCCGAGCCACGAGCCTGCCCACTCTACGCGCAGCCCTATGCAGAGCCGTCTACCTCGCAGTTGCACGCGGGGTCCCAGCCCGCCAACATCGGGCGCCTGCATCCCAGCTACTCGCCGCTGTTCCCGCCGCAGCCTACCGCCGACGAGACTGCCCGGCATACCAGAGAGTGGGCCCAGCAGGGCGAGGACCCTACCGTGGCACGGATCGGCGCTATGATTGCCGAGGCGATCCGATCGACACGCGTACCAGAGAGCCCCCGCCCGTCCGTCGAGGAGGATGTCCGGATGACTGCCCTCATTGCTCGACAATCTACAGCCAAGGACCTCCCCACGTTCTCCGGGGACCCCCTCGAGTGGCCTGCCTGGATAGCGCAGTACCACCAGTCGACCAAAACCTGCAGGCTGACACCCAGCGAGAACCTCATCAGACTGCAGCGCGCGCTGAAAGGCAGGGCCCGGGAGGCTGTCTACTCCCTCCTGCTGGATCCCGAACAGGTCCCAGAGATCCTGGCCACCCTCGAGACGCGGTACGGTGGCTCAGGATCCATCGCCAACCTTATGTTGAATAAGGTGAAGAAGCTGCCGCACCTGTCAGCGGAAGCTTCACTCGAGGAGATCGCCGACTTCTCTGGGACGGTCCAGAACTTGGTGGCCTCCCTGCGAGACTTGAGGACGGAGGGCTACCTCACCAACCCCGCCCTACTAGCCGACGTCACTGCCAAGATGCCCTGCACCCTGAGGATGTCTTGGCTGCTCGAGTTGCGCCAGCTAGGCTAATCCACCCCGGCCACACTACTGCAGCTCTCAATGTTCCTGCGAAGCGTCGCGAAAGTGATCCCGATTAGCGGCATGCTCGACCCGGTTCGACCGAATCGAGGGCGCCGCGAACAAGTGTTAGTGAACGCGGCGGCCGCGCCCCCGACGAGCGCGGCTACGCCCGGACCCAGGAAGCGTGCCGCGACCGACTCTGCCCACCGGTCTTCAGCCGGGAAAAGGGCGACAGTGCGAAGTGACAATTGTGCGCAGTGCAACAAGTTCCACGCCACTCGGGATTGTGCGGTATTCGCCGGGAAATCTGTCGCCCTCCGCTGGGAGACCGTGCGCGCGAGTAACTTGTGCCGAAAGTGCCTCGGTCGACACCACTCGAGGGAGTGCAAAGTGAAAGTGTGGTGCGGGGTGGGGGAGTGCCGGCATCCCCACCATCGGTTGCTCCATGAAGCGCGAAAAACGGAGCCGGTTGTGGGTGAAGTAAACTTATGACGCCGAAATACAGACGATAGCGTACTGCTAAAAATTGTGCCGGTTGTGCTTCGCGGGCCCGCAGGGAGTGAAGTGTCAGTGTTCGCGCTGTTAGATGAAGGCTCTACCGTGACCCTTGTAGACGCCGAGATCGCGATGTTGACCGGTGCAAGCGGTCCGGTCCGTGCCGTACGGCTTCACGGAGCGAAGGGCATGTGCACCTCCGACGCCCGCTCCCGACGTGTGAAGCTGACCATCAGAGGCGCAGGGTTGAACACGACCTTCTCCATCACCGCGAGCACCATAGCCGAGCTGAACCTGCCGGAGCAGCAAGTGCCAAGACGACGCATCACCCCGAAGCTCTTGATCGGGCCAGACAACGCCCACCTGATTGTATCAAGAGAGGTCCGTGAGGACAACACTACGCGAATAGTGTCGCGGACCGCTTTAGGGTGGATCGCTCACGGGGGAACAAACCCTGGCGCTGACGGCCCAGCCACTACTCTGGCCCTGCAAGCAGAGACCGCCGCGGACGCTCGCTTGAGGGAGTTGGTGAGGACAAACTTCGCCATCGACTCCCTCGGCGTTACATCAGCAGCTCGGGTCAACGCACAAGACGCAAGAGCACTAGCGATGATGGGAGAGACCACCCGCCCCCTCGCTGACGGGAGGTGGGAAACCGGACTCCTGTGGAAAGACCCGACAACCGTGCTACCCGACAACCGGCAGTGCGCACTGAAGCGGCTACAATCTCTCGACAAGAAGCTGGCGGCGGACCCCACCCTGGCGGCCGCGTACGCCGACAAGATGTCACAACTTGTCGCCAAAGGCTACGCCAGGAAGCTTTCACCCCACGAGGCATCATTACCTGCCCCGCGAAAGTGGTACCTTCCTCACTTCGCGGTGACAAATCCCAACAAGCCGGGGAAAATCAGAATCGTCTTTGATGCCGCCAGCCGATGCCGAGGGACGTCTCTGAATGACCAGCTGATGACCGGCCCTGACTTGCTGTCCTCACTCCTGGGGAACCTCCTTCGCTTCCGAGAGGGAAATGTGGCCATCGCTGCAGATATACAAGAGATGTTTCTGCGCATCCACATCCGGAGAGAGGACCAACCCTCCCAGCTGTACCTCTGGAGGTCGCCTGGCACACGGGACCCAGAGACGTACCAGTTGACATCTATGATGTTCGGGGCGACATGTTCCCCCAGCAGTGCCCAGTACGTGCGAGACAGAGTGGCCGGGCACTACGAAACCGAGCACCCCGCCGCCGCAGCAGCCGTTCGTTCCAAATTCTATATGGACGACTATTTGGACGCCGTGGATAACGTACACGAGGCTGCCGCACTGGTCCAGAGCGTGAAGGCCCTCCTTGCAAAGGGAGGGTTCAACCTGACCAACTGGGCCTCCAACAGCCCGGCAGCTATAGCACGGATTCTCCCCGGTGAACGAGCAACCGCCGCAGTGCAGATCAACAGCGGAACCACGGGGACGGAGCGCGTACTGGGACTGGTCTGGGACCCGTCGACTGACCGATTTCTTTACACCTTTCTCGACGCGGTCAGCCCCCAAGAAGCCACACGGCCTACGAAGAGGCAGCTCCTATCCATCATCATGAAAATCTTTGACCCGGTGGGTTTCGTCGCCTGCCTCACTATTCGGTCGAAGATTTTACTGCAAGCCGTGTGGCGCTCGAGCATCAGCTGGGACGACCCCATCGCCCCTGAGCATGCCGAGCGATGTAGGGACTGGATGAGTCTGCTGAGGGAAAGCAGCGTGTCCATCCCGAGACGGTCACTTCGACACAAGCTGAGCAACGTTACACTGCACCTCTTCAGTGACGCGTCCGAGCAAGCCTGCTGCGCCGTCGCCTACTTCGTTGAGGAAGTGCAAGGCGCGCCGCGAGCCACCTTCATCGCAAGCAAGTGCAAGGTGGCGCCACTCAAACCGCTATCAATTCCCCGCCTCGAGCTGCAGGCCGCGCTCATGGCGGCTAGACTGGCCAAGACTATTAAATCCGAAAGTCAGGCACGAATATGCAGAACCGTCTTCTGGACCGACTCGACCACTGTGCTGTGTTGGCTACGCACCGACCCACGGACATACTCCGCCTTTGTGGCGAATCGGTTGGGCGAGATCGACGAACTCACCAACATAGCTGACTGGAGGTGGGTTCCAACCAAACAAAACCCCGCTGACATCGGCACCCGAGACTTGGCACTACCAGACCTGTCCCTGCAAGGAGAATGGTTCTGCGGACCTGCTTTCATCACGAAACCTGACGAGGACTGGCCCGAAGAGCGCGCCCTCACCACGAAGCCCGATGACTCGATCCTGGAGACTAGGCCCCAATATGTCGGCCTCATATCCACGGCCTGGGAGGCCCTGCCCGCTATCGAGAGGTTCTCCTCATGGTACCGCCTCATCCGCGCCACAGCATGGATACTGCGCTTCATAAGGCGTTGCCGGATGGGGTCGGGTCGACCTGCCGAAGGCCCGCTACGAGCCGAGGAGCTCAAGGAGGCTGAACGCAGATGGGTGATCAGGTCCCAAGAGAATGCCTTCACCCCCGATCTTCACAACATACAGCACGGCCAGGCGCTGCCCGCCGCTAGCCGCCTAAACAGCCTGACGCCTTTCCTCGGCCCAGACGGAGTCATGCGGATGCGCTCACGTTTGCAAGCAGTAACCGGAGCCACGAGCGTAGCCAAGACTCCGATCATCCTGGATGGCGATGACCCTTATACTCGGCTGCTGATCCGACACTACCACCAGAAGGCGGACCACCCGAGCACCGAGAAGACCATCGCAGAGGTACGGGGCAGCTTCTTCGTACTGCGGCTACGTACCACTAGCAGAAAGATCGCCCACGACTGCCCAACGTGCCGAATGCGGAAAAGCAAGCCCGTCCCACCCATTATGGGAGCGCTCCCAGAAGCTCGCCTGACGCACCATGTCCGCCCGTTCACACACTGCGGACTGGACTACTTCGGCCCTATGGAGGTCACGATTGGCAGACGCCGAGAAAAGCGCTACGGGGCCATATTTACATGCCTCTCCACTCGCGCCATACACCTCGAACTGGCTGCGTCGCTGAGTGCTGACTCGGCCATCATGGCCCTGCAACGGATGGCGGCCCGCCGAGGACAACCAGCAGTGATGTACTCCGACAACGGTACCAACTTTCATGGAGCAAACAATGAAATCCGAGATGCCAGGACGCAAGGATGCAGGATACCCTAGCCATACAGGGTATCGAGTGGCGCTTTACCCCACCTCTGAGTCCCCATATGGGGGGAGCCTGGGAAAGGCTAGTACGTTCAGTGAAGCGAGCCCTAGGAGCTACACTGAAAGAAAGAGCCCCGAGAGAGGAGACGCTTCTTACGGCGCTTGCAGAAGCCGAGTTCGTGGTCAACAACCGACCCCTGACCCACGTCTCGGTTGATCCGAGAGACGAGGAGCCCTTGACCCCCAACCACTTTCTAATGGGGTCAGCGGGAAAACGCCCTCACCTGTCACTATATGACAAAAAGGAGGAGGAGGTATGCCTCCGCCGCCAGTGGCGCATAAGCCAACAGCTGGCAGACATGTTCTGGAGGCGGTGGCTTCGTGAATACCTCCCCACCATGGCCGCCCGGCAGAAATGGCACCACCGGGCCGACCCCATCAAAGAGCACGACTTGGTGGTCATCATGGACCCCGCTCTACCCCGAAACAGCTGGCCACGCGGACGTGTAATCGAAGCTAAGCCCGCCGCTGACGGACAAGTAAGAATTGTCCGCATACAAACAGCCACCGGCATCTACGTGCGCCCAGCGGTCAAAGTCGCGGTCATACTCCCGGCACCGACGCTCGCACCAGCTTCAACACCCGCACCAGCTTCAACACCCGCATCCGCTGCAACACCCGCATCCGCTGCAACACCCGCATCCGCTGCAACACCCGCATCCGCTGCGACACCCGCATCCGCTGCGACACCCGCATCCGCTGCACCACCAGTACCAGCTTTGACGCCCGCACCGACCCACGCCAGCCCAAGGGTGCCGATGAGGACCGCCCTCCGACGGCCCAGAGGGACTGGCCGGCGAGGTCACCGCCGGAGTACACGTCTTCACAGCTAGGCATAGACGTTACTGCACCGAGGGGAGAATATACCAGACGTGACTATCAAAGTTTGTAATACCCTTCGTTTGCATAACATCAACCAGTACATAACTCAGTAGGTGGTACGACTAGATACGAAATCAACTACTGAGTTCGTGCAGTTTCGAACAAGAGACGACTCGATAAGTTCTCGATCGAGCTGGCATGTAGTACTGGTCAGGCTCATACAGACGACCTGATCACAAACGAGAGAGAGAGAGAGAAGCGACTAGATACGCGTCTCTGTCTTGTTTGTTTGTCTGCACAAATAATTAATTGTGCAACGCCCGACTTTAATTTTAACCTGATAGAAGCGACTAGATACGCATCCCTATCTTGTTATGTTTGCACAAAAGAGGATTTGTGCAAACGCCCCATTTCAGTACATATTGGCTTTCGACAAGCGTAGTTCCGGGGTTTTCGAGGAAGTGATGATGAGAGTGCACGTCATCGTTTTCTTTTTCTACGCCACTGAACCTCGTTTTCGTGCCGAGGCGCTACTGGGTGCTAACGGGACATTTCTCCGACCCCCGCCACCTCTACGGTCGCTCCCGGCGACGGTCCCGAAAACAGAGCGGGCTCTCATTGGTCGAGCCCCTCTGATCCACAAAAACCTTTCAAAATTATTGTTCTACCAAAATTGTCTGTCTTTGTGAGCGATTCCTGCGGCCGCGGTGACTGATCTAAATAAACGATCTCTTCTGATCTGTTCATTAGCGCCCGCGTAATCGAGTAAACTTACTTATTTTATGTTTGTACAATGCATTTTTTGTAATCTGACGGCAAAGTATTACCTGTCCTACTTTGACCCCCATGACATACCTTGTAATAATTTTGGTTGCTTTAATAAAAAATAGGTGAAGATTGCAATAGGCTCAATTCAAGCAGAAGGTCGTGATTGACATCCTAATTTTTTGATCAAGTCGATCCAAGGTTGACAGAGTCTACGGCAGCTCGCGAAATATTCACGAGTTCAAACTGCCCGATTCGCCGCACGGTATCGCACCGAAGTACTTGAACGACGAGTGCATTTCTAAAATTCAGAGTATTCTCACGGATCCAACACGCCTTCTACCTACTTCGCCTGCATCTTCACCCGGCCTGAAAACCGACCGTGACTTTCTCTTCGCCCTCACCACCTCCTTGCAAGAAATCGTTTGCCTTTTTCAAGGCATCTCCCCCTTCCTTCCTACCCTGCTCTGAAGCGTCGAAGTGGCCAGCCTGATCTTTTTCTTCTAAAAACGTGCGGCAAGAGTTTACAGATCTTGTCCCGTACAAGTGGGTTTACAGTAAATTTTAAAAATCTATTTTATTGTTTATAACGATAATGTAAGGTCTAAAAAATTTAAAGTGGAGTTGATTCCTATTTCCATGGTGAATTTAATTTGCTTATGGAAGGAGTTTATTAGTAGGAGGAAGGAGTTAAGTTGGCGCTCCGTACCTGTTCATATACATAAAATATCGTCGACATACCTCTTCCATAAAAGCACGTTATTTAGTAGGGGAGATTTACCATAGTAGTCCATGAAGATATCAGCAATAAGGGGAGATGTGGGGGTGCCCATAGCCAAGCCTTCTTTTTGTTGATAAAAAACATGATTGAATTGAAAACAGTTTTGATTTAGACAAATGTTAAAAAGGTGAGACAGATCATTAGCGAAATTTTTAGATAATATGGAATTTTGTAATAATTTAGACAATATATTGTTGCTTTCTCTTACGGGGAAAGAGGTTAACGACACTGAATGAAACTAATTTTGCACTCTTAGGAATATGTAAGTTTTTTAGGTCATCAATAAGGGTAAAGGAATTCTTAATACGAGGTTTGTTCAAAAGAAAAGGTGAATTTTGAATTTTCGCGGGCTGTCGATTATCGAATGTTGGTACACATATGTTTATCAAATGTTAGCATTATCAGCCATTTTGGATTAGTGGTTTGTTTTTGACAACTGGAAAGGTTAGTCACATTTTTGTGTGTTCTTCGATTTTTTTACTTTTGAAAAATATGGATCAAAGAATATGTATTAAATTTTGCGTTAAAAATGGAATAAAGTGCTCCAATGCACTTAAAATGTTGACTGTGGCATTCGGCGAGTCTAATTTGTCTCCAAAAAGTGTTTATAAGTGGTACAAGCGCTTTACAGAAGGCCGAGAAGATGTTAATGAAGATGAGCGTCCTGGAGTTGGAACCACATCAACAAACCAAGAAAACAGTGAAGAAAATGGTTTTGGAAAATCGTCGAATCACTATTAGGGAAGTTACAGAGGATGTTGGCATATCAATCGGCTCATGCCATGCAATTTTCTCGGATGTTTTGGGCATGAAACGTGTGTGGCAGTGAAGTTTGTTCCGAAATTGCTAAATTTTGAGCAAAAGCAACGCCGCATTAGTATCGCTCAGGAGTTGTTGAATGACGTCAACGACGATCCAGATTTGCTCAAAAGGATCATAACTGGTGATAAAATGTGGGTATATGGTTATGACGTCAAAACCAAGGCCCAATCATCCCAATGGAAGCAGCCAGAAGAGCCAAGACCGAAAAAAGCACGCCAAGTTCGATCAAATGTGAAGGTTTTGCTCAATGTTTTCTTCGATTACATTGGCGTGGTGCATCATGAGTTCTTTCCAACAGGTCGTACGGTTAATAAGGAATACTACAAGGAAGTTATGCAACGTTTGCGTGAAGCAATACGGCTCAAACGATCAGAATTGTAGAAAAACAAATCATGGATTTTGCATCACGATAATGCACCAGCTCACACATCAATGCTTGTTCGTGATTATTTGGCCAAAAACAACACCGTAATCATGCCTCAACCACCGTATTCACCAGATTTTGGCTCCCTGCGACTTTTTCCTATTCCCGAAACTGAAGAGACCAATGAAAGGAAAGCGTTTTGCCACAATTGATGAGATAAAGTCAGAATCGAAGAACGACTGATGGCTTCATTACCTAAAAAGCGAGATTCCAGAAGTGTGTTTCTGATGATTGAAGAAGTATTGGTGCATTATATCTGAGTGGGATTACTTTGAAGAGGAGAAAATGGATATTGATGAATAAATAAATATTTAATAAATAATAATTCTTGAGTTTACTGTAATGAGTTTTCACATCAAAAAATATGTTGTTCTTATGCGTAGCGATTCACAACTATTTATCGCAATAATGGCAGATGACAGTAGAATGTCATCAACCTAAAGGAACATCAATGTTATGCAGTTTGAATCTGGCGCTCCCATTGAAGCAAGAATTAGAAGGACAAGCGGGCATGAACGGGTCACACAGAAGACAGTTGGCCACAGATCAGTCACTAGGCTACACAGTTCAATTGTCCACTCACTGTAGTTGATGGCACTCTTGCACATGGCAAAGGTGCCCCCGCGGGAGCCCTGCAGGCCGGGGGCGCCTGGGGGTCGCGGGGCGGGTCGCGGAGCAGAACCCTCCCATAGCAGAAGGTCCGAGTTTATACGGTTATACAGCACTTCATACAGGTGCTTGGAACTGAAAATAAGAGATGTAAAAACGTATTACATAAAATTTCTAATAAACTCAAAAGGGATAAAAAAAAATACAATAAGATTTTTTTAAATTTACACTACGCAGGAGTTGATACAGAGTTGCACTGAAGATACTCAGGGCCTAAATCGTCTTTGGGGGTGCTGGGTAGCATATCTTTCGAAAGCTGAGCTCTTGAGCAAATGTTGCCCGGCTGTTAGTTTCCTTATTAACCAATATTTCAGAAGAAAGTCATAAGGTTGGTTTATAGGAGAGTGCGAAATGGAAGTGAATTTTTTTTTTAACATAAAAATTTGAATTTTATCTTTCAGCAATTTCATCATCATGTTGGTAATACATGTCTGTGCGTTAACATGATAACAATAAGGTTCCACTTACCCAAGTTGAAGGCTGACAATCGGAAGATTGCATTGAATTTGCAAGAGTGAGTTCTTGATAGAGTATTCTATGAATTCTGCCATCTCAGCTGCATCTCCTGGGATCACCAGTTCTTCGGTGTCATCTGAATTCGTAAGAAAATTATAATTGAGAGAGGTACATGATAATCACACTACAGTAAATATAAATCAGGATTACAAACCTTCGTCTTCTTTCCCGTGGGGAGTGTCACTCTCGTGCACCATCTTCTTGGAACTGAAGGGGCCGGGGCGCGCCCCCAGACGCTCCTCCAGCATGGCGGAGCTCTGCCCCATCACCCCGGGTCCCTTCTGGGGGCGTGAGTCCGCCTCCATCCACGAGTCCATCATAGTGCCCTGCAGTTGCTCTAGAGGTAGAGAGTTGATGGTCAACCTGGAAAATGAATAATAAAGATAAAAGAAAAAAGCATTATTAGTTAGCTGGGGGTTTATATTTGTACATGAAATATAAACTCAGAAGCATCTTTTAAATAATTACGGCCTTTAAGATAAGATTTTAAGAGAACGAGAGGGTGCCGTGTACTTTGGAGTCCAACAGAGAAATTCCGTAAGTTGCCAGCGCAGAGAATGCCAGAAGTGTTGCCAACATTTAGGTAATAATGTGGATAGGGAATGTACTTGCTACAGATTATTAGGAAATGAATCGGATGCAAGGATAGAAGATACCCGACGAGCTTTCTCTATAATAAGCCTGCAGGGTGACGGAGTGTTAAAACAGTTGAACAGTGCAGAGGCATACACCGCATCTCTATGCATAAGGAACTGGAGAGAGACAGCAGGAAACAAAAAAAATATTATATTCAATTTTTAATTATTAATTATTTTTATTGAGATTTAAAAACCTCACTGTAATATTTAATCATTAAAGAAAATAATATTAACATATCCTAAATGAAAGACGAAACCGGAAAAAAGGGCAAAAAATACAGTGGACCTGGGTTCGAGTCCCAGATGCGACTGAAATCTTTTTATGTTCTGTCCTTTTTTCCGGTTTCGTCTTTCATTTAGGATATGTTAATATTATTTTCTTCAATGATTAAAAAAAGATAAGACTAAACTCACGTTGGCCAATCCGGTCCAGGCAGAGAATTAGGATCGGCGCTACTTAAAGTTTCATCTGCTGACGCAGTACCGAGGTGAATTTCATTATCACCTTCCGATTCCTGCAAGCATAAATAAATCACACATTATGAAACTTTTACGGCAGAATAACAAACAATACTATCTACGCATGGCACTGTTTTTAACAGTCATTCCCATGAAAACTTTAATACCTCCGAGAAAAGTCACGCTGAATGTCTCGGCGAGATAGTAGAGCAGGAAATAAGAAACATGCTGGTACTTACATTCCTCTTTCATTATACGTATTATATACAATGTGCCTGTCACCATTCTGTATAACTGACATTTGAATTTAACATGTTACACTACAAACTGGCAGCAAAAACTCTTTTATATTTGATCATGTTATTCTTAATGGTTAGTTATAGTAAAATTATTATTCTGCCTGCCACGAGAAACCTTGAGATAGATCACTAGAAGAGACGTAAGGTATTATAGAGCTGAAGCTCATGACTATTCCATATCTAGAGACAGAACAGAGGCAAAGCTGTCGACAGCGCAATGAAGGGGCCGCAAGTCTACCACGAGGAATCTAGAGACAGATTACTGGAAGAGACGTACCGAGTAACAGAGGCGAAGTTGTCGACAGCGCAGCGTCATGCCGCCGGACTGCAGGCTGAGGGAGGCTGACTGCAAGCGCGCCAACAACATGTCAGGGCGCACCGAGCGCTGCCACCACGCCGTGCGCGCCATGTCGTGGGGCGGACGCAAGTCTGCCACAGGGAATCTAGAAAAATTACGTATACAGTAAAACATCAGTTTTACGTCACCCCTATTTCACATTTTCCTGCTATTTACGTAAAAAAGCCGCAGTCCCAATTTATTCCATACATTCTAATGCAAATATTCCCCCAAATTACGATTTATAAAAATTTCGGTCTCCGGTCTTAAATCAGTTTTGCATACTACTTGAAATTATCGCTAAAACCCAAAACTGGACTATCTGGATCTACCTTTTACCGCAAAATCAACATTTTATTATAAGACAATCATAAATCTGAGGGATAATCAGCCTAAAACAAGGTAAACCACCCTTTAGACACCTGCCAGTCAACTATCTCACTTAGTTTATATAGAAGTACAACTTGTGCAAATGAGACAGCAATACCCACAGTACCTACCGGCGCCGTCGCCAGTTATATCAAGTTATTAGTTGAGTTCGACGAGTACCCACTGTAAAACGTTAAAATAAATAAAAATTGACATCCACGAAAAATAGCCCTATCAATAGATCGTCAAAGAGGAGGGTTATCTTGCAATAGTTTATGTAGTTTCGATTTTTTGATATTTTGTATGTATCTGGGTCGTACTTAAAAACCCAAATTTTCCGACATGGCGCGCGTGTGCTCGCATCGGTACTACTAGAATTATGTCACTATTTTAGGTTTTCACTAAATAACTTTCATAAAGTGTGCCCTACAAAAAAAAATTCTATTTGTACTATTTGAATATAAATATATTTAATGCAGGTTTAATAAACCTCTAACTTGATAAAAACTGTGTTTTAGTAGTTTTTCATAACTTTCTAAAAATAAAATCTTTGACGCTCTGCATTAAATATTGGGTATACAAAAAAAATAATCAAGATAAATTGTAGAAAATTTTGCATTCTACAAAAAAGCAATGAGTATTTTTTTGTAGGATGCAATATTTAAGAGTTATATATATAGTGGGTTTTTAAATATGACTTAACACGTTGACTGCTGACAACGCGGCTCACGCGTTCATACAAAACAAATGTGTGTAGTGTCTCTGACTCATTTGACACTCTCTCGTTTATAAAGCAGGGTTCACATAGGACAGGTCAACACTCATATTTTATGAGTATTAATTTCTACTTTTATTAAATTATTTTATATTAATGGTACTTACTTCTCAAAAAAAAAAATCAGTTCTAGAGGTAAAATATTTCAGCAGCGAATGCGCAGATACCAAAAAATCTGAATTACATAACCTTTTGTAAGGTAAAATGCACTTGGCTAGGCTACTGGGCAAAAAGTGAATATGCGGAACATATTGAATTTTCTTTATGTTAAATCGAAATATGAGAGAAGCATCGGTGGCCATCGTGATCTCAATAATTTACGCGGGAATATAAATAATGTCAAAAATAAATAACAATTTTCATGTTTTTGTAAAAATTTGCGATTTTCATGGGAAAATATTATTTTTTTTATAAATCTCTTATCAAAATAATATTGTGTAGGAAATTTGACTTTGTTAGAAAAAGTTTTATCCAGTTAAAGTTACAAAACTAGTTTTAGACTGTGATAATTTTGCCACCGAATTCATTAGCGAGTGTTAAAATTAGTTGAATTTTTGACGGGTCGTGCATAAAATCGGAAATTATTTCCACAATGGAAAATATTAGAATACTGGAAAGTATGGAGAAGAAAAGAGACAGATTTTTCATATCAAAATAATGTCAAGGAAGAGGTTTCATGGTTTTTCAAAGTAAGGAACTTCTACGGTTTATTCATATTACATAATGGTTCGAAAATTGGGTGGGTAGTTAATAATTCAATTTTTCCATACATTTTTCATTTCCTCAGTTTTACATTTTCCTTAGTTTTACACATTTTTTTGCCATTCCCTTGATAAACACAAAAATGAAGTTTTACTGTAATTAAATATTAATTGGTTGCTTTATCTATATTAATAAAGATGATAATATACATACATTATTAGATTTCATTTACATAAAATTTATAAAAAAAATAATTAAATGGAGTTCTACGAATTAAACACAAAAACAATTAATATATCATAATGCTTGCCTCCTGATCATGGCTTGTAATCTTTTAGTTTAAATAGAAAAGTAGTGTTGTGATTAAAAAATAAATAAAATATGTCACAATTACCTTAGTCTGATGCTGATATTGGGTGACACTATCTTGACAGTGCACTGGCTCTTGTCCTGCGAGGGGGGCTGGCTGGCCAGGGTCTCCTCGGCAGGACTCCCCCGGGTTCGGGTGCAGAGGGGCTGGGGGCTCAGCACCGCGCACAGCCGATCCACCATGGAGACGTCTACCTCCACTGTGCAGCTCTCCAGGTTCACACTGGGGACAAATAAAGCGAGGTTAGTTCATTCTGTACACCCACTGGAGAGACGAGACAGTTTCATTGATTTTACCAAGTCAAAGGGTACGAAAAGATACCAGCATCAATTTTTCTCAAATCCATAAAGATGCTGTATGATGAAAGAATGTGCAATTTGACTTACGTAATTTCAGTTTTTGGCTGTACATATTTTCTTTCACCGGAAACCCGGATGGCTCTCTGGGTGTTCTTGAAGTGAATCTTCACATCCGGAGTTTTGGACATAGGATTGACATAGCTCGAGTCGTAACCATCGGAACTAGGAGCCAGTTTTGGATCTGGAAATAAAAAATAGTTTTTTATTACAATTTATTTTATATTAATAATGCAGCGCGGCCTGTTTCACACAAAACTTCATTTTGGATTTGAGGCCAAAATACTCACCTAAAACCAGTGATCTTTTTTTTCATCAAAAAGTATAGTAAATATGTATGGATTAGAAGTAATTTATTTATTTTTGTTTTGTTTTACATAATGAAATATAGGCCACTAAAGGAATTGATTTTTCGCGATTTTTAGCACCTTTAACAATTATTTGTGGGCTAACGGTGATTTAAAAAAAAAATTTACCCCGTCTACTTAGAAAATATAATGATACATAATTTTTTTTTTTTTTTAAATATTAAAATAAGCATTATGGTGGACATTAAATTAAATTAAAAAAGACCAATTTACGTTGGAGCACAAATTTGACGTACATAAAAAAGATCGACCTGAAAAAACTTTTTTTTTTTTAAATGTTTTGTTTTATATTTTTATTTACGTAATCACATTTACATAACAAATACGATAATTTTTTTAAAAAATACAATAAACCCGCAAATAATTTTCTAAGTTGACTAATTTTCTAAATTATGAAAATTGATTTTTTTTCATGGCTCATAAATCAAAATTTAAAACAAAAATTAATAAAATACTTCTCATCCATACTAAATATTTACTAAACCTTTAATAAAAAAAAAATTATCATTCTGCTTGGATGGGTATTTTTGCCTCAAATCCAAAATTAAGTTATGTATGAAACAGGTAGTGCAGCCGTTCCTCTTAACCATGAAAACTTTTTATGTGGGAATTTTATAAGTGGGTTTCAGTGTACTAGCCTGGGGAAGCAAACATCAGCAGCGGGATAGTCAGCAATGAGGGGCTGGATGCCTTCATGGTGCGCAGGCACTCTGTCAGCTGGACACGGGCCATGGTCAGGTGCCCCGAGAGGCAGGAGCCGCTGTTGCTGGTCTTCTCGGTGGCCTCAAGTACGAGGGGGGCCGCAATGAGTCTGGAACCCACCGACAGATACAAAATATTGATTTAAAACATGTTTTCTCAGGAGATGAAAAAACATAACTATTTTTAAGTTAATTAAATAACTAGGGTTTTGCCGGTTGCACCCAACGGAGGTGATTAAATTGTATTATTTTTCTCAAATGTAGATTCGTAATTTAATGCTTACAAATTGATACTTGAATTTATTATCCTTTATTATTAAATAATAACAATAAAATACGATCTTTAGAATTGAATAAACAAATAACGCATATTTCAAATACAGGTTTTTGTCGATGTCTGTTATAATATATTTTATGTAGGTACCTACTTCAGTTCCAATATGGAAAGTTCACGTAGGCACGTACCTACGTAATCACAATTGAAATGCGTACAATAATTCTATTTTTAAAAATGGCCTAAAAGTAAAGCCCTATTATGTGGTCGATTCGAATCAGAACGAATCTTTCTTTGATATCAAACTTACTATTCTATTCTACTTCAATTAGTTTGTACTCGAGGAGCTCAAAGAGAAGCAGCAAATCTGTCAGCAAAATGTCCTACGAATATTCTTAATCTTAATTATTTATTTCATGTTTAATTCGTAGAACGCGTAATTTGATACCCATATGGGCTACCCCTACCCCTACCCTTCTACCACGACCCCTAGTCATTTTATTTCATATTTATATGTATTTTTCATAATATTTACCCTTAAAAATATGAGCCTTATCTCACAAAAAGATACCAAGGAGTTTACTGCTTAAATTTTCACTCAGTCGCTCGGAATTTGTGCGTCGATATGTGTATTTTGATACCAGTATCAGAATTATTGCAAAAGAAAAATAAATAAAAATTAATTCTTTTTAAATATTGTTACTAAGCAAACTTCTGTATTCCTGGTGCATAGATCACGGTTTATATGCGATTATAGACAGGTACTTATGTTAAATAGGGTACCTACCTGGAAATTATTATTATTCAATAGCCTACTTTATTTCCTAGATTGACAACATTCTGTATCGACGCCATTCCGGCTTATCGCTAAATGGACAGTCTACTCAATACTTCCTGACTATTTTAAATAGATTAAAAAAATTGCAAATAAAAAATTTTAAAAGTTTCTATTTAAAATTTTTTTTTTAAGATTACTTCGGTCGAGTGTGCACTTCTTTTAATTCGCGAATGCCGATTTTCGTAAATTTTTGTTCTTTTTGTAATAAATGCATGGAAAAAAAAAAGGTTGAAGTTTTTGAAGCTGAGTGTACTTTACACGAATTCAGTATGGAACTTTCTATAGTGAAAATGATTTCAGAGAACAGCGTCAAATCGATCGGATGAAACTTGAACTACGACGGATTCAATCGAATTTGAATTTTTCTTGGGTAAATAATCCATAGTTCTATTTCCCTCTGCTAGATGTCTCTCGTAAATATGTCGCCTGGAAGATTTTGTTAAAAATGGTGTTTTTCATCATTGTTCTCAAAAATGTCACATTTTCAAATGAAATTACAGGCGTTTTTATTAGAAAAGTCGTAATTCCGAGTGCAGATTAACCTTCCCGAACCTATTTAGAATGTGATAATTTTTTTTTCCAGTTTTGTTGCAAAAAAGTGTTTGAATTTTTAAAAATAAAATTGATTTACTTATTTCATTGCGAGACAAAATGAACCTTGCGGTCTTTAGACTATAGGCGGCGTGGTCGGTTTTCGTGTAAAGTCGCGTGACACGGTCCATTTTAAAACAAATAAATCTTCCGGGTGTTTAAAACTAAGGGGAACTACACGGTCGCTTTTTGCCTGGAGGGGGTGGTCTGAAAAAACTGGCTTATAATGTATTACTATATAGGGAGATAATAAGATACATAATATTTAATTATTAATTAAATAAAAAAGAATTGCTTTGAAATAATAAGAAATAGACAGGTTTTTTCATCTCCTGAAAAAGCATGATTCTGTAAATACGAGGTTGAGTCAGAACAGCGACGATATGCATTTGCCTGTCAAAGAATAAGACAAGAAGATGCCAAATTGTTGGTTCCATATTTTTCAATTATTCAATAAGTGTTAAAGGGTGTTGAAAATCGGGCAAAGTCGTATAACAACTACCGATGGAAATATAAATAACCTTTTTACCTTAGTTTTGGAAGTGAGATTTGAGAGAACACCCATACATCTAAAAGCAGCTGATTCTAGAGGCGTAATGAATGTATGAACTGTGAAAGAATATGTTGAATGATTAAATATAAAATATACCTCAGATGATTGAAGGTCACGACATCATCAAAGGCCTTGCTAGCTTCCTCGAGGTCCTTGCTGCCGTAGCTGATAGCGAAGAGGCCCATCTTGTTGAAGAACTCCTCGGAGACCAGCTTCATCTGCTTCACGCTGGAGGCGGCCAGGCACTCTCCATTCATCGAGGCAGACAGCGTGAGGATATCCTGAAATAGTGCAATGGATAAATACTCATACATTTGACGGCCTTCATGATAGAGGAGTGAGGCTCTCGACTTCGAATCCGAAGGTCGCGGGTTCAAATCCCGGCGTGCGCAAGTAAATTTTATTTAATTAATTTGTGTTGTTTCACAATTAATTAATTAAAAAATAATATACGGTATATTTGTGCACGTTCCAGAGACGAAGCTACTCTCAGTATCGCCCTGGTGAAAGACCACCATTTAGAATTCAAACGTTGCTTGAAATGGCTTTTAGCCGTGTTTGGTGACCAGATCTGAATAGCCAGGTAAATATTCTAGACGGGAGCAGTAGGGGACTCTTGTGCGGTATTCAAATGAAAAAAATAACACAATAAAGCCCATGGCTATCGTCTAATAAGTTTTCATGCTTAACCTATACGCTGCTACGCGCATAAATGTATGTGCGAATAAAATGTGCCTCAAGAGCTACGCGCATTACGTCAACACATAAATTTATGCGATGACGAATTTAGCACAGAAGTGAACCAAAAAATAGTTTGATCTTTTATCTTATTGGCATTTAACATTCACTAATTAAAATATTCTTATTATCGAAGAAAGCAACCACTTTGCGGTTTAACATTATAATTAAATTAAAGAATTCTGAGTTTTAAACCACTTATTTTAAATTTATACATTTGTCGACCGGTTTCGGTTAATCCTTAACCAGTCGACAAATGTATAAATTTAATACATAAGTGGTTTAAAACAAACAATTTTTTCCTTTAATTAGAATACATATTCTCATTTGTTTACATAAAACTGTTAGAAGATGATAAAAATATGTGTGAGCGGCGCTGAGGTGACACATGATTTTTTGTTAAGTCTCACTTTTTATAACATTATAGCCGTATACTGCGACTAATTGTTTATTAATGTATTTAAAGATACTTCAGGAGAATTAATGAACCTTTTAAGATAATCAAATCATAAACCTGTAAAAAAATGAAGAGATTTAAGGCAGTTTAAAAAGATGAGTTCCCAGAAAAGCTAATTCGCCTCAGCACAGTCTCCTAGTGAGGAGGACTAAGAAAATACTATATCTATATAAAAAATAGATATAGTATTTTCAAATAAATAAATTTCTTAAAATGTCAAAATTATATTTGTATATAGAAATTAATAAAAAAATAAAAGGTTATGATTGCCATAAATAGTGCCGGGTACTATTGATGTATTTTATGTACGTCAAGAATGCGGTGAAAGGGTTAAGAAGATTTGCTATTGCAGATCATTAAACTCTGAAATTTAAAAAATCCGTCAATTTGGAAGTTACATATTGTCGAGTAGTGAACGCATGGATCACTATCCTCAGTACAACAAATCGCTTACCTCGTGTAGTAAAATGCAAGCCACTGAAGCAATCCTTATATGGACTTGTGACACTTCTGCTGATGGATCTCCTTCAACTGTATGGGAACCTGGAACAAATAAATAATGTTGCAATGCAAGAAAAGGCTAGTGGGGAGAAAGCAAAAAAAACATGGATGGATTTTTTTTTTACAGTAACTCCACACAGGAGACCAAGGAGGAAATAATTTCCCTCAAGGCCTATATCATCTTTGGGGATGCTGAAGAGACCCATGTTATAGGATGGAGGAAACACAGAGGCCGGCAGATCATTCCACAGCCGATTTTTAATTTTAAGGATTTTCTAATAATAAAGACGGTACCGAATGATGCTGATATAGAATGGTAACTTCTTCACCTCGTTTCCTTGTCCTATTGGTGTTGGTATTGGTGGCCATTGATCCCAAGCTGCTGGCGTTGGAGCCGACACTGCTGCTGAAAGAAGAAGCCATGCTGTCCCAACCCTGGTTTCCGGCTCCCATTCCGCCGACCGAATCCTCGCGGCGGCGCAGTGGTAGGAAGTGCTCCTCTTCTTCATTGTCGCTGTCTTCTGGAAATGCAAAAGAGTTTTGATTACGAGTACAAAGACAAGGAAAATTAAAAAAAAAACATTGTTGTCACTAGAGAAAGTGTGGCAAGTCAGAAAAAAGTGGCAAATATAGGGAATAAATGCGCGCAAAAGGTAAATTAAAAGGACGAAAGAGCAAGCTCTTCCTCATAATGAATACCAGGCATTAACGGAAACGAAATATGAATTTTATTGGTAGGAAATTTTTTTTAATTATCTGTGGTCTTTTTTCCTTTTATGTGAGTACCGTACAAGAGACTCAACTGCTCCCAATCGTCTGAAGTCAGTGAGACTATGGAATCCCCAATTGGGGTATGTTGTAAGACTGAAGATAGTGGGGAGGAGATGGGGAGAGGAAGGTGGAGAAGTACCTGGCTATTCAGATCTAGTCACCAAACATGGTTAAAGCCATTTTAAGAAACCATTAGATTCTAAATGGCGATCCTTCACCAGGGTGATAATGAAAGGATCTACCACTCAGTCTTATACCAAATATGACATTTATCGGGGAAAAAGTCGACCCCCTCGGAGAGAAAAATAAAAAAACTTTGCATAAGCATCCTTTGGTGATATTTGGATAGATTAGGGGTCTCACCCATATTGGTGGTGCTCCAGCCGTGGTGGTGCCCCAGGCCCCGGGCTCCTCCGGCTGCAGCCAGTCCACCCATCAGCTGTGCTTCCACTCGCTCATAGTCCATGGGCCGCATGGGCTTGCACTCCAGTCCCGGGTGGCGTAATGGGACATTGCTGCAGAATGAATTATGCTTGTATTATTGGTATCAAGAATAGAGAGATGCAGTGCAAAACAATAATACACCTGGTTAAGTACAAATTAAACCATGTTCCGACATTGGCTTACGTAAAACGGCGAATATATGAAATGACCGGCACCTGTCTTTCCTACCTCATTTTATCCGAGCCTCTTCAAGAGCCGCTTTAACATATCACTTCCTACAGCCCGAATGGGGTAAATACAACTATGTAGTGATATAGCTACCCTATTAGTACCCAGTACAGACAGAGGGGTTCTTGTAAGGAATCACTTAAAAGTATAAAAAGTATTGGGACTCTGCTTCGAAGAATAAGACAAATAATGAGATGTTTTCGGTGATGCAAATGGCCGTATGCGTACAAGCATTATCATACTATGCCTTAAATTAATATAAAAACGTTAATTACCTATTATCTTCTAGGTGTGGGGAGGCCAATCCTTCAGCCAGCTCCATAAGAATGTGGAATTGCCTGGGACTAAGGAACACTGTCATGGACCCCAGGGTCAGCTGGAAGTCCACCTTGGGCCCAGCAGCCTCCGAGGACTGCTTCATCCGGATCCTCATCTCCTGTCTGCCGGCAAGTCGACCGAAAACAATTGGCTCAGAAGCCAGTGAAAGATTGCTCAGACTGGCTTCTATCTCAGACCTCGATTTATCTTCGGAATTTGTGAACTGACCGGCACTCCCCCAATTTGCCTTATCATCCGAACTGGTGAACATCCCGCCGGGACTTCCCCACTTTCCGGTAGATTGACTGTCCCACTTGGATTTATCTTCTGGAGTATGAGTTCCCCATGTCGATTTGTCTTCTGAAGTGGGAGTTCCCCATTTTGATTTTTCTTCAGGACTAATGAACATCCCAGGAGATTGAGTGCTCCACTTTGATTGATCGTCTGTACTGCTAAACATTCCGCCTGGAGGACTGCCCCACTTTGACTTTTCTTCTGCACTGGTGAACATGCCGCCATGTCGACTGTCCCACCTCGACTTATCCTCGGCACTAGTATACATAGTATTGTAAGATTCATATAAGCTGCCTTCTCCTAAACTTCTCTGAGCATTATCACCGTGCTCTTCTTTATTTTTCACCGTTTCAGTAGAAGCATGTTGTGAAGATTCTATCAGTACGGACCGGGAGAAAGTCCTGGCCTTAGAGGGAAATTCGTCAGTATGGAAAGTAACGCCTTCAAATGCGATCTTTTTGGTGGTGAAAGTAGAGATGATGTATGTCTTATTTTTATCAGAGTCGAGGAGTTCAGTGGGAGGATCTGATCCAGCCTCATCTAGGTAATCAATACTGTAAGAAACAAGATTTTGTAAAAAATATATACACATACCATTCCCGTAACAATATTGTCAAAGTTTAAGTAAGGCCTTGTAAAAACCAAAATATTAAAAAAAATAGTACACTGTTGCAACCAGGGGCGCTATTCCCGTTCTGTTTAAGGAAGATTCCTTACGTTTTTCCTTAGGGTTAAAAACTTCTTGATTAACTGCGGAATTCCGGTGAGAAATAGTAAAAAGATCCTAAATAGATTGTAAAGAGATTATTTTATTTTTAAAACCCAAATTTATGAAATATCTTCAAGTGACATAAGATTTTGAACTAAAACTTTTTAAAACAATTACACTATATTATAATTCATTTTAATACATTTTTATTTTATTTTTAAATGTCATAAATAATACTTTTAACGGTGAATCACGTTTTATAAAAAGGTACCTACCTTATTAGACAGTAATGACCTTTTTATCTCTAGTTTTAAAAGTGACATTTGAATTTGTGCCGACGCTCTTCAATGTCGCTTGACGTGAATTGTCAAAAATGTCAACATGTATATAATGTTTAATAATGTTTACTAGCTAATTATGTTTAAAGTAGATAATAACGTAATTGGTAACATACTTAATATTGAGTTTTTCTCTTGTTAAAACATCTCAAATATTGAGATTTTCTCTTGTTAAAACATCGCCAATATTGACATTTTTGATGAATGTCGTTCGCTGAATTCAGCTGACAGCTGTCATCCGATAGAACCGGAACAGGAGTTAAGTAAGAAGGCTTTAACCCTAAGGAAAAAGTTAAGGAATCTTCCATAAAAAGAACGGGAAAAGCGCCCCAGGTAACATCTTAGAATGGAACATAACTGGTACTAGTAATAATTAGAAGTTTAAGTTGAAATATCAATAGGTACTTACTTTTTAATGTGAATCTCCAGAGCAACTCCTGTATGACTGTCTTTAGGAACATGTTCCATTCGAATCTTGGTGTCGGAGAATCTAACCTTTACCCGACATAAAACTGTAAGGAAAAATAAAATCTGTTGAACAAAACTAAGGACTAGATAAATACATAGTCATTTTTAACTTTATTCACTCGATAAAAAAAAGTCTTGAGCGACAGACATTTCTGGGTGTTCAGTTTCAGATTCGGCAGAGATTTTTCTAAAAATCATGCCTCCGAATGTTAATACGGGAACATATAAACTGCTTTCTTTTGTTTAAAGCCAATGAATCCAATGAATCCAATGAAGCCAATGAATCCACCACTGTTTGTCCCATATTTTTAGGTTTTATAAAATTTTAAAAAAGAATTCCATATGTTTGTTACCAAAAATTACCTTACGTTAAACTTATATGGGGCAATATTGAATATTACCATTTTTGTATATTGTCTATGGTCTATTGGAAATTTCTGTAGTCACAGACATTAAAAAATGCAATTTTTAACATATAAATAGATATTCAATCTTTAGTAATTTTTTTCCTACTCAAATAGCTGTCGCTCAATGTCATTAGCGTTGCTACGCAAATTTGGGTAGCTGTCGCTCGAGTGGATATACAAAATGTAGATTTTTAATATAATAATAATTGGATGATTTGTATAGTGCCGTTTTTATGAAAAATCACCTCAAGGGCGATGTACATTATAACTTCCTATTCTCTATCTAATTATGAACAAACAGATACAGAAAAACATACTTACCTGGCAGGTTGCTTCAGATGAACACAATTTTATTAGAAAAATTAAGCTTAGAGAAGATATGATTTTTACAGTTGATATTTTATTCTCCTTTTCTATTGATGTTACATTTATTATAGGATTAGTGGCACAAGAAGAGTTGGTATTATTTATTTGAAATATTTATAATTTTTAGGACTGGAGAATATTTATAAAATGACCTTAAAAAGCTTAAGATGTATTATATTATAATGATTTATAAAGAAATGAGACGGCAAAACTGCTGTTTTTTTTTACGTGAATACCACACAAAAGTTTTTAACTCCCTGGAGCCAGTGTGATTATGGCATCCCCGATTGGGGTATGTTATGAGGTTGAAGGGAGTGGGGAGGGGAAGTAGATGTGGAAAGGGAAGGATTGGAAAAAAACTGGCTATTCAGATGTAGATACTTTCAGTATCACCCTGGTGAAGAACCATAATTCAGAATCAAAACGTTGAAATGACTTTAGCCGTGTTTGGTAACCAGATCTGAATAGCCAGGTACTTCCCCACCTTCCTCTTCCTCAAATCCTTCCCCTCCTCGATATATTCAGCCTCAAAACATACCCCAATTGAGGATGCCATAGTTTCACTAGTTGTGTGGTACCATATTTTAAAAAAAGTCACTTGAACAAAGTGCTAGAGCCATTTCGAGCAACATTTCGATTCAGAATGACGATCTTTCACCAAGACGATATGGGAGTATCTGCCATTCTGAGTCATATCGCTTTTCTCTGCCTCTCCATATCCTGAATGTCCTTCAGGTCATCTGTGGTAATATGTACCATGTATTTTACACACACAACAGCATCAGTTTTTCATTTGTCTAGCCATAGTGACGTTTTCACGGGTTCATACACAAGATTATAATAAATATGCATATAGAATTATTAAAATCCTCTTTACAGAAATTCACCAGCAGGTAAGTATTAAGAAAAAAAAAATCTTACTGGAGTCTATGGTCTGTGCAAAGAGCTCTATGCCCTCTACGGGTTGGGGTGGGGCAGGGCCCTCCCCCTCCACTTCCCCTTGCTGCAGGCACTCCGCCGCCAGCTGCATGGACGATGTCATGGAGGACCACATGGACTCCAGCATCGACGCCGCTGAAAATACATAACAAACTCATTAATGCACTATTCGAAATAAAAATATTATCCACTGTGGTAACACTATACAGCTGGTATTTTTTGAGATATGCATAGACAATAAACAAGAGGACATGTGGCTTGGAAGCGTCTCGACTGTAAGTAGAAATAAAAGCAGCATACTGCTATACGTAGATGCGATTTGCAGTAGAATGAGTGAACAATGTTAATGACACTTTTGTGTGCACAATTTCAAACTAATAATGATTCATGACCCATCTCCTGTGTTTCTATTATCTATGGAGAAATGTGTAGTTTGCGAATAGAGATGGGAGTGAGTGAAAACTATTTGTATTCCATCATATCTTTTCCTAACTTAAGAAAAAAATTATGTGATGCTGCACAAAAATCTCAACTGCCCAGAGCGAGTAGGACTACTGCATCCACAATCTGAGACTGAATTAGAGAGGGTGTACCAGACGTAATCTGGCACACAAACGAACTGTATGAGGCGGCTGATCCCAATCTACGGAGCGGGGCTGGGAGGGGAGGTAGCACTCCAACCGTTCCCTCTGCGTGGACGAACGGTACTAGCGACAAGACCCCTATTGACGACTTTTGCGGGCCTTGTCTGTGTGACGTTGCTTATTGGGGTCCAGTCCGAGGCAGTAGTCCGATGGGGGTCCAAGGTAAGCAGTGGTCAGAATAAAAGAAGGCGGGTAGATCAGAAGTCAGAGCGGGCAGTGGAGAGTGGTCTAGTCGGGCAGGCGGTCGAATGCTAACTAACCCGGTTTGGTTTTCGCAGGCTATTTAAGGCGGTCTGCCACGTACAGACCCCCCGTGCCCTGCGCATACTGACGTTTTTCTTTAAGTCATTATTTCCCTGAGCGGTCGATGAGAACACGCTTCTCACAAACCGCCCAGAATACATCAACAAAGGTGGCTAGGCATATCCCGCCAACGGCAAAATATATTTACAAAGGCAACGGAAGTCGAATTCGTTTGGGAACAGCAAAACAATATTTATTAACGATCCGACTCCCTTACAAATTAGTCATAATATTAATCTATACATAATAAATATGAAGACGAAAATGGCCGGGTCAAACATTCTGGGAGAAGCGGTGACGTCCGATACAGAAGGGAAGGAAATTATGAAGAGGAAGGTTAGAAGTGCCTGGGTATGCAGATCTGTTCTCTCACTAGAGAAATATTGGGAGTACCTTGGACTTCGGAACGAGAAGCAAATACAGTATATTGCTCCCGTTCAAGGAAAGACCACCAACCACAAACACATTTGTTAGATATTGCAATTTAAAAGTTATAGGATATTAAGAGGAACGGCTGCGCGGCCTGTTTCATACAAAACTAAATTATGGATTAGAGGCCAAATACCCACCCAAACTTAATGAGGTATTTTTTAATCAAAAGGTATAGTAAATACCTAGTAAGGATTAGAAGTATTTTATTGATTTTTGTTTTAATTTAGAAAATATAAGCCACAAAAGATGACAATTTATTAATATTTTAGGAGGCAACTTTGGCAAATATTTGTGACTAAATGGATACTATTTTTGAAAAAAAATGTCTAACCTGCCTCAGGAATATGATGAAGTATACAATAAAATTTTAATGACTGCTGAAAATAGTTTAATTTGCGTCAAAATTTTACATTTAGTAAGTGACAAATTCAAGGTTATTTTTAACTACTTTTTTGTTTGCGTCGCGCTCACACTTTGTCAGCGGGAGGTAGGGGGAATCGGGAACAGGTACGGGGGACGGGGACCGTATATCCCTATAGTCGCCCGCCAACAAATACATATACATCTATCATCATGCTACACCAACATGGTGGAGAGTCCCCCCCCCGACTTCCCACCTCACTCCACCCGCCTCACAAGCCTTTTTATGATAGAAAGAGACACACGACTGCCAATTGAATTCTGATATCGCAGAAATCCAAGCGAATGGGTTCGTCTTAAGGTAAAATGAAATTTGTATATTAATTTTTTGTAATGTACATTATAAAGTTTATCTACCTGCATAATAAGAGATTTCTCCAACACATGAATTACGATACAAACTCAAAACTGTGTTTCAGGGTTGATGACTTTTGCCTTAATAATATTATTATTTATTTAAAATACTAGTAGTTTAACCTTAGAAACGCAGATCTCCCGCAATACTTCCGTAGTGTGTCGAGGGCAAATTTGTGCACAGTCTATTTTCGTAATAATTTTGTTTTTTTGCAAAACGATATTTTTGTAAATTGTACCGTCTTATGTGTTTATATATTTATATAAAATCTATGTATCTATCATAGTTAATTTCGCCAGAATAGCTATTTATATTCAGAGAAATGATTTGACATTGCAGATCGGATACATCGCCATTCAACGGATACGATTTCTGAATATCCGATGGATAATTCACAGCACTAATAGTTAAACTAGCATATAAAAACTGGCTCCAAGGGGTTTTTGCTGCTAGGCTCTGCGGGCAACTTTTGTTTGCCCTTCGCCCAATTTAAGTGTAGGTGAACATTTTTAGGGCTTTGCCCTTTTCTTAATTTAGTGTTAAATTGGGATTTACACATTTAACATTTTTTATCAGTGCAGTACGCATATGTTATTTAGTAATGCAGAAATGTTAAAATAAATTTTTAAAAATATATATACATACATGTATATGTATAATATAAACAAAGGCATGGAAAAAGTATAAATAATCAGAAGAAATTAGTATTTAATGAAGATTTTTTAATGATAAATTTAATGATCAACATCGTAGCCAGTAAGTTAGGATAAAATAATTAGCATAATAGCAAATGTTCAATCAGTTCAAAGCAGAGGTAGGTAATTTATTCAAATGGACTAGTTCTACTTGCTGAAATAAATTTAAATAAAATATACTATCGTATGAAGCTATCACTTTGTGGTTATTCATTATAATCAAATGAAACACTCAAACATTGTTTAAACCACATTTATTTTACACGCCTACCGGTTTCAGAACAACCGTTCCATCATCAGGGCAAGTGTATACGGAAAAATATTACAAAATTATGGAAGAACATACATAATAAATGGCACAGTGGGGGTGGGGTGCGTGGCTATGGATTAGTAAAGAGTTAGGGAGGGGTGAAAAAAGACATATGTGTTTCATTTGATTAAATAAAATACATTTATATTTTGTTATTGATGTGTTATACATGTCAACAATATGTTTAATTATTACCTGAATTCTGAATACGGCGCACGGGACTATACAATTGTGATACAGTATTGGAGTTATCACAATAATAAGGTAAATAATGCCCCGATGATGATTTATGTGGTACATGGAAAGAAATCTACAATAGTTCGGGGCTGTCGATAATTTAAGTTATAATTATGTATAAACAAGTTAAGTCGGTAATTATTCTACGTATTCTAGTAAGATAATCATAATTTATGCATTCCCTTGTAATTCACATTTTGAAGTTAATAAATCTTATGGGGTTATTTTGAATTCTCTCTATTGTGAGGGAATGAGTAGCACGGCTTGGTGCCCACAATGTTGAATTATGCTCTATTTGACTCCCTAACTAATGACATGTACAATTTTTTTATGTTTTGAATGTTTTTAAATTGGCTATATATTCTTAATATGAAACCCAACATTTTCAAAGCTTTATTTGACGTAATTTCAATGTGGTTTATAAAATTTAGTTTTTGATCAAAGTGTACACCCAAATCATTTACCCTGGTTACTGTTGTTAGCGTAATATCATTGATGGCGTAATCATAAACTAGAAGATAAAAAACTCGCTTTTGCTGCCAGGCCCTGGGGGGCGGCTTTTGTTTGAGCATCGCTCGATGAATGTGGGATTGTTTTTGTCAGTAGCTATTTGTCCCACTGAGGAAGTTTGTGAAAATACATTGGATAACCAACGCCTCTGTCATAGATCACCCCAAGTGGTTCGCTATGTTTGGTGACTTAGCAGGGGTGTCCGGGTTCATGGGGTGAGGATTTTCCGGGTCTTGGCGGCAGATGCGTCTGCCCACCAAATGCATGGCGGGCATGATGGGGTGAGGCCAGTATAGGGAGATCCTTTGACCTCTCCAGCCAGATTCTCTCGACCCATCGCCTTGCACCACAGCGGGAGGATAGAACAATATGTCAATCACTTCTGGACACATCAACCCTTTTTTCTTACCAAAATTCCCTCTCCTTCCATTACTTCTAAAGACCCTCCATACACCATCCCCAAAGATGACATAGGCCCTTAGGGAAATTTTCTTACATTGTGGGCCGGATCGGAAGACCCCTTAATCTCTTCAGCCTGAATCACTTTACCACATTCTACACATCTCACCCGATGATGGGACACTGTAATATTATCCAAAATGTTGGCTAAAAAAGGAGGAAACGCAATATGACATAATGACCCAAAAATAAATCACGATAATACATGCCGTGAAAATCTCAAATCATATCTCCTACGTATTCAATCCCACTCTTGTTTATACTTTTACTTTGGACGTAGCTAAAAATGGTTAGAACAAAATTAAAATTAACAAAATCGTAGATTAAAACAAAACAAAAATGTTATATCTACGAAAACGCCAATGGCCAACTGAAAAACCCAGGGCGCCTGCTGAGGTGTACTCATTTAAAAACCCCATTTTTCGATATGTGTGACGTGTGTGTAATTTACACGAGTTTTGATCTGAGGTATCTAATTTTGACATTTTTTTGAATCAGTAAAAATTCCCGCCGACTTTGGAGTGGAGGCGTGTTTTTACCTACATATTCATAATTTCACGCTCGTAAATGTATGTGTGTCGGACGTACGTACTACGATATAATAAAACAATATTTTGTTTTAATCATTATACATTGAATATCTCAAATAGGTACGTAAAAAGTATTGAGTGAATGACATTAACTTTCTTTTAAAATAACTTAGCTTACAATTCGAAGATCAATATATTGTACATAATAACTATTATGCCCATATTATAGATACGTTCGGTGATTGCAGCAAGAAACGTCATGTCAAAAAGGACGCAGTCAGCTCAGCACAGCATCGTACCCAGAGTTTATGTTTTTGCATCTGAGCAAAAATTATCAACATTTTGACATTGCAAAACTCCGTGATGGTAAAACAGAATAGTTTTGAACACACGTAAAAATGACGCAGTATTCAATTGTAATACAATTAATTAATAATTTCAGGACTGAGTCATTCAAAAATTTACTTGTGCCTAGACTTCACGGAGAAGGTAATACTTTTTCAGGCATAGTATATATGTTCAACTGCACGGAATACAAACACAAAAAGACGATTATTGCATACATCCTCAACAATTATTAATAAGATATATGTTTAAGAGTATAAATATGAGTGAATGTGGGGTGTGTTATGTACATTTGCCTCCGTTGCTAATTATTTGGAATGGTACTTATACAATGTTATTGCTGATTTTGTTTGTGGGACAAATTAAATATTTAGTTGTTGTATTTCGTGAAGGCTATCTATTTTATCTATGTACCTACTTTGATGTGTTTTGCACCTGTGTCCCTACTGTAATTCGAATTTTTATAACAAAATATGTAAAAGCCTATATAGAGCGTATATAATATAATAAATAAATTAGTATAATTTAAGAATGATTACATACCAGGCTGGGCCCGCTGCTTAGGCTGGACCGTGATGGCCAGCCCACTGATCTGCACAAAGGAGTCATCCTTGAGCAGGGTTGCCCAAGGGATGGACACGTCCACCTGCTGCACGAAGCCATCCACAAACTCTAGGGGCCAGCCCTGCGCCTCGCCCAGCTCATTCAGGGCCTGTATTAATTTTAAATTATTTATCAGAATAATAAGACACTTTTATATATTTTATAACAATTTGTACATACACTTGATTCTGTTTTTACATGGGGGTGAGGGGGTGCATTCCACAAATGGGAGGTCATATTGCATGAAAATCATTCCAGGGTTAGGATATCAAAAAGGAGAAAATATTATACCCCGTCTCAGAATAGACATCTTCTAGTGAGACGGATAAGGTGTATGAGGTTTAACGAGGCAAAATTTAATACATATTCTTTGATCCATTTTTTTCAAAAGTAAAAAATCGAAGAACACACAAAAACGTGACTAACCTTTCTAGTTGTCAAAAACAAACCACTAATCCAAAATGGCTGAAAATGCTAACATATGTGTACCAACATAACAACAAAAAAAATTGGATAATCGAATGTATACAGCCTGCGAAAATTCAAAATTCACCTTTTCTTTTGAACAAACCTCGTATGTATTTTTATCAACTTATTTTAGATCAATAAACGCCCGGGTTGCCGAAATGAAAAGAAAAGATTTAATTATTGTTTATTCCTACACTATTATTGGGTAGTGTATGTGCCGGGGGTGAGGAAAATCTAGGATTCTAATGATAACAGACATTACCACTATGCATTAATGCGGTGTTATATAAAAATCGTATAAAAACAGAATTTATTTATTTGATTATGCGCCCATCTGGGCTCTTAAATGGATTTTAGAACATAATATAAAGAGCTATCAAAAATTACAAGTACATAGAGATTCTAAACTATAATTAATGAACAATCTATTTCAAATGTTTTAACAGTGACATAAAATAGAAAATCAAAACAATATTATAACACAAATCATTAACGCTACATTACCCATTCTACAATACTACATATTATAGGATTCATCAAAGTACTGGTATAGATGACGCTTTACTATATAAATGGAGTCAGCAAATACATCAACAACACCTCCAAACCTGTTGCCCAGATCAATATGGTTGTGTAAGTGTTGCAGAAAAATGTTAGTTTGTCTTGTGTTCATCATCGGTACATTTAATTTAATAGTGGCGAGGATGGCAGGGCTGTCAATTAAGTTATTAATGATTATATTTAATACAACTAGGTCTGACATAACTCTCATGTCAGAAAGCACAGTCAGATGCAATTTCATCAAACTTACTAATTAATATTTTCAATTGTAATTTTGAGTTTAAAATTTACATACTAAGAAATTTGTGGTGAACCTGCCCTGTTCTATATCGTTGGAGTGTACTTTATACAAAGGGGAACAAATAGGTGAATTATACCCCACTTGACTTGTAGAGCATTCTCATACAATCTAAAGACTTGAAAACTATTAAAGTTCTGCAAAGGAAGCCAAGCATTGTTAGTTATATTGTTAATGTTTGTAATGAATGTCAAGTTTTCATCGAATATTACACCCAGATCCTGAATTTACGACACTGGTGTTAATTTAATATTATTTAATGTGTATTCATGTAAGATATGATAACGAGTTTTGGAAAATCGTATTACTTGACATTTCTGAATTTTCAAGAATAAAGCATTTTGTTTGCACAATTCATGTAATTGATTTAAAATAGCTTGTAAAATTAGGCAATCATATAAATGTCGTATTCTTTTAAATAATTTTAGGTCATCTGCAAACAGTAGGACCTGCACATCTTTAAATTGAGAATTGAGTGTATGTGTATATTTTTTCAACCATGAACTGGAAAATCTAATTGAGGATGAGACCATTGCAAGATTCCGTAGGTCCTAAAGACTGCGATAGGCTCGACATGTAGAAAGAATACCAGATGACGGGATACTGAAAATAATGACTGTGTGTGCTCCAGTTGAAGCGCCGCAGAGTTGGACTGACTGCATGGGAGAGGATTGGAGCAAGACGGGAAGGTCTGAGGAATGGAGGTGAATAGTGAAATACCACAAAACATGTGAAAAACATGTGTTGACGAGGCCAAATCCCTCCCCAGGATTTAGATTGTTATTATTGTAATTTATTTATCTGCACTCAAAACATTGACCAAAATATTTTTGGGCCCGCTAAGAATGCGAGTTAGTCGGATGAATTTGCCATCTGGCAATAAGCCACTAAGAAATGTAATATTTTAGTTAAAAAAAAAAAACAGACAGCAGGTCGTTATCCCCACGGGTGAATTACAGAAGGTTATGAAGACATTCTTGACCATGAAAATCTGGTAAAAAAAGATTTGTTTGTTCCAGAAATTAACTGTTCATTGTGTAGTTGTTAATTAGCACTATGGTGCAAAATATTATTTAGACGGTTTGAGAGGGTTTAAGAAGCATACATATATTTTTTTATATGAATACCGCACAAGAGTCCCAACTGCTCCCAACCGTCTGGAGCTAGTGAGACTATGGCATCCCCAATTGGTGAATGTTGAGGCTGAAGTTATCGGGGAGGGGAAGGGGAAGGGGAAGAGGAAGGTGGGAAAATACCTGGCTATTCAGACCTGGTCACCAAACACGGCTAAAAGCCATTTCAAGCAAGGTTTAAATTCTGAATGGTGGTATTTCACCAGGGCGATACTAAGAGTACCTTCCACTCTGTTATATGATGCATAAGAAGATGAAAAAAGACACAAGAACGTCCCAGAGACATGGCACAATCTAGAATAAAATAATAAAGACAAGTCATGTGGACAGGCGAAATAATAGTCGAGTACGAAGCAAGAAGTGTACGCCAAGACAGAGACAGAGGTATTCCATCCTCTTTACACAACGCGTTGCGTTTTATGATAACTTAGTTGATTGTTTATTGTGGTGAACGTATGGCTAAGAGAATGAAAGGGATAACCGACTATGAACTACGCACTCGATAATAGCTGTAAAGTAATTTAAGAGCAAAGCTGAATAATCAACATCAAACCAGTCAGACGACTGACAACTCCCATGTTCATTGACAGCTCAAATATTAATGGAAAAATATCAAAGAAAAAATTTATTTTATTTTGGGAGGTTCAGTGTCAACGGTATATTTATTTATTATGATCTCAATAAGACGGGACAAGTATATGAAGAATTTCTTCAGTAGAAAAATGTTAATGATAATTGAAAAAAATATATATTACAAAATTTATATCAAACAAAGATTTTTTTTTTGATAATCTTGCTAGATTGATAGAATTATACAGAAAACGTATGTTTCATATATTATATTTGGCCTTTGTTGTGCGCAAAACCGTTTTTTGTCACCAAGGATAAACAATAATATTTACAATAATAGTGGGTGTCGATAATTGTAAATAATGCAATGTGAGGCATTTATTCTAAATGACGATGATAAATGAATACATTAGACTAAAATGATAAAAATGTACATAGGGATAAATTAACAATGACAAGAAACGGCGTGTTATTCTACCTCGCAATCAAGGCTGAGGTTACTGACAGTCCCAGTGCCATTGTATAAGTCCACACTCAGCTGATCCAACGTCAACTTTTCTTCCAGAAACTGTCCCAAGTATCTCTGCAACAGATATCTGCACGCCCGTTTTTTAATGTTCTCGGACCAGGGTACGTACCAAGGCATTTTATAACATTTATTACAAATACAAATTACGCCGCAAAAAATCTAATAATCACAAAGAAACGCGACAGGAATGAGCACGTTTCACGAACATTGTTGTGTCAGGCAGGGTTTGTTTTTGTACAGACAGACACAGACGGAAGAGAAAAATATCAACACACAAGGCGTAGAAAATAGCCTCAAGACCGTCCTCGACTGTATCTGTCTCCCTCTACTAACACTAATACTCGTAGCTTTTGTTTCTGACGTTTGTTACGTATGGGTATTATCAGTTCTTCCGGTGACTAAAATATTTACAAAACTGATGTTTTAGTAAGAATTTCAGGTGTGTTTGGTAAAAAAATTTGCAGAAAAATATTTTCGCTGAATTATCGTTTGTTTTTTAGGTGGAAAAGACTTAAAATAACTAATATTGGACATAAGGTAGGTACTTTACGGTGGAATAATATAATAAAATATACAATCTATGACATCTAGTTTTGTCTGTGGTTAAATTAAGCATGGCGTGATGTTAGCAGCCGTCGATCTGCAAATGTATTTTATTTTTGAATCGACAAATATTGCCAATAATTCGTTAGTTTCTAAGAAATTGTATCGCCCGATTCGATGTCTTCAAAATGGAAAATCGGTAAATTCTTATGACGCTTCATAAGTTCATTGACGACTGTTTCACTTGCGTAGAATACCGTTTTACTTTTCATTGTTCTTCTTTCAGGAATGCCAGAAAAGAGACCCGAGTTTTTGGCAATGACACAACAGATAGTCACGATCGTTCCATAGTTCACATCGACATCGACTGCTTCTACGCCCAAGTGGAGATGGTCAGAAATCCGGAATTGAGGTCGCGACCCTTGGGCATACAGCAGAAGAATATTATCGTCACGAGCAACTACATCGCCAGGTCTTTCGGTATACAGAAGTGCATGGCAGTTGCGGAAGGGCTTAAGCTCTGTCCAGGGTTGGTGCTGGTCAGGGGCGAGGACCTGCAGCACTACAGGAAGACTTCTAGCGATATATTCTCAGTGTTGCAGTCATATGGCTGCCCCGTCGAGAAGCTCGGCATGGACGAGAATTTCATCGACGTTACCAGCATCGTAAGCTCCCGTCTAGAGGAGGAGCCCGAGCAGGAGCCTGTGGGCCATGTGTACGGCGGGGAGATGGTCGAGGGGGAAGAAGAGTGTCAGTGTGGCTGTGCCCAAAGATTGGCGGCGGCGACGAGGGTCGCGGCCGAGATGCGCGCCCAGCTGCGAGAGCGCCTCTGCATCACCAGCTGCGCAGGAGTGGCGCATAACAAACTGCTGGCCAAGCTAGCCACTCCCCTGCACAAGCCCGATCAACAAACCATGGTGCCGTCTGCGCGCGCCGGCCCACTTCTGGCGGAGCTGGGCTCTGTGCGCACTATCCCCGGCATAGGAGCCAAGACTGCCGAGGCTCTAGCCGCTCTGGGGCTGCACACCATCCCTCAACTGCAGGCCTGCGAGTCTCGCCTGCTGAGGGATACTTTCAGCACTGACATTGCCGCCAAACTCAAGAACCTTAGCCTCGGAGTGGATCGATCTGAGGTGAAACCCAGTGGCAAACCAGGTTCCGTGGGACTAGAGGACAGTTTCCGAGTTCTCAGTGTGGAGAGTGAGGTGCGAGACAAGTTCTCAGTGTTGCTGCGGCGACTGTTGGCGCTGGTGGGTGCGGATCAGCGTCGGCCGGGAGGGCTGCGGGTCACCCTCCGCCATCACACCCCGCACCGCACCCCCGCACGTGCCTCCCGTCATGTCAACCTTCCCCCCTCATTGCTACGCCCTGCCTCTCCCGAATCGCAGGACAAGCTTTTGGACCTGGTCATGCGCCTGTTCCGCAAGATGGTGGACTTGACCAAACCCTTCCACCTGACTCTCATTGGCCTCGCCTTCACCAAGTTTCAGGAGGTAGCGGCGGGTCGGGGAAGTATGACAGGCTACCTGATGAATGACGTATCGGTGCAGTCAGTGATGAACCTGGAGAATGAGGCAGAGTGGAGTCCGGGCTCCATGGAGTGTTCTACCGGAGGGGGGACAGTGGAGGGTCCAGCGGGAGACAGCGGGGAAGGAGAGGTGGAGCCGTCCCCCAAAAAGGTGCGCAGAGCAGGTGGAGGCTGCGAACGCGGAGTGGGTGACCTGCGTCTGTCCCGCTTGCGCCTGTCTGCGCCCCCGCAGCCCTCGGAGGTAGACCCCGAAGTGTTTGGAGAGTTGCCCCCGGAGGTGCAGGAAGAGCTGCGAGCCTCCTGGAGCCTGACCCCTCGAGCCGCCCCAAGAAAAGACAAACCCAATACCATTACGAGATATTTCATTCCGAATAAACAATGATGTACAGGTACTATGTGATCAAATAACAATAGTCGTAAGATAATTTAAATGGTCGGTCTGCATAGTGTCGCTGCTAGCGCCGGCACGTGATGACATACTTATTTTTAAGAAATTTTTGAACATCAGGGTGGTAGCCTTCTTTAATAATGTATTTTGTCATTTTGTTAAGTCTCTTTTCTTTTCTCTATAAATATATTGTTCGACTGGTCCGAGATGTTGATTTGCATTTTTTTATTGTCAATATGGTGCTGCAAAAGTTTATTTTTCAAATATTAATGAAACACTGGGAGTTTTTATGTGAAAATGGTTGTTTACATTCCAAGTTTAAGTAAAATTAAATATGCAAACTGTTCAATCTGGGAAACCATTATTTATAAAGGAATATCAAAAGTACCTGAGGCCATTCTTCTATATAATATACAGTTTCACAAGTGCTTATGCACCGTAAGATAAATTAAAATACTGTTTTTACTAAAATAAAAATATGATTTTTTTAAATACGTTGTTTTGATTGGTGCTTCTATTTGTGGGCAATACAATTTGATACGACTAGAAGGATGAAGAGAGAGAGACAGCTGGCTCACATTTCAAAGGTAAAGATCACTTCAAACCCCTTAGCACAAACAATCTGTTAACCGATTCGCTGCCACTGTCCCCAAACGGGGACGTTCGGGTTTAGTTTGTTTATGTCCTCAAAATTTTGTGGCAGCGAACCCGTTAAAAGTTCTAATCGTAATGGTATGTTATTGGATTTGGAGTACAGGCAATCTGGATATTATTCCACGCCAACCTTGGATGATGAATAAATACTGCGTCTGACAATGATATTATAATGCAATGTGCAACAAGTATCTTTAATCCTAAGTGGGGAGAAATTATTATTGATCTTGAAACGGTCCACATACCTCCTCTTGTTGCTTCAACTGCCCATTCCATTTAAAAATAATATAAGACACACAGAGGTAGGTGTATGAGGCAGTCCAGCAGCGCACCCCTCATGCCGTGTGGATGTGTCTTCTCTTCCCAACAAGAGGACATTGGCAGCATAGATGGATCGATGTTTCTTCATTCTTTTGACACTTCCTACAGTTTTGATGCTTTCCGCTCCAAACATTTTTTTTTTCAGTTACTCCACTCAGGAGGCTCTGAGGGAAATCATTCCCTCAAGGCTTATATCATCTTTGGGGATGCTGTGTAGAGGGTCTTTTAGAAGATAGGAAGAGACCCATGTTGTAGGAGGGAGGAAACACAGAGGCCGGCAGATCATTCCACAGCCGAGCTGTTGAACACAAGAACCCGTTCTCATGTGACAAATGTTTGGCGTGTTTCCTGACTATGCACCGGTGCCAAAAGGATCAAAGACGCTAGTTCCTCAGAGCATCTTCCATTAAAATACCGATAGAATAAGAACAGGATTCCCACCTGACGTCTGTGCTCCAAAGATTGCAATCCGTTTGTTAAGATAAGCAAATCTATTAAACCGACCGCCTGCACAGAGTTGAGGGTATTTCTTAGATATTTTGGGGTTTCCGGCCAGAAGTGGCTGCCAAATTCAACAGTGGGGCGTACTTGCGATTTATACAGGGTCAGCAGTTGTGTACTATTAAAGTATCTTCGGGCTCTGTACAATAGACCCAGCTTCTGAGAGGCTAACTTTACTTTGGCTTCGACGGAACCCCCATACCTGAGCTGGTCACTAAAGGTTACACCAAGCATACTAATGGAGGGCTTGTTGGGAAGATTGCTTTCCATTGAAGGAAACTAGATTGTCATTTCCATCCCTTTTAAACATAATCAGACATGATTGGGTCTAAAAGAAATATTGAAACATTAAATTCGATGAGGTTATTCTTACCCCAAGAGGAGACCCTCTCGGGGTAACCATCCATTCTCTGCTTCAAAGCCCTCTGAGCCGTTGGAGTTTGTGTGTCCTTTGGGGCTTGTCAAACAAAAAGCTATCATGGACTGTACTGTCATCGTAACAGTGGATTGGTGCACATGTCAAGAGGTCATTGATGCGCAACAAGAACAATCTCGGCGACAGAACCGATCCCTATGGGACGCCTGCATTTATTGAATGCGAGGAAGAGATTAAACCGTCAGGAACCGTCTGAGTCGATCTCTCAAAAAATCGGCAATCCACGTACACAAGGATACGGGAAGTCTGTAAGAAGGCAGTTTGTTGACAAGTCGTCGGCGCCAAACCCGGTTCAAAGGCCTTAGAAATGTCCAGTGACACCATTTCACCCATCTCACCGTGACGTTCCAGGCACTGCCCCAAAACATGCATCACATACGTGAGAAGATCCGTATTGAGGGTCGTTAATAATTCTGTTCTTTTCGAGGTATGTGACCAGTTTGTCATTGATTACACGTTCCGTAAAAAATATAAACAATTCAGCTCAATCAAATAATGTAGAATTTAACAAAATTATTGAAAACAATTGGCCAAACTATATAAAATTATTCACAGATGGTTCCAAACTCAGTCAGGATTCCCATTGCGGGGCCAGTGTGTATGTTCCACACAGGAAGATGAGTCTCCCACACAAACTTCCCAAAGAATGCTCCATTTTCTCTACTGAATGCATAGCTATCATAGAAGCACTGCATCTTGTCAAATCGCACAATATTAGAAACGCCCTCATTCTTTCAGATTCGCTTAGCTCACTACAAAAATATGTTCATCCCCACTCAATTCTAATAGCGATTCCCTAATCTGCTCTATCAGAGACCTCCTGTATTCCATTTCACTATCAAATACGTCAGTGGTCCTGGCTTGGATTCCAGGACACCTAGGTATTACTGGAAGCGAAATAGCGGATTCCATTGCTAAGGAAGCCACTGTTCACGGTCCGTTAAATGGTATTCCTGTTCCAGTTAGAGATTATTTCCCTATTCTAAAAAGTAAATACAAACTCCAATGGTCCTCTGAATGGAAAATAGCTTCTCTAACAAAAGGCCATCAGTACTCATTAATACAACCGTTTATTCCTGTCAAGCCCTGGTTTCATAAATACACTTGCATGCTAAAAAAATATATTTCCTCCATAACTCGAATGAGACTAGGTCACACTTCTTGTCTTAGTCATCTCGCCAGATTCCATATAGTCAGCTCGCCTTACTGTGATTGTGGGTCAGAGGACACTCTGAACCATAATTTCTTTGAATGTCCTATCAATGACCAATTTCCAAATTTTATGCATGAATTGGTAAAACTTAAAATTGATCTCCCTACCAGTATTCCCTGCCTTCTAAGTCTCAACTCCCCCAAATTAACAATTTATTAGCAAAATACATTTATAAAAATGGCATTAAAATTTAAGTCATTGGGGATTAAAAACACATAAATTTACACTGTTTAACTTATCTAACTTATCTAACTTATCTGCTTCAATTTTATTTGCCCAAATATTATATCTTGTTTAAAAGTAACTAATTTTAAGAACAATCTGTACATTTAAAATCTAACTGATTATACATGGCCGAGATCGCCCTTAATGGGTGAAAGCCAATAAAAAAAAATAAAAAAAAATCACACGTTCCGTCACCTTGGACAGAACTGATGTGATCGCTATGGGGTGGTAGTTGGCCGGGTTGGATTGGTCACCTTAGGTATGGGATGAATAACTGCTTTTTTCCAACCAGAGGGCACAGAGCTACATTTCAGGAACATTTTAAAGAACTTTGTCTAAATTGAAGCTATTTCTGCAGCAGACCTCTGCAATACCAGGGCAGGTATTCCGTCAGGCTCACTAGCTTTATTAACATCAAGCCCCCGTAAGACATGAGTACATTCCGATGCCGGATCCTCAGGCTTTTATAGAAACCACAGTGAGGAACCGACGGCGGGATGGCACCTTGATCATTGAGTGCTGAGTTTTCCGCGAACATTTTCCCTAAAAGGTTGGCTTTTTCAGTGGCGGTGTTTGCTAGTAAACCGTCGGGTCTGGTAAATGGTGGCAGACTAGATTTCCAGAAATTGGGACCTTTGGAGCCTGCTAGCGACCAGAATGCTCAGCTAGTTTTTTGCTCGTTGTGCTCAAATTTTGACCTGTTGATGATTTTCTTGCTTTCCTTTGCCAATTTGTTATATGCTGATCTGTTTTCTGACGTTCGAGATGTGTAGTAGGCTAAGTAAGCTGTATTTTTTAGTCAAACTGGTTCGGAGCATTGTCGACTGGACCACGGCTTTGAGCCTACACCAGTTTGTTTAACGGTCCATTTGAATAGAGCCATCCATCGCAGATGTGATGACATCACCAATTTCATGGGCACCTCTGGAAGGATCCGAAGTCTGAAAACAGACAGCTACCACAGGAAAGCATTAAAGTGATCCCGCAAACTGAATCAATCTGCTGATCTATAGTGCCACATTTTTCTCTTCATTTTGCTGAATGTGTTTCCCATTTAATAGTCCTGATCATAAATATAATAGTAACCTCTGGAAGGATCCGAAGTCTGAAAACAGACAGCTGCCACAGGAAAGCATTAAAGTGATTCCGCAAACCGAATCAATCTGCTGATCTATAGTGCCACATTTTTCTCTTCATTTTGCTGAATGTGTTTCCCATTTAATAGTCCTAATCATAAATATAATAGTAACGGGGGAATTGGGCCATGAACCATTGTTAGTATGAAACCGTGAACACAAAAGTGTCGCCAACATCGTTCATCCATACTGCTCCAAATCGTATCTACCAACACACCATGCATAACTTTCATTGACTCTGCCGCTTTGATAGTCCATGTAGTTTGGTGAGAGTTGACAGCATTGGTACGCTTCTACGCCATATTTCCCTTTGTTTCTGTTATCTATAGTTTTGTTAGTAGCTCCATCAGTTTCCATTTGCAATGAGTAGTTGTCGGGCTAATTTGGGGCTGAACCGTCAATGAGCATTTTTTGTTGCATCCCTTCCAGTGGTAGCATTTGATCCCCGATTTGATATGGAGTTAGGTATAATATTAATTATATACAGTGGGAACTTATACCCGCTAAGCCACTGCAAGTAGCTTGTCAGCAGTATTATCATAATAAACAGATTGCAATCTTTAGAGCACAGATATAAATATAATATATATAAATGCTGTCTTTGTTCTACCGATCTTTCAATGGAAGATGCTCCGAGGAACTAGCATCATCGATCCCTCCGGCACTGGTGCAGTCAGGAAGCACACCAAATGCCACCACCCCTCCCAGCTCAGGTCCTGCAAATAGGATTTTCACGCTTTCCCTCACAAACCCGGCTAAATGATCCTAGTAATTTCTTTCACATTTACAATCTAACAGAAATAATTGACCACCCTTGCATACTACTACCACTGTTCAACCAACTATACATTTTGTAATTTTGAAATTTCTGTGTTATATTGTCTATCGTTTTTATTAAATTCCAACAGATAAATATTATTTAAAGGTCTTCTAGCACCTGTAAGAGGTCCCCTGTAACATACTCCAGTGGGACCTTGCTGCATTCATAGTTGTGAAAGAGAAACAGAGGCCTCCCACGTTGAGGGGTTGATGATAGTGAACCGCCGGCTTCATATAGGTGAGAGCCGCCAAGAATCATAAAAACTGGAAGCCAGAAGGCTTATTATAAAAAGAAGAACACACTTTAAAAATACAATGTTTTATTACCAAAAATATAGTTTTTTACATGGAATTGATTTCTTACAAATTAATGATAGGAACAAAATAATACAGCCTTCGTAACTTCTCCTTTCACACTCAATACAGTATTTCTAATGGGAAACCATATGAAATACTTGTACTATCTTAAAAAAAAAAAAAAACACATTAATTAGGTGAGATCAAAATAAAAATATTAAAAAACCTAAATTAGGTGACACCAACATTAAAATAATATATAGCTTGGAAATAAAATGTAGACATTTAATAAAGTGTAATTAATAGTTTTCATGACTATGGCAACACCAAAGTTACTCCCTTTGTTTTTTAAATGTGTTCACATTCGAGTTTGAAAGTTCATCAAAACCAACTGCTAAACTCATGTTTTTTTTTAATTAAAAATTTTAATCCGCGATTTTGTTGTATTTTGATTTAACACCTTCTAATAAATAGCTATTTTGATACATACATTTCAGAAATTATTTTCCTTGCAAACCACTAAAAAAAAATAATAATAACTAAACATAAAATTTTCTTAGAATACGAAATGATACATCCTATTCTACATATATGTAGAATAGGATGTATCATTTCCTTTCCGGAAGTATCACTAATTACTGGATACCGTTTGGTGAAAGTAAAAAATATGCACTTGGAACATTGTGCTTTTCAAAACTTGGATTAATCCTTCTATGAGCCATCTTGGTATTGTCATTCATAATGTAGAAAGAATTTAAAGAAAATTTTATCGTTTCATAACATACCTTTAGAGCACATAAATTACTCATTGTTAAATAATATTTTAAATATTCCAACTTTAGAAAAAAGACAGAAAATTAAGGACGTCTTTTTACTAAAATTGTTAAATTGTAAATTCGATTGTTCTGAACTTCTGCATTTAATCAACCTGTAATACCCAAACGAACTACAAAAGAGACATTAACATTTTACATATCTATATCCCATTCCAACTATACTTTGAATTTCCCAATTCAACTCTTACAGTCTTGGTAATAAATACTTAAATGATTTGGATGTATTTGACAATAATCTAAACTTGGCAAATTTCAATAGAAGGATGTATGAATTGTTTCTGGCTAGTTTATAAATTATTGTTAACTACAACTTTTACATTATTTACTTATTTGCTATTAATGTTAATATTGACTTTGTGGATATTGTACTATTTATTTTTTTCTGTTACTGTATTTTTAGCTTTGGTGTAGTTTTTTAGTTTTTCTTTTTTAAAGTGAAACTTAACTTTTGTCGTAGCTTTTTAAGTGTAACTTTAATTTTTTCAAGTGTAATTTAAGTTTTATGCATGTTTTCTATTTTTTGTTTTTCTTTTGTGATTTTAAAAATGATATATCTGTATGTAAAAGCCCTCTGGGCATGTAAATAAAAAAAGTAAAAATAAATGAAACCTTTTAAAGGATCGCATCGCCATAATTTTTTGTCTACTAATAAATGTCACACGGTATGTGCTTGGATAGCATGTGCATACTTCATACGCAATAGCAATACATACATCCACACAATTCATTTATCTACATACTGACAAATGGGGTTACTCTGCCTTCCCATGGGTATATCTTTGTTTAGTCGATTTTATTTTTATAAAACTGTTCACAAAGTACTTATTTTAATGTATATATCAATGTTTCATGTGTATTACTAAGGGATCTATGCTGGCAACATTTAACCCTTTTTGCTGCCCGAATATAAACACAGGTTAGACTGTCTAACACCAAGCGATTTTAGCGTTTATTAATATTGACTCATTATTTATTATCCTTAGCACTTAGAGATTATAATTTAATACCAAAACAATGACACTTGTTTATCTTGCACACTTGAAAAGTCTAAATATGACATCTTTATGAATTGACACATTAAGTAAGACCTCACAAGAGTGCCCCTGTATACACAGAGTGCATACAGGAGCACTATATCGCTACCCGGTTGGGCAGCATTGTGAGGCTGGTTCATTGCTAACTAAAATTCGTACGTATTAATGCCATGCTGAGAACATTTGACTGAAAGGTCGAGCGAACTAAAGGAGTGTTTACATGAGCATAATATTGTATAGACATCATAATTTACTGTTTTTTTTTCAGAAAGAAAACGAGAAAGAGGAATGTGTAATGTTTTATTTATTATGGCGAACTAAAGGAGTATTTGCATGCGGAAAAATTTCGAATGGACGTAAACGCTGCTTTATGCACGACAATGACAAAACGCTTCTAACGACCGGTATGAATGACGGATCTATTCAAACTGCCGAACAGACAGTGCCTAGCGCTGAGGCTAGAAACGACTCAAAACCACATGGCTGCGTCTGTTTTAGACCGGAAATGGAACAGACGGCGCAACGCGCGAGGCAATGCCGGTCAAATTACTGTCAACGCGTGACGCGCGGTGTCAGCAATGAACGTGTTAAGGAAGGGGCTGTAGGAAGGGATTTGCTAATGCAGACCTTGAGAGGCCCGGACTTACACAAAAACGAGTTTATGAAACGACCTGTTCTCATGAAGTCAACATCAACTGTGAACGGATGTTCTGCTCGTGTCCGTCGAGTTACATGCACCGGCGCGGAGGGGATCAACGCTGCTAGCTCCTTCGAGCACTCTCCATTGAAATATCTGTAGAACAGACTCAGCATACCTACATTGCGTCTGTGCATTAGAGATGGCAGTCGGTCTGTTGACAACGGATTGTCAATCAGACGAACCGCCCTCCTTTGCACAGAATCAAGCAGGTTTATTAAGTATTTAGGATCTCCAGCCCAGAGGTGACTTCCAAATTCAACTGTTTGACGTACTTGCGATTTGTATAGGATTAGCAGTTGGTCACTATTGAAGAATGTGCTAGCCCTATACAAGACACCCAGTCTCTTTGAAGCCAGATTTACTCGGGCTTCTATAGAGCCCGATACTTGAGCTGGTCTGAGATACTTACCCCAACCCCAAGCATTTCAATGGAGTCTTTATTGGGGAGGAGTGGTCCCATTGAATTGCACCAGACAGTCATTGAAAGAAGATAATATTAGCAAAACTTAAATGAAACCGAAAAAAAAGCACAGAAAATATACCGATAATAAATAATTATTTTAAACACCCATCCAAATTTGAATTGGGTGGGAGTAAATAAAATCATGTAAATAAGTCGTCGCTATGTGGATTAACCGCAATTTGAAAATGGCCTTCATTGCCGAAACAGCTGTCTCAATAATAAAAACTAAAATACTTGCAGAACTTAATAATAACATTATTAAATTTGATTTACATACAAAAAAATAATAATTAAAACTGAATGGAGTTCTACGAATTAAACACAAAAACAAAAAGATTTACCTGTATCTACCAAACACTATACGAGTAAAATCTTTAATGGAGGTGGTGTAGGTAAAAAAAAACCCCAACCGTGAGGTTACATTGTCTAATTTTTATTTTGATAAAAAACTAACCCGTTTATCATGATTTTACATTCATAAACCACACATAATGCTATTCTTTATCAAAACAATTGAATTAAATAGAATTCAATTTACGTTTTCTTACAAAAAATCAACAAAATTTAAAATGTACAAAAAAAATATTAAAAATTAGGCAATCCCCATCAGACAGTACCTACATTGCACATTCATGTCATTTTGTTTCAAGGCACAACTATGTATGTATATGTGTGGAGAGTCTTTTTAGGGAAAGGAAGGGGAGGAAGTTCTGGGAAGAAATCTAGGGGTCAGTGTGTTCAGGCGTGACGGACGTATTAAGCCATCCCTCTCACTGCGGTGTAAGGTGATGGGTCGAGAGATTCCAGCTGGAGGTCGAGAGGCCTCCCTCAACCAGCTTCTCCCGATCCGGCCCACCAAGCAGTTGGGGGGGTAGACGCATCCGCAGCCAAGACCTGGACAAACCTAACCCGTGTACCCGGGCACCCCTGCTAAGTCACCAAGCTTAACAAACCACTTGGGGAGATCCATGGCAGAGGTGTTGGTTATCCAATTAACGGTTCCCGGGGCTGCGGCACCCGCACCTGCCTCCCAAATTGAAAGTCACTGAACTTCAATAGAGATAATAATGTAACAAGGCAAATTTCTGAGGCATACCACTGAGAGCTCCATTGTGACCCCTCCCTCCCTCTTTCTTTTTTTTTTGTAAATGTAAATCAAATTTAATAATGTTATTTCTAAGTTCTGCAAGTATTTTTAGTTGTTATTATTGTGACAGTTGTTTCGGCGTTTAAGGCCATTTTCTTACTGTGGTTAATCCACATTGCGACGACTTATTTATATGATTTAATTTACCCCCACTCCTTTAAAATTTGGATGGATGTGTAATGATTTATTATCGGTAAAACCGATTTAGTTAGAAAGCAATTAAAGTTCTGAATTCTGTGAGGTTTTCACATTTATAATGTGTTTTTACTCATATTTAACTGACAATGTTTTCTTAATTGATTATTTAAATGTGTTGTATTGTTTTGATAATGTGAACATACTGAGAAGCGGTGAGTATATAATTTTCCTTACTTTATTAATTCATGTTATATTAGGGTCGTTAGTTCGTTTGTTAATTTCTAATTGTTCAAGTAAATTTAATCTTAGGCCCTTTCTTTCTATATGTAAGGGTTTAGGTTTGTTGTTGTCAAGCGGGACGTGATTATTTACTAAAAAGATGTTCTGCGAATTTTGAAGAAGTGCTTTTATTTTTATAACATCTTATATGTTCTCTGAATCTAGTTGAGAAAGCCCCTCCCGTCTGCCCTATCATTGCAGTCGGCGTGGTCACATTTTAATTCATATATGCCACTATTATTAAGGTTGGGATTTTTACTTTTTGAGTTTTTTAATCTTGTTCCTATATTATTATTGGTTTTAAAAAGTATATTTAAACCACATTTCTCCCTCTCTCCCTTCTCACTCCCTCTTTCTCTTAAATGATGCATTTTTTAAAAAGAAGTTATAATGGAGCTATCAGCGGCAGGGACATAAAGTCTTGACATCAATGTCATTATAACAAAGTTGCGACATATTTAGTAATATATGAGGTGTGTTCAAAAGAAAAGGTGAATTTTGAATTTTCGCGGGCTGTGTACATTCGATTATAGAATTTTTTTTGTTATGTTGGTACACATATGTTTATCATATGTTAGCATTATCAGCCATTTTGGATTAGTGGTTTGTTTTTGACAACTAGAAAGGTTAGTCACGTTTTTGTGTGTTCTTCGATTTTTTACTTTTGAAAAAAAAATGGATCAAAGAATGTATTAAATTTTGTCTTAAAAATGGAATAAAGTGCTCCAACGCACTCAAAATGTTAACTGTAGCATTCGGTGAGCCTACTTTGTCTCAAAAAAGTGTTTATAAGTGGTACAAGCGCTTTACAGAAGGCCGAGAAGATGTTAATGAAGATGAGCGTCCTGGAGTTGCAACCACATCAACAAACCAAGAAAACATCGAAACAGTGAAGAAAATGGTTTTGGAAAATCGTCGAATCATTATAAGGGAAGTTGTAGAGGACGTTGGCATATCAATCGGCTCATGCCATGCAATTTCTCGGATGTTTTGGGCATGAAACGTGTGGCAGCGAAGTTTGTTCCGAAATTGCTAAATTTTGAGCAAAAGCAACGTCGCATTAGTATCACTCAGGAGTTGTTGAATGACGTCAACGACGATCCAGATTTTCTCAAAAGGGTCATAACTGGTGATGAAACGTGGTTATATGGTTATGACATCGAAACCAAGGCCCAATCATCCCAATGGAAGCGGCCAGAAGAGCCAAGGCCGAAAAAAGCATGCCAAGTTCGATCAAATGTGAAGGTTTTGCTCACTGTTTTTTTCGAGTACAATGGCGTGGTGCATCATGAGTTCTTGCCAACAGGTTGTACGGTTAATAAGGAATACTACAAGGAAGTTATGCAACGTTTGCGTGAAGCAATACGGCTCAAACGATCGGAATTGTGGAAAAATAAATCATGGATTTTGCATCACGATAATGCACCAGCTCACGCATCAATTGCTTGTTCGTGATTATTTGGCCAAAAACAACACCGTAATCATGCCTCAACCACCGTATTCACCAGATTTGGCTGCCTGCGACTTTTTCCTATTCCCGAAACTGAAGAGACCAATGAAAGGAAAGCATTTTGCCACAATTGATGAGATAAAGTCAGAATCGAAGAACGAGCTGATGGCCATACCGAAAAGCGCATTCCAGAAGTGCTTCGAGGATTGGAAGAAGCGCTGGCATAAGTGCATTATTTCTGAGGGGATTACTTTGAAGAGGAGAAAATGGATATTGATGAATAAATAAATACTTTTCGAAAAAATTCTAAATTCACCTTTTCTTTTTAACACACCTCGTACATATATATTTTAAAAAACCTAAATTCTCCAATGTAATACCTATACAATTAATAATAAATCAACATTAAAATGGAATGTTATAACGTTTGGCATGTACCTACTATGCCTCTATGTATTACAAATGGAACCCTGTTTTTCAATCTCCTTTACTCAACACCATTCCCGTTTGCATAACTCTTAGCACAAATCCGGAACTAAATTCCATCACAAAAATAACTCAAGGTGGTCCCTTGATCGTATCACATCCTTACATATACCCCAGTTACATTAAAATAAAACATATATAAAAGATTCGACATTAAGATTAAACTTAAAATTACTTATAAACTGCTTACAGATGGCATTCATTTCAATATTTTAGATTAACACTTTTAGCATGTAATGCTTTTTAAATATTGGGATAAATTGTTTGTTGGTGGGTATACACACGGGATTTGAAATGGAATAAATAATCGTTATTTTAGGTTAAAAACTCAATTCCTTAACAAAAACGTGTACAAATACTGTATGTGTTTTTGTAATTTTAAGTTTAACCTTAAACATGAGTTTTCTTTTTAGTTTCTCCTGTGAAGTAGATCACATATTCAGGATAGAATTCATCATCATTGTATTTGACAATGACATTTCCATCCGGTTTTTGACTTGTGTCATATCGAATTTTTTTATTCGCATTTAAATATGGAGGCAAAACCATGTTGTTGGTTCCATTGCAGGAGTGACACCGGAGGACCTTGGCTGCTATCATAGCGCGCAATTCAGTTTTCTCGCAGTAATTACTTGCATAGTTAGAGATATCTGAAAAGTTGACACCTTTACCGAAAAGGCATTGCCGTTTATGACAACGCCAATTGAAATTTTGAACGCAGATTCTAGATATGTTTTGGGAACTGGAGCCATGAAATAAAATCTCCTCTTTGACATTATTCTTTCCGTATAGAATTTCATACTCTTCCTTTTTAAGCAAGTAAAATAATTTGAGGAACAGGTTGTTTACCCGTTCTATTTGATAAACCCTGTAATGGGCTTGTGTGGTGCACATGAATTTACGGTGTATAAAGTTATAATCTCGACTTCCCTCTTCAAGTATTTCAATGTTAACATCGGTATCGTAGAGGCCTAGACGGTGCTGGTAGATGGAATGCAGCTGCAGGTGGAGAGAAGCTCGTGCCTGCAGACCAGGATCCAAAACCTGGTCCATTTCCGCCACCACCCATTCTCCTGGGCGGGAACTTCGAGGTCTGAAAAGTGCAAAAATGGAGTGTTTATATTTATCATTATCTTTAAGGCGATATAACCAGACACAACTGAAAAATAGTCATTTTTTAATCGAATTCTAGACGTGTCGACTCTTTTCCATGAAAAAACATGTAATGATTTCGAAAGATTGTTATTTTATTTAGTATAGAGTGCTATTCGAAGGAAGACGTCCAGTGGGCAGCCCCAGACATAGGTGGGAATAGCAACTCCAGAGGCTGTGCGAGGAAGAGCTGGACTTACTATACGGCTCAAACGATCGGAATTGTGGAAAAACAAATCATGGATTTTGCATCACGATAATGCACCAGCTCACACATCAATGCTTGTCTGTGATTATTTAGCCAAAAACAACACCGTAATCATGTCTCAACCACCGTATTCACCAGATTTGGCTCCCTGCAACTTTTTCCTATTCCCGAAACTGAAGAGACCCATGAAAGGAAAGCGTTTTGCCACAATTGATGAGATAAAGTCAGAATCGAAAAACGGGCTGATGGCCATACCGAAAAGTGCATTCCAGAAGTGCTTCGAGGATTAGAAGAAGCGCTGGCATAAGTGCATTATATCTGAGGGGGATTACTTTGAAGGGGAGAAAACGGATATTGATGAGTAAATAAATACTTTTCGAAAAAATTCTAAATTCACCTTTTCTTTTGAACACACCTCGTATATAATTGACCATATAAAAAATTCCAAATTAAAAAGAGTTTACTTATTCTTTATACTTAGGACATCGGATTATATGCATTTGCATGGTACACATTTGAGTATTTTTGGTCATTAGTGCATATTTGAGTGTTTTTGGTCATTATTGCATATTTGAGCTTTTTTGGTCATTTAGTGCATATTTGAGTCTTTTTGGTCATTAGTGCATATTTGAATCTTTTTGGTCATTAGTGCATATTTGAGCCTTTTAATTTTTCAAAATATGAGATGAGGAGAAATGGTTGATATTTTTGCCTTTTCTGAGAAAATAGGTTATTTTTGGAACAGTTTCCTCTTGAAACTTAAAAAAATAAGACCTGTAAAAATGTTTAATTGTTTGTATGGAAAAACAAATTATGGGAAAATACACAATGGAATAACGAATCACCTCCCAAAGTTACTGCACTTTACCCCGGACACCCTAAAAATAAAGTTTTTTAATTACCTGTTAGACATTGGCCTGACTGTTGCTTCATTTTCATAGTTTACTTTTGGAGCTGGTGGTCTTTAAATAAAAGAGAAAAAAACATGTTAGCTTAAATTAAAATTTTATTAGTAATACAACTTATATACCACTTTATAGAAATAAGATTACCATAAAGCAGTGTTAATCAAAGTGTGCTACGTGCACCCCTAGGGCGGGGGTTGGTAGACTGCTTTGCCAGTGAGAGGCGGTAGTCCGATGGTCCAGGTGAGGCGATTTTCAGAAAAAAAAACAAGGCGAGTAGAGCAGAAGTCGTAGCGGGCGGGGCGATCGAGGGAGCAGAGGTTCTTGTCAAGCAGGCGATTGCAGGCTAACTGGTTAATTTTGGTTTTTGCAGGCTATTTAAAGTCAACTGCGTGACGTTTCGGATTTGGAACTCGCAGAGCTACCGCGTTCTGCGCATGTCCGACGAACCAGCACTCTCACCTCTTTTGCACCGCCGTACTGCTCTGACGTTTTTATTCAGCCATTCACTTTACAAGCGGTCAGTGAGAACACATTTCTCACAGGCCGTGTAGTATACATTCAACAAAGGGAGGGAGTCGGGTCATTTGCGGACAGCGATATAATATTTAATTTTCCATATGACCCAACTCCCTTACAAATGAACATAATTTAGGCAAATGCAATACAACAATTATATATAGCAAATAGCTGTGTCAAATTTTAGACAATTTTACATAGTGCCTGATAGCCATGAACTCGCTATGGCCGTGATCATTATAACCAAGTTCGACTATATATTATATTTAATTTATTTATTCATTCTCAAAATTAGAAAACAACAAAAACAAAACATAAGCCCCTCATCTCATTAGGGCAGTCCTGGGTTGAGATGGGCAGCCTTACAATTGAAATGAAAAGGATTTAAGGGGAACGGCTGCGGTGCCTGTTTCATACAAAACTAAATTTTGGATTGGAGGCCAAAATACCCATCCAAACGGAATGATCTATTTTTTTAATTAAAAGTTCAGTAAATATCTAGTACGGATGAGAAGTATTTTATTTATTTTTGTTTTAATTTTTTAAGTATGCGCCATGAAAAAAAATCGATTTTCATCATTTTAGAGGCAGCTTAGAAAATTATTTGCGGGTTTATCGTACTTTTTAAAAAATATATCACATTTGCTATGTAAGTATGATTACATAAATACAAATATAAAAATAAAACATTTAAAAAAGAAATGTTTTTTCGGGTCGATATTTTAAATTCTGTATGGCAAAATTTGTGTTCCGCCGTAAATAGGTTGTTTTTATTTTAATTTAAAGTGCACCATAATGCTTATTTTAATATTTTAAAAATAAAATTAGTTTTACATTTCATTATATTTTCAAAGCAGATGCGTTAAACCTTAATTTTAAATCACCGATAGTCCCTAAATAATTGTTAAAGATGCCTCTAAAATCACGAAAATTCAATTCCTTTAATGGTCGATATTTCATAAGGTAAAACAAAAATGAATAAAATACTTCTCATCCGTACTAGATATTTACTAACCCTTTAATTAAAAAAATAGATCATTCAGTTTGGATGGGTATTTTGGCCTCCAATCCAAAATTCAGTTTTGTATGAAACAGGCACCGCAGCCATTCCCCTTAATAATGAAATATAGGTGCATAGATACACAATTAAGCATAACACCTGCATTCTACAATCATTGGACATCAGTACATTTACAGTAAGTTGACAACAAGAAAACTCATACACAATCCCTTTAATTGCAGAAAAACTAATAATTAAAATAATTTTTATATCCTTGAGAACTCATATGATAAAAGTCAGAAAATGAAATACTTTATTCCTATACTATGCAACTTTACAACCCCCCAAATATAAAAAAAAATGGCCCGTTCCTAGGAAGTGCTCAGGAATTGCGGACTTGTCTGGATGAACAAGTTTACAAACAGGAAAATGTTCAGAGATGTTCTTTGCATTGGTCCTTTCTGTCTGGCCTACATAAACCTTGCCAGATCCCGAGGAGCTGAATTGAGCTAAAGCAAACTCCATCCAATTCAAGAGAAAACTTAGTTTTTGTAGACGTCAGAAGGTCTTGAAACATGGTTAAGGTTCCGAAGCGCAAAATGATTTATTACCACAAAAATAAATCAACATACTTTTGTTTGTTAGAATCTTAAATCGTATCTGTGAGAGGTTTATTTACCTGGCTGCACGTACAACTGCCACTGGATCAGGTGCAGGGCGGGGGTCTCCACGTCGACTGGAAGTCCTCTTCGGTGGTTCGGTAACAACCCATGACGGTCTTCAAAAATATCAAAAAAATGAAATGTTAGGAATGTGAAAGATCATTTGACAAAGAAGGCTTTACTATCGCATTGCGAGATATGGCTATATCCCAACGTCTCCAGTCTGTCTCGGTCTAATATATTATATCATCGGGCCAATGCCAAAGTATCAAGAACGACGGAGTCCGCAGTTCTCCACGCTGCGCAGGACCGCAAGGAGTGGAGGAGCCTTTCCCACCAGGAAATTGGAGTGGGAGTCATGAGGAAATGACTAAAGAAGATACTTTTTAAAAGCACCATGGTCCAAGTGCATATTTTTCATATGATGTTATACAGTGTTCAGAAATTAGTTGTACTTTCGTTAAATACATTAGTATTTTTATTAAATTTCTAGATTTTATTGTCAAACTGTAAAAACCCCCTAAGGAGTTTAATAAATAAATAAAATAAAAATGATGTAATGAATGTTAAGAACCTTGCTGAAGCATTGGAGTTCCAGGCTGTAGCATTAGAGAGTCTGGAAGAAGAGTGGGAAATCCGTCCAGTGGCTGGGGTAGATATGTCATCCCACGGAGAGGTTGCAGCTAATGATCTCCTTTTGAAAATGCAACACAAACACTATATTACTATTATGTTAAAAACATATTAAGCAGGGTACTCATCAGCGAGATGTAACTGTAACCGTTGCAAACGCAGTAACGAGGTTAACTCAAGTGTGTACGCGATGTTCACAACCACTGTAACCGTAACGATGAGCGGGCGTATCTGTAGTGTTTGTTTCGAGCTTCAGCATGTCGGATGAAGTGGATATATTAATAGATGCTTTGCTCTAAGATTAAAAACAACCGCATCAGTGGTGGAGTCGCAGAATGTATTGGGAAAGAAATGATTTACTTCTTCTTTTAAAAACTTAACAAATTAGTAGTCATTATAATTAAATAAAATTTGGAAAATACACAATACTCTCGCTTGATGTAAACGAATGCGCTGCGAATGCCCTTTGATTTGTGGCAAAAACTGCCATTGGTTTGTCAAAAGCGTAAAATGAGCCACTCGCGGCAGGCTCACGAACCACGCCCACACTATGATTTTCAGTAACAGTAACCCGTTACGGTTACAGCTTACTAACGAGTACCCGGCGTGTAGTATACAGTGAAACTCTCTTAATTGATTTTCCAATGAACCGGAAAAAAATTCTCATTTGGGAAAACCTTATTGCGTGGAAAAATAAGGCCTGAATGATTACGAATCCGAAGGTTGCGGGTTCAAAACCCAGCGTGCCCAAGTAAATTTTATTTAATTAATTTGTGCTGTTTCACAATTAATTCATTTAAAAATAATATATAGTATATTTGCGCACGTTCCAGAGTGGAAGGTACTCTCAGTATCGCCCTGGTGAAAGACCACCATTCAGAATTGAAACGGTGCTTGAAATGGCTTTTAGCCATGTTTGGTGACCAGATCTGAATAGCCAGGCGTTTCCCCACCTTCGTCTTCCCCTTCTCCATCCCCTTCCCAATACTTTCAGCCTCAAAACATTCCCCAATTGGGGATGGCATAGTCTCATTGGCTTCAGACGGGAGGAGCAGTTGGAACTCTTGTGTATGGTATTCATATAAAAAAAAGGTCATATTTAAATTTCGGTCCATGTGATCGAAAAAAACCTTATAAATGGGTTTCATTGCATTATCCAAAATTCTTTTTGTAAAATCAACTAATTTGCACATATGAAAATGAGAATGCGAATTTGGGCAACAACAGTTTGTGACAAATCGGCACATAAAAGGCACCTTGTCGAGGCGATGGGTCCCCAATCCGAATAGCGCAGGGGGAAGAAGATGAGATGAGATATTGAAGAAAAGAATGTTAAGAACCTTGCTGAAAGATTGGAGTTCCAGGATGTAGTATTAGAGGGCCTGGAAGAAGAGTGGGAAATCGGTCCAGTGTCATTCCATAGAGCGTTAAAGTCAAAAGTTGTCCTTTTAAAAATGTAAACACAATATACTAAAATTATTGAAAAAATTGTTTTAATACATGTACGCACAACAGGGATATATATAGGTAACTGATAAGATTACATCTAACATCAAAATATTAATATTTATATCAGTAAAATTCAACAATTCCGCCTCACTGTTAATACGCAGAGGTTTTAAAAATAAACCTTCATTTCAGATTAATAAAAATCAGAAAAAAATATAGGCGTACCTGAAGCAAAATAATGTGTATAAATTCATTTAAAGCTTAGTAAAGTTTTAAGTTTTTGTATGGAATTTTAGGTTAGTTTTTCGTTTTATCTCCCGTAAACTCAAATTAAGAATCTAATAACCTATTTTAATATACTGTATTTTATGTTAGTTTTTCGTTATATCTCCGTAAACCCAAATTAAGAATCTAATAACCTATTTTAAATATAATACAGTATATTAATCACATTTAAAATAGGTTATTAGGTTCTTAATTTGGGTTTAAAGAGAGAAAAAAATGAGGCGGAATTGTGGAATTTTACCATGATATCTTATATTATATACCTGCAGTCGGTCGCTTAAAAACGAAAGCTCACCTAAAATAAGTTAATTAAGTTCACAGAAACGAAGAAATAACAATAATAAATATTTATATATTTGACCGGTGGCTGGCTGAGTTGACAAATGCGTCCAGTTCCCATCCAGGTTATCTCAACAACGCCTATCTTAACAAATGGGTTGCAATCTTTGGAGCACAGACGTCGGGTGGGAATGCTGTCCTTGTTCTACTGGTATTTTAATGGAAGATGCTCCGAGGAACTAGCGTCATTGATCCCTTCGGCACCGGTGCATAGTCGGGAAACACGCCAAACGCGCGCCCAACATTTGCACACGGTTGACATTTGTCACATGAGAACGGGTCGCTTCTACGACTCGTTCTTGTGTTCAACAGCTCGGCTGTGGAATGATCTGCCGGCCTCTGTGTTTCCTCCATCCTATAACATGGGTCTCTTCAAGACCCAAGTTCACTCCTTCCTATCCTCTAAAAGATCCTCCACACAGCATCCCCAAAGATGATATAGGCCTTGAGGGAAATTATTTCCTCCTTGGTCTCCTGTGTGGAGTTATTGTAAAAAAAAAAAAAAAAAGGTGTCATGGGTTTAATTCCTCGACTTGCCAAGTCCCCCCTCATCGCACAAGCAACATGTTCCGCTTTTAATAATGGTAGTAGATTTTCAAATTTTATCAGGCTATTCCTGACCCGGGAATGTTCGTCTTTCCTTTAAAAATAATAATAATCTAACTTACCTCGACCGGCTTTGCCTTCCTTCGTCTTCATTCTTACAGCAGCAAAACAGAGAAGACGGAGTTAAACCCATATTGTTAGTTCATGGAAAACACCGTTTTATAAACTCATACAACTCTCTAATGTTTCACGACAAGAAAATAACAATATTAAAAACTGCGAGCAATCTCTATACTACACAGTGTATTGCCCGATACTGGGAAACCGTTTACCATTAATCAGTTGATTAATTTATTTGATAGACAGTCCGATAAGATTGCGTTTGATAGTTTTAACGAAGTTTATTTAACTTTTAATGATAAAAAAAAAAACAATAATGTCAGTACGAAATGAACAGCGTCATTTTAACTTTACTTGTTTTCAACAAATTAATTTGAATAGGAGGTGAATACCGCCCTCTCTGCTTACAAACAGTCTTAACTTTTAACTGCGAATGTGAATATTGATTGCAATGTTTTGGAGTCGGTAATTTGACACATTGTTCGCGGTTCGCGGGCAACCCATAGAAACGTACGTAAAGATTGCAAGACTGTAAACTCGTTGTAACGAGCAAAGAATTTATCTTCACTACTTAAAAGGGGATTCTGTTTACTGAAATATTTCAGTACTGCCATGACTATATTTATTATTCTACTTCGCACGTGACTTCTTTTTGCATTCGTTTTAGTCGATTTTTTCCTTCCATATTGAGTGTGATATACCCATTGGTACAATACACATGGCCGAATTCACAGACCTGCCTACTCTTAAAACATTTGCGTCTCAATTCCTTATAATTTCCCCCGACTAGATAGGCCTTGAATAAATTGTACAATATGTTAGCATTTTTTATTATTGACGGACCGAAAACCATCATAAAACTTAGAGAGTTAGCTATTATTTTTGAACGTCGGCAAAAGTTGACAAAAGTACAATTCCACTCTAGGACAGTAATAAACCAAACGGACTTGAGCGGCCGATGGCAGACAATACAATTCATAAAGCCGACCCTTGAACGGGCCAAACGAAGTCGCCAAACCGTGGGACAAGTGCTCGTTGTATTGGTAAATATATTCAACGATAGGCAATTCTTTCAATATTAATATTAACATTCGAATTAATTAACTAGATACAAGAACACTTAGATTAAATTATTTTATAAGTAAACCTATTTTGAATATGTTTCTTATACCTAAATTATAGCCTTCGAAATAATTATGTCAAGTTCCGGAACTGGTCTACCAGCGGCATCTAGCGGTCGACTTAGCTAATGGTCGACACTAGCGCTAGGGAACCGTTGCAACATCTCCGCCAGACGGGAATAGGGAGAAGTATTCTCTACAATAACTGACAACCTGCAACAGGAGCTTTTCGACGAGGAACAGTTGAGTTCAGAACCCCAGCTCAGGAGATTGTCTCACCACCGCCCTTCGGAGAGGGCGCCCAGGCCGCGGGAGAATTGATTTCATAATTCCGATTCAGAAAGTTGTTCCATCTCCGCCCTTCGGAGAGGCCGCCCAGGCCACAGGACAGTTTTCCCTGTACGCTTCCACCCAGGAAGGTACCCATCTCCACCCTCGGGGAGGCCGCCCAGGCCCTCTGACCGCAGTGCTGCAGACTTCCGGCCAGGAAGTTACTGGTTTCCGCCCTTCGGAGACCAGCTACAGATATGCGAGGACGTTGGACCCTGGCTAGTCATTAGAAAAGGGAAGTGCCTTTGAACTCTTGTTGTAATCCTCCCATCGCCCAGTGAAATTAATTTTAAGAATACACACTTTCACGTAAAATTAAGTACTTTAATGACTCTCTAATTTTAATGATCTTCTTGTACCTAGTTAAGATTGGCTCTATTTTAAGACTAAGAGGAACGGCTGCGGTGCCTGTTTCATACAAAACTGAATTTTGGATTGGAGGCCAAAATACCCATCCAAACTGAATGATCTATTTTTTTTAAATTAAAGGCTTAGTAAATATCTAGTACGGATGAGTAGTATTTTATTTATTTTTGTTTTAATTTAAGTATGTGTCATGAAAAAAAATCAATTTTCATCATTTTAGAGGCAGCTTAGAAAATTATTTGCGGGTTTATCGTACTTTTTAAAAACATATACCACATTTGCCATATAAGAATGATAAATAAAAATAAAACATTAAAAAAAACGGTTTTTTAGGGTCGATATTTTAAATTTTGTATGGCAAATTTGTGTTCCACCGTAAATTGGTCGTGTTTAATTTAATTTAAAGTTCACCATAATGCTTATTTCCATATTTAAAAAAAAAACTTAAAAAAACTGTTAAAACTTTTTTTAAATCACCGTTAGCCCCTATATAATTGTTAAAGATGCCTCTAAAATCGCGAAAAATCAATTCCTTTAATGGCCGATATTTCATAAGGTAAAACAAAAATAAATAAAATACTTCTCATCCGTACTAGATATCTACTAAAACTTTAATTAAGAAAATAGATCATTCAGTTTGGATGGGTATTTTGGCCTCCAATCCAAAATTCAGTTTTGTATGAAACAGGTACCGCAGCCGTTCCCCTTAACACCTCGAATGTTTCGTCTGGAAGAATAAACGACTTTTCGTAGTACATAAAATGAGTCTTAGTTCCTACCATTTTGCGTTATTCCAAGAGATTTTATGAACCCACCTAAGTACAGCCTAGCAGAATATTCTTGACAAATAATATATTTGTAACTCATTTTTATGGCAACACCAAGGTCTTTGACATTTCATTGTCATTTTTTAAAAAGTAGCATAACCTCAATGACATTACAATTCATCTAAGCATGATCTATCACAATTGTTTGCTTTAGTTATTTATTAATAGTAACAAATCATTTAAAATGAATAGACCAATAAACAGTGGAACGAGGGAGGTTATTATTATTATTATTTTTTTTACATGAATACCGCACAAGAGTCCCAACTTTCTGGAACCAGTGAGACTATGGCATTCCCAATTGGGGAATGTTGTGAGGCTGAAGGTATTGTGGAGGGGAAGGAGAGGGGGAAGAGGAAGGTGGGGAAAATGCCTGGCTATTCAAATCTGGTCACCAAACACGGCTAAAAGCCATTTCAATCAACGTTTCAATTCTGAATGGTGGTCTTTCACCAGGGCGATACTGAGAGTATCTTCTACTCTGGAAATTTACTGTGTATTCCGGCGTTGTTTAGCTGAAATTCACGAAAACGCTAAGAGTCTAACTTTGAAGACGTTTACAAACCCACTGCTACAAACTCAATTGCGAACATATTTAAATAATGTTTTGTGGATTTATGCTGATTTTTAAACAATTGCAATGTACATTCATATTTGAGATTCGATTCATTTGGCAGCTTATTGTAAACAAAAACGTCCAGAGGAATAACGACTCAAGTCAAATTATGTTTTTTTTTTTAAATATAATTTAAATCGTAAATTTTTTTTTTGAGCTGGAAGCGGGAAGCTGAAAACGAGAGGCAAGAAGAAAAGGCGAGAAGTGGCGAGAAGAAAAAACCAAAACATAAATGCAGAGAGCTGAAAGTTAGAAACTGAAACAAGAAGAAGCGGTAAACAAAAACACTTTCTCTTAGTAACTAAATGTTTTATTTTTTATTATTATAAATATTTTTTTAATTACTGGAAATTATCAGAATTTTCATCAGTACCCTCTGGCGGGACTCTCTTACTTAGAGCACAGTTACTTAGTCTCCCACTTACACTTTCTCTTAGTAACCAAATTTAAAAAAAAATTATAAATACTTTTTAAATTTCTACAAATTTTCAGAATGTTTATCAGTGCCCCCTGGACCCGAGAAGCAAGAAGAAGAAGAAGCGAGAAGCGGCGAGAAGAAAAAAATACAACATAAATGCGGGAAGCTAGAAACTGGAACAAGGAGAAGCGGGAAATAAAAACAAAAAGGAAGCAAGAAATTAAAACCAACACTCAATTCATTCCTTTATTCCTATCCTATCTATCCTACATTCCATATTGGCTCTACGTTTCCATGTATACCGCCTAATTAAATTCTATCCTCCTTCTCATCCTTAGAGCATGTGCTCCAAATTCTAGCTTAATCAGTACCCCCTGGACCATGGTGTTCTGGTGGGACTCTTTACTTAGTGCACTCTTGCTTACTATTTCTCTTAGTAACATTTTTTGTTTTAATAAATATTTTTTAAATCATTACAAATTACGTGTTTATTTAATATTTTCCTCATTCCGTCTTTCTATTCACATTTATGAACACCGTTTGTATGAAGTAAAAATATACATCTTCAATAACTGTAAATTCACTTTGTGGCATCATTTAAAATTAAATAATACAAAGTATTTACTTGGACCATTCTGCCCATCACTCATATTAGTGTTGCCATTTAAAACATTTTGAACGACTGCAGCGCCATCAATTTTTGGCTACCTTTAAATGTCGGACTGTAAAAGCATAACAATTGATTTTTTTTCAATATTTTTTACATTGGTCAAATTAATAAAAACATAACAACATTCTCAATAAACAAGGTATTTTGGTTTTGTTTTTACAATAAGATAAACTTTGCTAATCCTTGTTTTTATTGATTACCGGTTAATTCAACAAATGTGTGAATCGGCACACTTTTTAAAAGTGATATCAAATCACACTATGAAAAAAAAAACTACCCCGTAAACCTAACCTCATGAATCAAAAATATAATATTAATATGTGTTAATTATGTTAGGTTAAATTTGGTCTTCGGGCTAGTTTTTTTTTTGTACTTTTAAAAGTGTGCCGATTCATACGTGTGTTGAATTATCATGGAACCATTTTTATAATAATGACGACACTGAGTACGATAATAATCTGATGTATTGTGGTATTAATTTATTTAAAAATCGCATTTGAATTGTCAAAAAATACTAATTTTCCAAAAAAAGTATAAGGAGTACACATCTATTATATGAGTACCCTAAAGACAGACCTATGTGAATCGTTGTGAAGACGCGAATAGTATATATGGAAATTATCCCTCATTTGCAAGAGCCTGCAATTCAATTCGCACCATGATAAACATAGTGTGTTCTTTTTACGTGTGTTCAAAACTGCTAGTGCGGTGGTGTGCAATATCAATTTTTGCTTAAACGTAAAAAGCATGCACATGCAAGTCGATGCTTTCCAAAAGGCGCCTGGTGCTAATAAAATTATGGCATCCTTTGTCAAACTCAAAGCCAAAGTAGCGCCAAAATTACTTACGACGATCCTGTCCCTGTCAATCCTGCGAAGTACGTGGGAGGAAGTACTACAGAAATAATCCTATGGAGTACAGACCTATCAAATAGTATCTATTAGTTTTTTTTTTATATAGCAAGTTACAGGGAGAACTTAACCCCCTTTGTCTTGCAAACGGTAGTAATGTCATGTAAAGGATTTAATTTTTTACCCGATATACGGGCGGCCTTAGGTAAGATAAGGCTTTAATAATATTTATTATGTAATTTACCTTCTTTTTTTTTAATGTGTGTACGGTACATTCCGTAATTAATTCAAAATGCCTACCTTTTTTTTTAAACATATTCAAGCAGACCATTTGACCATACTTTGTCGAAGGTTTTGGCTGTGTTTAGGACAGTGGTCGGCAAACTCATTAATCAACAGAGCCAAAGATCCACAATACAACGATTGCGATTTCTTTTGAGAGCCAAATTTCTTAAACTTAAAACCATATAAGTAATAAAATGTTTATTAATCTCTTTAATCTGATATTGTTATTCTTATTACTATAACACATATTTTATGATTTAAACATTTTTATTATGCACTTTTAAATAATCCTTCTTTACACTTTTTAAACTTTGTATTTAAAATTTTATTTTATATGTGTTTTACACATTTCCTTATGTATTTTTAAGCATTTATATTCATTTGTATATCTATTTATTTATTTTCTATTGTTATCCATCTCAGAACAGATATCGTCTAGTGAGACGGGTAAAGTATGTATAAATGTTTAAAGTTTTATGCCAATAACTGCCCGGGTCGCCGGGATTGAAATGATTAGTTTAATAAACTGTAATTAAGGTTTTAAGTTTTAATTAAACTTTAGGTAACACATTGAATAAAACTTGGTATCATACTTAATAATGATCTTATTTATTATTAAAAATTAAATTGTAACTAAGGTATCCATAAAATTAAATCATGTCCAATGACTGGCAAACACTTAATGTGAACAATTGGTTTGCATTTCTTTGGAAATTTTGAGTAAGTCAGGTTTGTATGTAGTTGTTTTTAAGTTTAGGCATGATTCCAGATTTTCATCAATTATATGATTTCTTATTCTACCTTGATAAGGTTGATGCTCAAAAAGCTTGTTGTGCAGCAGAATTAAAGGGGGTTTTTTAGTAAAGGCTAACGCAATTATTAATTTTGTTGAAAAGGCGACATTAGATCCCATTATAAAAATGGTTCAAGGAATATCTCTTTATATTCCATGATTCCATGTGGCTGAGCCGCACTCAAAGGGCCAAAGAGCCGCATGCAGCTTGCGAGCCGCGGTTTGCCGACCACTGGCGTATATGGGAAAGCCAAGTTTCGAATCTAGTCTTCCGTATTTTTGTTAGAAGTTTTTTTTTAGAATAACAATGGTGGAGGTTATGGAGATTTTTTTAATGTTCTTTCCCAACAATTGACAACTGAGTTATTAGTTCCCCTGCTTCCATATCCGTGTTTTCCAAAACGTACATAACGTTCTCTATTTATAAGCGATTTTTCTTTCAGTGAACTTAAGACATCTCTGGTTGCGTCAAATTTTATCTGGTACCGCCTATTTAAATTTTGATGTCTTAAGTCAGCATTTTTTGTCTTCTTACAATTTTGATTTGTTCTATTCATAACCGGAAGTAGTTAGCTACGTTAAAAATATATATTACAATCGTGATTTTTAGGTGTGAAGCAAACTTAGGTACAACATTCGGTGTGAAAATAATGTTTTTTATTGTAATTATAATTTTTCAATCAAACGTCGTATTTCACTCTGCCAAGATCGCAGTCCTGGACGACTTCATAATTTAAAACTTGATTAAATATAGATACAACCCAATTAAATGTAGCTGTTGTTTTTCTTTTAATAACATTTACTTACCTCTTGTATATAATATATATTTTGCTCATTTGTAGGAAATTTCTAAATAAAATATCATGTGAAACTGCAAAATAAAGTCCCCAACACGGGAAAAGTACGAAGTGACGCTCAAATTACTTATTATTATCGTAAACGAATAAATAAACAATATAAAAAATTTCATTTTATGGATTTTAAAAAACAATACGTACGTTATTGTGAATTACTTGACAAAACCAAAAAACTACAGGGACAAAATTGAGTTACACAATTATAGGTATGAAACAATCGATACGGATTGTTGGGAATAAGGACACCCTAAACATGCCCAGAGTCCAGATAACACTGATTCTGTTTTTTTCTGTTCTGAGAAAAAAAGGTAAGTATACCATTAAAAAAAATAATTAAAAAATATATATTTCCAGGTTTTTAATGAAAGGTCCACGAGACGAGGTAATAAGTTCTCGAATAACTGTAATAATGATTTTTTTCTATACATTTTATGATAAGTAGTGTGCCTAATTAAAAATAGGGGATATATTAATTTAATTTAATACATATTAATTAAGAAGAAAGCAAATAGATAATGTAACATTGTGTGAATACTTATAAGTGTTGGAGTGTGTTATTATTTATGATACATTAATGTCCAAATATAATGTTTTGGATTTAGTCGTTGACGAGCAAAATTTCCCAGAACTAGGGATTACCTTAAAATAAACATCGTAGGGTCGTCTGTGGCTTCTGATGACAACATACGAAACACGTAACTGTCAAAAACTACATTTGGTTCACTTGATCGTGCCATGTTATCCTTGGGCGTCACCGACTTCTTATATCATTCACTTTCGCGTCAAAAAACTCCAATTAAATGTAGGTAGTCGGGAACTGAAAAGTGCATCTTTCAGAATCAAAAGTAGTGCCCCAGAGGTCGGTTTATATAAAAACAGCGCTATATGAATCATCCATTTATTATTATTATTATTATAGATTAATGACCAAAAGCGGGTTTGTTTATTTTCTCAAATCTTCCATAATTACTTTTAAACTGTAAATTCATAGTGTACCAGTCAAAAATAATATCACTATAATATAATGTAGCTACTGACAATTGACAGCTACAATGGCTATTATATTGATATTAATAATAAAAAAGAACATCTATTTTAGGTATCTTTTGCTTAATCGTGGGTCATAAGTCCCATGACATAAAACAATTTTATTTTTTACAAATAACAACAAAACCCTAGTTAACACACTGAGCGGGCGGCCGCTACACCGTCACAGGTGCGTGCAGCGGACAAAAACCAACCAAAAATTCAATAAAAAATAGTTTTACAAAAATCGTTAATAATAATCTTCTAAACCATCGACTATTTTTTTATGAAATTTTGTATACGTACTTACCATATATGAGTGTCAGGAATACATCCAATTGCTAAGGAATTTTTGTGTTATCTCTCATTCAGGACATGATTATTGTAATAACATCCTCGGGATTATCTCATAAGAGTAAAAATTTATAATACGTCATAAAAATATAATAGGTACTCCTATTCCCAGTACCACGAATAAACAATCTATTAAATTTAACACGATAAAATTGCCATTCTACCCACCCATCTAAGAATAATCAAATGTGGAAAGAAGGCGGATATGATTCACTGAATATATTATTATTACGAGCAATCCCTCATTGAGCTGCGCAAGAGTATGTGTATACGTAAAAGAAACGACGGCTTATCTTATTTTTTTGTATATGTTTGTGTAGTCTGGAACGTCTTAGAGCGTTTAGATTAAATAGTTGCGCGAAATAATCGGGTAAATTTACCTTTCTCGCCTTTAAAGTGGAGCCAGCGTAAAGGGTAATTTTACCCGTCCCGCCGATAAGCACCAGTCGGGTAAAAATACCCTTCCCGCTCAAAGTGTGTTAATATAATACGGGCATAACAATTTACAAACAAAAACCTTAGTTTATAATATGTGCAAATTATTTGGAAAAACTATATTGTAATTTGTCGACTACCATAATATGAGCAAGTGTCTAGTTTGGTAGTCGAACATGTACACTTTGTACCAAAAACTATAAATATGAATAAAAAAATAATAAAAATTTCAACTTTTCAAATCATGAAACGGATTTGTTCCAAAGCGAATTTCTTTGGAAAATTACCAGGGGCAATTCAAATTGAAGAAAATAATTTTCAAACAAAATAAAAAAGCTACGAAAAATTGTAATTAATATATAAATTAAAATATGTGTATCTAAAGATTGTACCGAACATATGTATGTATCATTTTCTATTTTAAAACAATAAATAAAGTAATTGATAAACTAAAGTTCTTAAAAACTTAAGACAAGATTTTTGTGCATAGCGCAAAGGGTAACAATTATTATTTTTATAAACAATAATTATTAATCTAAAACACTCATCCAAATTGAAAAACCTTCCGAGCAAAGATAAATGTCGCCGGCAGGACTCGAACCCGCACCCTTCTAATGTTGTTTACAGGTGAAAATATAATAAAAACAGTAATTATTGAATGGAACACTAGTATATATTGATTAACTTGGCGGGTTTGCGATAAGCCCACGTAGCTCAACGGTAGAGCATCTAACCGGACATTAGAAGGGTGCGGGTTCGAGTCCTGCCGGCGACATTTATCTTTGCTCGGAAGGTTTTTTCAATTTGGATGAGTGTTTTAGATTAATAATTATTGTTTATAAAAATAATAATTGTTACCCTTTGCGCTTTATAAATAAATATATAAATAAATTATAAATAAAGTGCTTTCCAAATTGAAACTTCAAATTCCAAGACAGCTTCGCTCAGCAGAGACCCATGGGTATTGCCATTATTGCCAAGTCAAAAACTAAAAACTCAATTGATATATTTTTCTGTTGGCCCCACTGCTGGCCTGCCCGATGGCAGCCGCTACACGCTTGGTTTTGACCGAAAATACTAGGTCTGGTAATGGCTCAGCGTTCCATTGTCCTTTCCTGTGGCCACACCTCTTCTGGGCAGGAATTTACTGACACACTGGGCCGCCCGCTCGTGTGGAAGCCAGTATAAAAGACTGGCGTGCCCATAGATATTGTAGGCGCGGGATTATCCATTACGTTAGGACCATTACTGTCATTTGAATTGTGAAACGTTTTACTTTCACCCTGAAAGCTCATAACTTAGTCATTTTTGGAGATATCGAAAAACTAATTTTGCTGTTGTTATTAATTCTTTAAATATAATACACTTTCATCAAAATAAATTAGGAGACAACCTCATTTCGATATTCAATCAATTTTGCCAGAAGTGGGGAAAAATTTACCTTAATTCAGGCACACCGACACGCCCACAACATACATCTATCGGTGTATATTTTCAGCGAATAAACCTATCGGTGACCACTTAGCTTTATATGTAGGCATATAGATAGACTTAATAAAACGGTGAAATATTAAAAAAAACATTTAATGGTATGAAAAACTTTTCCTAAAAGAATTGTTTTAAAATACAGATATCACACCTGTCAAAGAGATTCAAATCATTTGCAATAAAAAGGGACATTTCACCTAAACAATTTTATCAAATATAATTATTTACTATGGCTATATCATCGGTTAAGAGCGACAAGTGACATTTTTGCCAAATTGAGTTTTTAACCCTTTCCTTACGGTGCTAGAAAAAAATTAGAGGTGCTGTGTACTCAGTACACAGATGTGCATTTAAAATTTTGTATTTTTAAGTTGGATAAAAATTAATAATTTACATTTATTACTTACGTAAATCATTTTTTATTAGAAGTACATATGTACTTATGTACATAAGTAATATATTGTGTATACTTGCTGAAAACGATACAGATGATACGTTCATTACAACTGGCAGACCGCCGGCCAGTACTGACGACCGAGCATGGTGTCACGGTGAGCGAAACCCCGTACCATTTTCGCTCACTACCGCACCCCTTGGCAAGTTGGCAGACATATGTAGACAGGTTCACTCCTTCCAATCCTCTACAAGACTCCACACAGCATCCCCAGAAATGACATAGGCCTTGAGGGAAATAATTTCCCTCAGGGCGTCCTGTGTGGAGTTAATGTAAAAAAAAAAAAAAAATTGAATTGTTTGTTGCCATTGATACAAATACTGTATGTGTTTTTATAACTTTCTTAAGGACTTGACCATTAAACTTAAAATAACAATTTATTCGATTTCATATTCCGTGTTTACACCCCGCCAACAAATAAATCAATTCAATATTTAAAAGCATTATGTGCGCGTTTTTTTCTAAAATATTTAAATTTGCGCTATCCGCAAGCGCGTATTACATTTTTTTGCCCTTAATTTGGATTTATCCTGGAACGGCGTAATTGAACTTGGCCACTTGTAGCTCTTAACAGATGATATACTTATTACAAAACAATGTTTACACAAATTTGTACAGTAAAAAGGTTAACATAATTTGAATAAAATGATACCTAAACACAAATTATAAAAATTTCAGACTCTTCGATGCTCTCCTGTGAAGTTAATGTAAAAAATGCTCTTTTAATGGCATTAAATATAGGTAGGTATACAAATTTACAGTTTTAACATTATTTAACATCATCATTCTCCACTAAGAACTAGGATTAATATAATAATTTTGTTTGGAAGTTTTATTTACTGTGTACTTTTGCTATTTTTGATTTATTAAATTCGCTACCGGTTTCGACACAAACGTGCCATTCACTAGTGTTCTTAAAACGCTTTAAGAACGTTCTTAAAACGCTTTAAGAACGTTCTTAAAACGCTTTAAGAACGTTTTAAGAACGCTAGTGAATGGCACGGTTGTGTCGAAACCGGTAGCGAATTTATTAAATCAAAAATAGCAAAAGTAATAATAAAAAATACTTCCAAACAAAATGTCTAGAAATTGCCATATAGTGAATGCCGAAAAAATACAAGAAATTAATATAATAAAATAAACAAATTATTATTGTTATTTTACAATATCGGTAAACAATACTGGAATTTTAAGAATAGAAAAAGTGAACAAATAACATGTATTTGAAAATGGTAATGCACCCCATTTAGACTACACAATTATTATATGCACATTTGCAGAGAAGTAGGTAAGGTCGGGCAGTTAGAGTTGACTAAAACTTAGAATTGAGTGTATTGGTGCATATGGTATATATACCAGTGGCGTGCAGTCCATAAAGGCTGAAAAGCTGTGCATACCCTAGGAAAAAAGAAAATAGAAAAATGTGATAAATTTATGAGAATTTTTTTTTTTTAACTTTAATTTGGCAAGGAACTTGTACGATAATTTATCCACCATGCCATAACAATCATCCAAGATGATAATAAATTGATAATTTTCAAATAATCAATGTACAATTCATACCCGAACTTGAAAAACTATGCACAGCCTACCTTTGGTCATAGAGCAATGCACGCCATTGACATACACTCCCGATAGTGATGTCCTTGCAAAACGTCGCAGAGAAACAGTCTGTCTCGTTTACGCCTGCATATTGTTTTCAGTGAGAAAGGGACACCGAGTGTACCTATACATTCGAAAATATGGTATTCAAAAAGTTTTCCAACATTTTTATTTTATTATACAGGTACTGCTCACTTAATGACAGCTCTTCAGGGCAAATGTCAAATCCCGTTTGTATCGATTCCACCTGGTAATGCTGCGGAATCTCCTTTCTCAGTTTGAGTTTCAGGAATTTTACCTTTTTTAGCATGAGTTTTGGAATTCCTTTTCTCAATCAGTTATTACGAAAAGACAACCAATTCGTAAAACGACCTAGTAGTGGGTACGAAACTTGTGTGAGTCTGTGTTTGTATCAACTTTGGCTGCGTTAACTATACCTAAATTTTAAAAGAAAGAATTAACACAAAAAAAGACATTTACCTTTCCGTTTCATTATAACAATGGAATGTTAAGCACTTGAGTAAACAGTCTTTCAAGGATTAAGTGAGATCTTGCAGTGGCTACCAATTTGTTCCCTTTTCGGAACAAGTGACCTTCGGTGAAAAGGTCTGCCAATTGATTAACATTATTAATTAATTAAAAGTATTATTCAACATCATTTCAGTAGTAATGACTATGAATTGATGCAAAATTTACAACGTTAAAATTAATAAAAAAAAAAATATATTTTGAAGACATCAAAACATAATATTATGTCTCCTCAATAATAATATTGAAATTAAGTACATGCCTCCGCATTATAAAAACTATTACCACTGTCCTCGTATATATGTATAGCTATAGCAGTGGTGCACAACCCGGAGTTGTGGTACGAGGAGAATTTAATTATGTGATCCATTACTGTCATATATGTGGTCCACGAAGTTTCACTGAAACATATACATTGTATCAAAAAATGAGACTTGATGGGATAGATTGCGTTGAAACGGCAAGCGTTGTAAAGATTAATAAAATCTCAGTTAAGAAATTTTAGTCAACCCGGTGAAAAATCTCGATTGCTCAAAAATGAAAGAAACGGGATGAGAGGCATACAAGATTGTTTTCATATTACAGCTCTATCTTGACTTATCATTCTTAATCTTTCTTAGAAATACCTTTGGTTTCCCTTAGCATTCCCCCCCCCGTAATGTGTTAAATTGGGTCAGACTCATCCCCCCCCCCACCCTTCCCAATATCTCCGGGATGCAGACAATTCTGGGGTATGCAAACGAATCACACCAAAAAAAATTTAAAATCCGCATAAATCTGAATAATTGATTAACCCTTCTGTTTAAAAGGTTGTGCATCTCTGAGCTATACTATCATCTTATAAATATATTTAAAAAAAAAATTAAGCAAAAAATGTTATCCTTGTTTACCAGTTATTATAATTAAATGTTCCTTGTAAAGAAAATAATGAATTCAGGAATAAATTCATCATCCTTGTACTTAACTACAACAGCACCGTCTGATTTTTCAGTGGTATCGTACCTCAAATTGCTGAATTCGTCTACAAATGGAGGAATACACATCTGATTTAAACCAATGCAAGAGTGACTTTTGAGCACCCTGGCCAAGATCATGACTTGCACATAATCATTTTTATTGCAGTAATTACTTGCGTATGTTGAATTGTTGGAAAAGTTAACGCCTATACCGTAAAGGGCATTTTTTCCGTGCAAGCGCCAGTCGAAATTGTGAATGCAAATACGCATTATGTTTTCATAGTTGGAACCGTGAAATAAGTACTCCTCCGTAACATTATCTTTCCCGTTGAGAATTTCATATTCTTCTTTTTTCATTGAGTAAAACAGCTTGAGAAACATGTTATTTACTGCATTAATTTTAATTACTTTGAAGTGAGGTTGAGCAGACTGCATGAAATGATATTGGATGGATGAGAATGGGGGAGACCCCGGAGGAAGTTCTTGAAATAAATCTGGTATGTTGAATTGGGAAATGTACGTTCCCATAAATCCCACACGTTCTCTGTAGTGCTCAGCTAAATCCAACTGAAGGGTGGGCAGAACAAAGAATCGAGGAGGACATCCACTTCCAAATTGTTGCACCGAGTTTTCTCGTTGATAAACTAGGCAACTGAAAACAAACAACAAAAATGTTCTTTTAAATACAGACAAAATATTAATATGTAATCATCAAATTGTATGCATTAAGAAATCAAACAGAAAGTAAAAAGGTTATCGCTCTAACCACTGAGCTATTGCACCAACCATTAGATGTGTCATATTTCAAACCCCGGTGGAGGCAATCATCTTTTTTCCAGTGGTTATTTATTAATTTTGTTAGTGTTCGTGTCAATGTCAGTGTTATTTCCAATGGTTATATTCAACAACTGACAATCGCCAACGACAGCGATGTTGCGGTTTTTTAGAATTGTCATCAATGTTCAGTACTAATCCGTACACTACAATTTTTTTTTTTTTAATAATAGTGATCTTTATTGAAACAGTTTTTACAATAATAATTAAACACAAGCACAGTATCAAACGAAACAATTTCATAAATTGGGATTCGGATGTGTGTATTCTTATGGATATCGTCTAGTGGTTGACCCGAAACATTAATGCTTGAAGTGACATATTTATAATAACCAACTGAAACTAGATTTTCAGCCGAAATCAAAATTGAAATTAAAAACACCAATTTAGGTTTACTTTCAGCGCTTTTTTGTTAGTTGTAACGTAACAGTTCTTCAATCTACATTATAAGAACTTTAACCTGTGGAATGCCAATGTGCCATAATGCGCATCCACATTGTTCCGTTCAACACCAACATGCACTATGGAGTCGATTCGAAATGGTCACATTCTCAAAGGATTTTGAGCCTTAAAGGTCAAAACGCACTAGGGCGTCGCTGCACTGCGCCGCATCAAGACAAAATATTATTTTTTCACTATTTTGTATGAAACAAACCGCACCAAACTGCGCACTGCGGTAGAGTTGCCTCCTAAATAATATTTTGCCGTTGTAGTGGAATTTGACCATTAATTTTTGGTCTTTTCTTTATTCATTAATTTCGAAGCATAAAAAGATTTAACATGGTTTTCGACTGCCAAACTAAGAACATGCCCGTATTATGGCAGTCGATACAGAAATACACATATACACATACACATAAACGTATTATGGCAGTCGATACAGAAATACACATATACACATACACATAAACGTATTATGGCAATCGATACACATAAACGTATATGGCAGTCGATACATAAATACACATTTACACTAACAGGAAAGAGTATGTGCTTGAGTGAAAGAACTAAAGAAACGCCTGGAAGAGGAAGAGGGGATCAAAATGAAAACCACTTAAAATAAAACATTAAACTGTTTTGGAAGGAGTTCAAAAGGTCCCGGAATGGTCCAGAAAGCGAATGTATGAAAGTGATAAAATCAAAAGATGGAAAAATGTTGACGAATGAGAAAGAAATAAAAGAGAGATGGATGAAATATTTTGAAGAGGTCTTCGAAAGCAACCCAAGTGATAGTGATGCCAGTGGCGAATCGGGTATGAGTGATGATGAATGCTACCAAAATCAGCATAGATGAAATAAAAAATCGATTAAATGTATGAAAAATATTAAGGCTGTTGGTTTTGACAATATTGCTGCTGAATACTTTTAAGGAGGAGATAGCCGTATAATTCTCGCATAGTTATGTAAATTTTTTAACCAGTGTTATGAGGAGGGTTACACACCATTAGATTGGAGAAGGGCTGTAATCATGCCTCTATACAAAGATATGTCACATACGGAATGTGGAAATCACAGGGGTATTAGTCTGCAAAGTTCAGTTGGAAAGCTTTACGGTAGGATATTGATTGACAGGGTACAGATGAAAACAAAGGATAAAATATGGGATATGCAAGGTGCATTTATGAATGGAAGGGGGTGTATGGATCAGATTTTCTCATTGCGTGTGTTCACAGAGAAGTTTCTGACAAAAAACCAGAAACATTTCTGTGCCTTCGTAGATCTACAAAAAGCACCGAGTTGACAGAAAAAAGTTATGGAAAGTATTGTCCAAGTATGGAGTGAATACGAATCTTATACAGGTAATCGCGTCTCTGTACGAGGGAAGCATTGCCTATGTTAGGGTGAACGGTGATTTATGGGGTGGTTTGACATCACAAAAGGTGTTAAGCAAGGCTGCGTAATATCACAGTGTCACGAGTGTATGCAAGAATTGAAATGGGTGGTTTGGGCGTGAAAATGAGTAATCAAAAAGTATGTTGCCTGTTGTATGCCAATGATGCGGTGCTGATTGCTAACAGTATGGACGATCTATAGCCCCTCGTATCTAGGATGAACGAAGTATGTATGAAAATTGAGCTAATGATGAATGTAATTGAGTCTAAAGTCATGGTGTTTAAAAGAGAGAGTACGAAAACAATGTGCAATATAGTTGTGAATGATGAATATTTGGAGCAGGTAGATGAGTTTCTGTATTTGGGAGTAAGTTTACGAGATATGGAAAGACTGATAGGGATATTGAAAGAAAGGTGAATGCACGAAACTCTATTAACAGAGGACTGAATGCGGTTGGCGGCAACGTCCAAAGAAGTACAGCTAGCAGTCCACAATGGAGTGCTGATACCAACCCCGATGTAAGGCAGTGAGGCATGGAACTGGCAGGGGAAGGATGAAAGTAGACTGAATGCTGTAGAAATGGATCTCTGAGGCGAATGTATGGTAAAACAATCTACGAACGTGTGAAAAATGTTGAGATTCGTAAAGAATGTAAGGCTGATGTAAGCGTAATGGGAAAAATTAAGAAAGGGACGCACAGATGGTTTGGGCATGTAGAGCGAATGAACAAAGAAAGAAGTGTAAGGAGAATAAATGACGTGGATGTAAATGGAAGAAGAAGCCGGGGACGCCCGAAGAAGACATGGTACGATCAAGTGAATCAAATACTTGAGTCGGGCCATGTCAGAAGTCGGAATAACAGAAGAGAATGTATGAGGTGATGTATGAATGTAAATGAAACAAGAAGTGTATACCAAGATCGAGTTGTTTGGTGGTTCGTCCTCTCTGCCTACCCCTGCGGAGGAAACGGCATGATGGTTAGTTAGTTAGTTAGTTTACATACACATACACAAACATACATAATACATATATATATTAAGATAATAGAACAATTAACATTCTGAAAACCCAGTTCGATCTATTGACACTAAATACCGAAAAAAAAAAGTTATGTACCTTATAGCTTGATGGAAAATACCACAAGTATCAACATTGCTATTAAAGTTCATCACAGAAATTGCCCACTGGGACATACAAGTTACGATTCAAATTGTATTGATTTGTGTAGTAAACGAAACATAAAATATCTCGGAATTATAATAGATAGTAATATTAAATGGAAATATTAAATAAATTGAATCCTGTAGAGCAGCGCTCCGCAACCGGTGTGCCGTGGCACACTGGTGTGCCGTGAGCCGAATACAGGTGTGCCGCGGTCAAATGCAATGTACGAAAATTTATTGTAAAATTCAATTTAATACCTATATATTATAGCTTTTGGTGTGCCGCGGAATTCTAGGTAGAATTTTGGTGTGCCGTAGATGAGAAAAGGTTGCGGAGCACTACTGTAGAGGATGAGAAAATTAATTTTCGTATTATTTAGACTGAGAAATATGTTTGTACGATATAAAAATAAGTTTTATTAGATTGGCAAAAGAATAATACTACGTTTAAAATATTCTCACTTCTCGTATGTCACTCGCGCGCGTGCGTCAACTTGCAAATATAGCAAAACTTCAAAAATATTTATGCACTTCTTTATTAACACATTATCTGGTAAGTCGGCACCATTCACAAAAACATCAACTGGCAAAAAAGTAAGTAATTACAAAATTACATTCAACTGATGCGCGGCATGGTAATCGCAGAAAAGCTTCAGTTTTTTGTGATTTTTCGATTGAAAATCCCGGCTTTCAAAAGGTTAAAGGAATTACAAAAGATCTCAGAAGTACTAACTATAGTAAACAAATCAGTCTAGTCTTTATGTTAGACAATACCAATACAATAACTAATAATTATTTAAACGATAAACTTTGAGAAAAATAAATAAAATATTAGTCGAGCCGAAGTTTCAGCTAGTTATTGGAGGAAACAGCGCCTGAAACTCGATTACTGGCCGAAAGCGAAACTTCGGTCGGTCACTACATATTTAGTTTTCTCAGTGTAGTACATATTAGTAAGATATCATTACTCACAATTATATGTATTCAAAAACATGCAATTCATAATACAATTACGCTATTACTTACAATAATGTTGTTTTAACAAAAAGCCTCAGAGATGCAGACAAACTCTGGATTGTGCACACTAATTTCTACATAGGGTTTTGTTTTGCAACCCCCCTGCAAAACCAAAAATTCCCTACACTAACCGTGTCTTGCGGCTTTTGTGGTTTTTTGCTCTAGACGCCTGGGATTTCAGTGTCCACGGCTTTCCACGTGGCGCAGGACCGCGAGGAGTGGAGGAGCTTGATTCACCAAGGAAATTGGGCTGGGGGTCACAATCCTCAGGATTGGGGCAACGACTGAAGAAGACATAATGTTGTTTTAACAAAGAAAGCAGCCACAAATCCATCTCTCTTGTATAAATATTTTTGGCATTTCTTGCTTTGTAGACATGCATTCATCTCCTAGCTCAGGGGTAGGGAACCTTTTTGCCGCTGAGGGCCATATAAAAGTAATGTCACTTGCGGGCCGAACTTAGATTTTCAGAAGAAACGTGATGAAGTGCAGGTTTTTTTCACATCTCAAAAATTCTTCAAATAACACAATGGAACAGTGCAATGCTTGTCCTAATTTCATGTTCACAAATGATAATGCAGCATGTCTGCAACTAGAATTTTATACTGCACTCAGAACACGACAATGGTTTTCCTTCAATTTATGCAGCTTATGGTCAGCAAATAGAATTTTACTATGGAACTCGGAACACGAGAATGGTTTTCATCGGAATTTTGCACCATATGGTCTGCAACTAGAATTGTATTATATTATGGTAAAGACAATTGAAATCCATAAGAAAATGCCTCCCAACAGATTCTGCCTAGACTCTGGTAAATGCTCTAGTCTCCAGATAAGACTACTACATTAGTTTGTATGCTGGTCTGCCGAATGTACATTTGAACAGACTGCAAGGAGTGTTCAACACAGCAGCTCGTCTAATATGTGGTGCTACCGAATACTATCACATCACTCCTCTTCTATGTGATTGCCTACACTGGCTTCGAGTCACAGGAAGAGTTCAGTTTAAAATTTGTCTTATGGTAAATAAGGCATTGAATGGGCTGGCACCATCGCACTTGACTGATCTCTGCATGAGGTACAATCTTACTTAGAGGCAACTCACGCTCAGGTCGGCCAAGCCTGATGTGTTGAACCCTTTCGTAAGAATGCTGCTAAATTTGGGGAGAGTGTTATGTGTCGCCCAAACAAGGATGGTCACCCCACCCATCGCTACACGACATAACAAGAACCAAGTTCAAAAAGGCTGCCTTAGAGACTAAAAACGAATGAAGCCAACAGACAACGAACAGGAAGGTACCTCCCGACACACCGTTGCCACGGCAGATGAGTCCTACGCCTGAAGGCGACAATATGTCAAGTGTGTTAAGACACGCTCCAATAGTAATCCAAATTAACATAATGACAGTGTCGCAGTGAGTACAGTTTAACCATTAATAACCCCTGTAAACCACCAAGTATCTTTGGCCAGACCCTCTAAAAAGCATCCCCAGATATGCTCCTGGGCCAAGCACTCTCACCAGCATCCCCAAATATGCTTCTCGGCCAGGCGGCCTCTCACCAGCGTCTCCTGACACGCTTTTAAAAAGGCCCTCTCACCAGCGCCCTACTGCTTCCAACGGCGCCAAGAACCCCGTCCACGCTACACACGTTATCACTACGCCAAGGTACCTAACCAGATTAACTGAGCCATTAGATTCCGTAGATAAGCACACCCTTTTGTAAACAGGTCAATATATATGTCTGATCTAACCTAATTGTTGTTTCATTTGAAGTAGTGATCATAAACCAGATCGGTAACGAACCTTCCACCCTTTTCCCCTGAGATGATTAGAGTCAAGTTGCCCAAGCTAGACCACCTGATAAGTTAACCTGTGCTGAGTACATTATCGGAGGTATTCAGGTCCCGATAAGGATTAGTACCAAGCACAAAGAGGTAGTATCTTTCGATAGTAAACTATTTATAAATTATAATAAGAGCTTTCAATGTACTGGACTCACATTCTTGGAATGACCTTCCATTTGGTTTGAGGTCAGAAAACAATTTCGAAACCTCTAAGAAAAGTCTAAAAACATAACATTAACAAGATGTAAAGCACCCTTGAGGTGATTTTAGTCACTAAATGGTGCTCAGAAAAATTGACCATTTATTTATTATTTACACAATGATGGCTTTATACTTCAGAGTTAGAGTGAGTTCAAAGGCTTTTATTAAGGTTATAATCATCTAAAAATGTATTTGACTTACCGAAAGTTAAAATCGTAGAGTCTTATTTGAAGATATGTGATACTATCCGAAGAAAGTCGATTGTCGTGTTTTAATTCTCTAAATTAAAGTTGAGGACTAACATGCTGACAAACCGTGAATGAAAACCGTTCTCGATTTCCGAATGCAATTTGTGATATCAAGTTTTGGGTTATCACGCTTTTGGGCAGTTGGCAAGAAATATACAATTACATATTTGTACACATGCATGCACGCAAACACACACATTCACGGCTCTCTGGATTCCACAGATTTTTAGTATCAATTTTTTTTGGTTTCGGTGCTTTTAGCCGGCTAGACTAAAAGACTCCCGGGCCGGACTAAAAAGCTTCGTGGGCTGGAGGTTCCCCATCCTTGTCCTAGTTCATGGCAAACAAACCCATCATGAATCTGTTCGGAGAAATGACGCAACTAGTTGAGATGGTGATCATCGATTATTCCGATTCCTAACTTGGACTTAAGTATTTGGTTCCTTGATTGACATCATCATATATTTTTTCCACGAATATCTACATAATAAATATCTGACAAATTAATATTTTTTATATTATTAGCATATATAGATATTAGTATTCAACATGCGCCAGTTATGAGGAAGAGGTTACAATGTAGCTATCAGGAAACCTTTAGAAAGATAATTTAGTACAGTACAATGCACACTGGCACAATAATATTAGGTGAGTGTTTATTGCTGTTACGCCTTAATAAATATGTGAACATATTATGTCTCCATCTGATCTACTGAAGCACTCTGTTCCTGCCGCTGAATCTCTCTTTCTGAGACATGACTCGTTTATGAGAAAAACGGAAAAGATTGCAACGAAGCTATCACTTGCACGCATTTATATGATAATGCGTTTGAATTAACTAAATATGACGCCTTAACCCTTTAATTGCGGATAACATGCATAGACGGGAGTTGGCATCATGCCACCATTGTGGATCCCATGTATAGTCGTTTTAGTATAAATCTATAGTTTTTTTAAATTTATTTAAGTAAAAAGTGCATTGGAGGTAATTTCAGTGTTTTAAAGCACTCTCGAATACGGTAAAATAAAACAAACAAATCTTCTCTTTTCGTATAAAGATAAAAAATAATTTCAATTTAATTAAATACAATTGGTTAATTCTTAAATAAACTCAGCACAGGAAATAAGATTGCATACTAAATATTCAAAAGTAAAAGGGTTAATGAAATTCGAGTCAAAGTGAAATCCGATCAAAGAAAAACAAACATAGTCACTATGTTATATTTTAATCACAAAATGCCTTTTTGTGTATAAGTATCGCAAACAGAGTCGAGTCCAACACGGTACTTATAGATGGATTGCTTGCATACAGCATTTTTCAAACTTGTTAGTCGACTTTAGAAAAGGAAATTCTATTGAAAATGGAAAAACCGATATTATTGGCACAAGGATGAAAAATTACGTATCTTTCAGGTATGCATTAATCAAGTCGTGGCGAACTCAGTGGCAAACCTCGGACGTGAAAAACAAGCACCTTGTTATAGATCGTACCGTTAAATTGGAAGGGTTCTTTCTCCTTTGGAAGACGTAAATGTATAAATAGAGCCTAAGGGATTCTGAACTTTGCGAATGTGAACAAATTCAAACAGAACACATCCAAGAAGAATGTCCCCTTAATCGGTTTCCTAATGGTACATCTGTGCTGAACCAAGTGACTCCCGATGCCGTAGACTGGCCGAATAACCTCAACATCCCACTATGACCTCCACCAACTCACCTCCACCAACTCTCCTCCACCATACGAAGAAGAAGACTACATACCTAAGTCATAAATAAGATATCTTTTGAAATATTGCATTAGTAAGTTACCAGTCGTGTACACATTGTTAAAGGAAATCGATGCTACTGTCAACATCCAAAAGACAAATTTTTAAGAATTGAAAAAAATAATCAATTAGATATATTCTTATGTACACATAATGTAGGTACATACATTTTAAGGAATAAAAATTCTTACGAAATTCCTTTAAATGATGTGTAATCACTTTGTGGCGTCATAATTAATAAATGAATAAGAATTACTTTGTTTAAACCACTGTTTATAATATTTAAATATCTACATGTTTCAGAAAGATGAAAAAAAGGAGCAAAGCTTTCCTCATTGGGATAAACAATATACTAAAAATAATGACAAGTACAGACAAATAATAAGCAAACAGAACAAATTACAAACATAAACAAAAATTTAATATAAGTAATCTAAGCATCTGTTTTACTGACATGCCTACTTTATCTGATACTTCGGGTCTGGGTTGATAAACATTATCAGCAAAGAATATTTATAAATAGATCTTGAGTATCGTATATGATACCGTGGGCCCGAAGAGGTTACATAGTTAATGTTCCTCTATCAAAAAAATTATTTTAACAAATAATAAAACTTAATTAAACAGATTGCAATCAACAACGAATATAGTAATAAATGAATAGATAAATAAAAAGTTTAAGGAAAAGTTTACTAAATCTTACGTTCATCCACAAATAATTGATGTTCATAAACAGGGGAGATTTTTTTTTTGTAATACTTCAAATTTAAGAATTAAAAATATCCCAAATACTATCCAACCAGCTATGTATACCAATATATTTTTTTTAAATATATTTTGAATAACAAGGATAAAGATTATATTTTAAATAAATCGGAGGTATATACATTAATTTGTAATGATTATAACTTTTTTTTTATACAGGAGAGACTTCAACAAATTTTAATTCTAAAGTTAAGGAGACTAAGTAATAATAATTATTCTGAATTTACCAACCAAATTTTGGAAACAAATCATTCTTTTGACATAAATCACGGTTTAAAGTTTTTACTTACAAATAAATACAACTGGTTTACAATTAGATAACTTTGAAATTTCAGAAATTAGAAAAAGAATAAACAGTCAATTAAATATTATTAATAACCTGTTTTTTTTTTTTTTTAATTTTTTTTAATAGTAATCTCTTATAATTACTTCAAGAGATTGGTATTCACTTTGTGGCATCATTATTAATAAACAAATTAAAAACTACTTTGTATTCACCACTTTCTTAATATATACATATCAACGTGTGTTGAAAGCGATGCTTTCTTCATCAAAAAGCTATTAATCCATTTGTCAGCAAAGGATGCTACATACATACACTGCAATTGGCCATAAAAGCTTCTCTGAAAGTTCAAAATGAAAAAGACGTTATTGCCTTAGCTAGAGGAATTGTAGGCCACTTTAATCATTCTGCATTGGCGAAAGGAAAGCTGGACATAATACAAAAAGAACTTAAACTGCCTGAACACAAACTCGTGCAGGACGTTACCACGAGATGGAACAGCACATATTATATGATTGAAAGAGTGGTAGAGCAAAAAAGGGCCATTTCACTCTATATATCAGACAATCCGAGTACGGCCAATCTTCAACAGTTGACAGAACGTCAATGGGAAATTTTAAGAGAGTGTATAACGTTACTCAAACCGTTCGAAGAAATCACCAAAATTACCAGCTCAATATTCTCATCAATTTCAGAAGTAATGCCCCACACCAATACTCTTTTAAAATATTTATAAAAAAAACCTGAAGTCGGTGAAATCTGCCCAAACATAGCAGATATGCAACAAAAACTTAAGGATGAAGTTCAGGATCGCTTCCAAGGCTTAAAGGGTGATAAATATTACTGTTTGGCTACTTTACTGGACCCCAGATTCAGAATGAGATTTTTTAATCCAGAGAAATGCGAATTGATCAGGAAGATCCTATTTTTAGAATCTATTGAAAGAAGCGACGTTACAGAGAGTGCCAGCAGCAGTGAAGAAAACAAATCTAATTCTAACCTTAACCAATTAAGACGATCACAAGATGCTCATGCATCATTTTGGAATTGCTTCGAAGAACTTGCTCCTACCCAGCCACCGGAGGGCGACGATCCTAAAAGTCCCATCATTCTAGAATTGGATCGATATGTAAACAAAGGATTATTGTCAAAAGATAGAGTCCTTTCGAGTGGTGGGCAAGACATAAAACAAGATATCCAGAGATAGCACATTTAGCAATAGAGTTTTTATGTGCACCTGCAAGCACTGCGTATAGCGAACGTTTATTTTCAGAAGCAAGTAACGTCTATGAAGAAAAAGGGAACAGGCTGTTTGTTACCAGAACGTGCGGAGAGTCTTGTATTCTTTACATGATAACTTGCATTTGCTAAATTTTAAATATTTATTGTTTAAATTCAATTTTAATAAACGCAACTTTTTAATCCTCCTGTTTTCATTATATTTCCCAAAATATTATGTTATTATGTTACTTTAGTTAAACCGAGTATACTCGTCATTTAAACAGTTATTCGGCCGAGTACGAGTAATAAAAAAAAGCCGAATTCGCCGAGTACCGATTATTAAATGAGTACTCGGCCCATCACTAATTTTTACAATTTTAATTAATTACTTACCTACTTTAACTCTTAGACACCGAGAAGGATTTTAATGAATTGGATGCCTGGAACGGCATGAATTTCAGAAATTTTGTGTCTTTGTTTAAAAAATTATACAGCTGCACAAACTAGGTTTTCAGTTATAAATATTGTCTTAATGCATTCTTAAATGTTGAATTATTATATACTTAAATCTAATACTAGGTTTTTGGTTTCTGATTATGTGTTATGTGTAATTTAAACGAAAATTTACCTTGAAAATGCCGCCACCCGAATTATAATCACTCACAATCTTTTTATTTATTGTAATATCGAAGAATTATTTCTTTTCACATAAATAATGTACTTTTGGCAATCATGTTATCAAGATTTATCTGGAGGTTTATTTAAACAATGATTACAATTATTGATTTCTTACTCGTTTTTTTCCAGTGATCACACATACACTTACATAACGCCATGTGCATATTAGATAGGGTCACCATAAGATTGTTAAGCGCGGCGGACACTTTTAATCATTAAAACTTCTGTACAGTATGATATATTTTAAAACAGGTAGTGGGGCACAAGGCAACTTCACAGTGCGAATACCAATAACGTGTCTGAACACGACGCTTTATAACTAAATAAAAAAGGGCTTGTATACCAGTTGTCCGTGTATATTGTGTGTTCCTTTCCTAAATAGTCAGCTAATAACGAAACCACAACTTTTCCAGAAACCAACAATTGCTTCGATATGCCTTCATCCATATTTGGTATGTCAATGTCTGTTTTAGCACCACAATAAATCACAAATTGTAACACAAAACCGGTTTTGCAATCACACAAAACAAATAGTTTTACGCCAAATCTATGTCTTTTTGCTGGAAGATATTGCTTGATTGACAATCTACCTTTGAATAGTACCAGCGATTCATCGATGCACAAATTTTCGTACGGATAATTTAAATTGACCGCACAACATATCCACAAAATCTCTTATTTTGAAGGACGTATCGCCTTTTTTTTGTTTTTCGTTATCCGAAAAATGGAGCATGCTTAGGATTGACAAATAATGATCTCCAGACATGGTTTCTCCAAATATTGGTGATGAAATCAACTTGTCCAGTGTCCAATATTGACGAATTTTCCCCTTTTTGCTTCTTGCCATAAGCATAGTAAGGGCAATGAACACGTACATTTCATCTACATCAACAACTTTCCATTTGTGTAAACTTGAATTTGGAGCAAATACTTTTTGTGACTTTACAGTAGAAAAATATCTGTTGGTTTTTGTTGTAATGCAACCCACGACATTCGAATTTAGGAAAAGCTCAAAAAAATCACTTTCATTACTCTCCAGATTGGGTTCACAATCTCGTAAACCAGATTGTTGGTTGAAATTGTGTACATCTGGTTGGAAGTTTATTGCAGTTTCCCATATTGGCGAGAAATTCAGAAAATTTATATCGGAGGAGGAATGTTCGTCCAATCCAGAATTCCTAATTTCATTATCTCCGTCTTCTGATTGATCTGAACTCTCCAAATCTTCTGGAATTCTTCTTCATCACTCATGGAGAACTCCGAATCGCAATCTAAAACATAGTTTTCGATTTCTTCGTTATCCATTTTTAAGAATTATAAACCCACTATACCCTTGTCTGAAATTATTAAATATAATAAAACATGGACCACGAAAGAATATGCACTGCAATGGTTACTGAAATAATAATTGTTCATAAATAAAATCGTAGGTTTCAAGTATCCTGTAAATATCTACAGTGATCTCATAAAGCTGACAAAGGATATCACACATCTCAAAGAGTCATAAAGATATGAAATAATGTGCACTGCAATAAACAATATAATGACTTGCTAATGTAACTCGATACTAACACATTGACATGCAGGAGGAGACTGTATGCGGTGACAAAAAAAGTTCGATGAGATTTGAAAGGTTCATTGTGATGAAAAATTAATTAAAAAATAACCGTAAGTGAAAAGGTCTTATTCTTTAATCTTTTCGCTGCCATTAGCAGCTACCGATGTACGAACAATCCGTGCCACAACTGCCATTCACACCATACGATGTAAATCGCGAGTATGATTGTCTGGAGGATGATATTTCGATAATCTAACAGTAGATGGGGCTAAATATTATTTCGTAAAATATTACGAAATGTTTAATCTCTCAAAAAAGTTGATAATTTATATTGTTTACATTACACAAAGCAGCATCTAAGAAGGGTCTGCAGATCTCTTTGCCCACTTGTTTAAATCTCCCGCCGGTGGTTTTTTCATTCTATTTGGTATGGTTCTAAAAGTTTTTTTAATGTTAGGCGCAAATGTGGACTAGTATTTTTATACCTTATTTGAAATTTTACTTGTTTATTTTTACATTCAGTTTTGTCATTTGTTTTGCACATCAAAGATTTTTGAAAGAAATATTAATTTTTACATCTCTAAAAATGTCAAGACGCGCTCTCAGTGAAGAAGATATAAGAGAATTCGTCCCCGATCTTGACTCTGAAATTGAGGAAAGTGAGGATGACTCAGATTTTGTAACACAACTTAGTGACAACGAAGATGAACCTATGGAGACTGATGTTACCCAAACAAGTTCTTCAGGAAACTGGACTGTGAATTTGGGAAATTTTATACCAATTATCCACCAATTTAATGATTTTCCATCTGGGATAACCGCAAACCCATTGTTATCAGAAAATTCACCGGAAATTAATTTTTTTGAACACTTTCTGAATACAAATATAATGTCAGAAATTGTCAAAAAACAAACGATTTATATTTCGCGAGAAAAAAGAATATTAATTATAAATCTTTAAAACATTGTGTAAATAAAATGCTAAAATCTAGTGCAATATCAAAAACTGAAAAAGTTGGAGAATCGTTGCTGAACTCCATTATGATGTGTAAGTGTTTATCTTATATCCCTTTGTTTATTTGTGTTAGTGAGTCATTGTAATGGCCAACTCACTGCTCTGAAATATTCTGTTGGTGTTCATTATTTATGTCAAAAAACATTATGGGACACACTTGAGGATTCAAATTACTTCCAAAGTATGTACTATAGATATCAGTAATGAGTGTCTAATATAAACAAAGCACTGAATGGCAAAGAGAATGCTGTAAAGATTAATTTAATTGACAACTTAAAAAAGACCGAAATAGCTTGGCGTATGGTAGTATATAGTGTTTTGTTTGGGCGCTTATTGGGTTAAAGCATATGGTAGAAAACATCTGGTTTTATAATATGAATCTTTTACTTCGAACATTTACTAATAAATTATCTCAATATTTGGAGATGAAAATGACAAATTCTTCAAACTACATTTGCAGTGGGTCAGCTTGCAGGAGAATTTCCCTTTAACTACATATGTAGTCGGTCGGATCCTCAGGGTTAATCACTTACTTTTAATTTTTTGTTTATGTCTGTAAATTGTTCTATTTGCTTATTATTTATCTACAATTGTCATTATTTTTAGTATATTGTTTATCCTGATGAGGGGAGCTTTAATTCTAAAACATGTAGATATTTATGTATAACAGTGATTTAAACAAAGTAATTCTTATTAATTAATATTTATGAAATTCATTATGTCTGTGGACAGAGGCAGATACAGTAGTTTTGGTCTCCTGTAATATATATGTAGTTAATAGATCTTTACCTGATCAAAAGACAGTCATCACTTGCAGCATTTACTGTCACAACACAGTCATGGTTGAGGGAAGGAGTGTTCACCGTATGTGTGGGATGAGAATCTATCACACTGTCTTGGCTGGGGGGAGTGTTCACCGTATGTGTGGGATGAGAATCTACGACACGGTCTTGACTGGGGGGAGTGTTCACCGTATGTGTGGGATGAGAATCTGCAACACGATCTTGGCTGGGGGGAGTGTTCACCGTATGTGTGGGATGAGAATCTACAACACGATCTTGGCTGGGGGGAGTGTTCACCGTATGTCTGGGATGAGAATCAACCACACTGTCTTGACTGGGGGTAGTGTTCACCGTATGTGTGGGATGAAATTCTTCCACACAGTCTTGGCTGGGGGGAGTGTAGCTTGGTGGGTCTTCTCCCTCAAAATGTTTTTTCCTGGAAGCAGACCAAATTAAAACAAAGAAATTGAAAATTTTAGTTATGTTGAGGCAGGAGAGTTGCATTTTTGATGTTTTGCGATTCATAGTTTAAATCTTAGATTTAGTAATACTTTTAGAAGAATTTGGTCGCTAGTGCGAGGGCTATTAAAATGCAGTAGTTGGCTAGAATTAATGAATCTGCCTATGTTTAAAAAAATATATCTTTAAAAGCAAATCAATAGGGTTGTTAATGGCACTACAAATTAACATCAATTTTTACATTTTACCTCAAAGGATTTTCTTTAAATTTTGTTGATGTCTTTGGGTCTTATAAATCGACAGTATACTTTGAAAAACAGTTAAGGCGATATAACCAGACACAACTGAAAAACAGTCAATTTAGAATCGAATTCTAGACGTGTCGACTCTTTTCCACAAAAAAACATAAATTGATTTTGAAAGATTGTTATTTTATTTAGCAAGTTGGAAATTTAAAAAAATTATCAATATATTTTTATGTAATAATGTTATTCTGTTGGTCATTGTGCAGATTTTAATATTTTCAAACGAACTTCTGTTAAAAAACACAAATATTTCGTATCATCTAATGATACAGTAATATAAATCAATACATTATCTAGCTTGGCCAGGTTTCGGAAATTTTATTTTATTTTAAATAAAATCATTAATAAAAAAATACAGAGCATGTGTTTTGCTATGAAACTCCTTGACAAAAAAAAAATGACATTTTCTATCAATAAACGCATTTTTGATGATTTTTTACCTTCACCGATTTTCGCACATTCGACTTTCGCATAATTCAATATTTCGCACATTTTTGAAAAATCGTTTTTTTTTAAAAATTTTTTGGCGATAATGCAAAAATGTTTTGTTTCCGTGCAGTTGTTTCTCTGTCGCACTATGAAATGCATATGAACCAGGTCCGTACCGTGAAAAGTGTTACGTTCTGTTCACACATATGCACTAACATACGAGTGCGAGCGAGTCCGAAAGCATGCGTTTGTATGTACTAATTTGTACACACTCCCGTCTGATCTCGACAGGTTTAGTCTTGCGTCAGCGTACATACTGTTCGCATTGTTCTGCGAGTTTTGTTTCAAATATTTCGTACCCATTTTAACATGAGTGAGAAACGAAGAAACTCGAAGTAGATATGTCTTAAAAAAATCAAGAACCCATAAACTTCATACAATCGAAACGAAGATGGATATAATAAAACGCTCTGAAAATGGAGCTTTATGCTTCAATCGGCCATTCGTATAATATAAACAGGTCTACGATATGTTCGATATTAAAGAATAAAGATAAAATTAAAGAATGTGCAAAAAATTTTGTAAATATATCATCAAAAATTGTTTCCAAAAGGCCCGGCATATTGATGGATGAAATGGAGAAATCTTTGTGTTATTGGATAAGTAATCAAACTCAAGAAAACATCCCTCTGAGTACTTCAATGATTCAAGCCGAGGCTCTTAGTTTGCATAAAGATTGGAAGGCTAGACTAAACGAAGATTCTAACACAGTGTTTTATGCAAATGACAGCTGGTTTTCAAATTTTAAAACAAGGTATTCTTTACACATAATTAAATTCACTGGAGAATCAGCTGATGCGGATGAAGATGCCACCAAAGAGTTTATTTCGTCATTGTCCAAAATTATTGAAGATGGAGAATATACCTCTAGTCAAATATTCAATGTAGATGAGACTGAGGTTTATTTTGGAAGAAGATGCCTAATTGTACATTCTTATCAAAGGACGAATCAGTTGCCCTGGTCATAAACCTTCTAAAAACCGATTGACATTGCAAATTGAAAGCGAGGAAGAAGAACCAGAAGAAATCATCAAGACCCTAACAATAAAGACATTTTTAAATATTATGGAAGAATGTGTTCCCAATGGAGAACGCATATCTCAAGTGTGTAGGGCGATCCATAATAGTACTGCATGTTACCGAACTCTCTATGAAGAAAAGAAAAAAAAAGTAGTAAAATACAACTAACCCTTGACAAGTTTAATAAGAGAATATAATTTTTATTTAATATGTACTTAGTTAGTAATTTTTGATAAATAAAAATTTTAAAGTACAATTTTTAGTGTTTTTTTTTTGCATTCCTCTACTTTCGAACATTTAACTTTCGCACACGTTTCGCACACGCACCAATCATGTGCAAATGTCGAGGTCCGCCTGTATTTTATACTATCCAGATATGTACCTCAAAAATTGGGTTCCTACCCAATAATTAAATTCGAATTCTTCAATTAACTACGTTTTTGGGTAGGTACTTGCGAACTATCGAATTTTGTCAAACGAAAATGATTCCATAGAAAACAGGTATTCGGCGGGAAGGAAAAACATGTTGTTTTTTCTTTAGATTTTGGAAATGTCAAAAGTTTGACGGAATATTGTGGGATATTTTTCAGGCAATGCGGAAGATATAACCAAATTTAAACCTTCCGAAATCTGTTTTAGTAAATATTGTCCATTTATTAAACCTCTCCGGTAGGCGAATCTAACGGATTACACTTTTCCCCAAGACAATGCCTTAAATTTAACGAAAAAATTTCAAACCGGTCCAGAGTTAGCGGCGATTGTATGTACTTTTGTAGGTACTTTTCAAATATACTCATGGCCTATTATTTTTCTTTCATTGGCAACACATAGAGTATGAGTTCCCTGGAAACTCAAAGGAAACTTGAGCAGCGCCACCCAGTGGGTACGAATCTTGCGGTTGAAAATAGAACCAACGCAGAACTGGAACGGATATGAATTTTTCCTTACTGAATTAACATTAGTTCTATTTCTCGCCACCAGGTGGAAACCGTAAGCATTCCATTTCTTTGATACAAAGTTTTCAGTAGTTTCTGGAGATATGTAAAATATCAACCGGTCCGAAGTTAGCCGCGACTGTCTGAATTTTTTTTACAAAATGAGTCTTGGCAAAATGAAACTTGCGGTCGTTCGATCTCGAAGAGCGGTGCGGTTGTTTTTCACGAACCACAAAAGTCACAAACCGATTTTCACCAAAATAAACCTTCTGGGTGTTATGAATTAAGGGGGCACTAAGGGTTATTTTCGCCTGCAGGCACGTGTCTGAAAATTCTGGCGTGAAGAGTATTACTGCATTATCGACTGGTTACGGAACGTCCCGATATAAACTTTATTTCATTATTATCTCTAGTTTATATGTGTACGTTCCTGATGAGGGTTGAGTTCAACCGAAACCGGTCGAAAATGCATAAATATAAATAAAATAAAGTGGATTAAAACAAAAAAATTCTTTCATTTAAATTATAATGTCAATCCACAAAGTGATTGCTTTCTCCGATAGATTATTTTTAAATTATTTATTATTACTTATTAGACAGTGGTGTACACAAAGTATATCTAATCAATTTGATTGTTGTAAATGTTTTATGGATGTCCATAGACGCATTAATTATTATTTAAAATCAGTTGCCGATGAATCTGACTCACTGAATTCTTGTACTCATTCAGAAATGGGAAGGGGGTAATACCAACTGAGAAATTACCCAGGGATCGCACCCTTTGCATACAATGAATCTAAATCCCTTTTCTTAGCCACACTTATTGGAAGTTCAGTTGTGTAAGTCAATAACTTGGTATACATAATTATGGTCTACCCTTTTTGGATCTAATGACTTTTTTTTTATACCGCCATGATTGTATTTATACTCTATTATTCCTGGTTAGTCTGAATCACATTTAAAGGCTTTTACTTTTAACCAGTTTACTTTCCACCATGCACACCTGTACATATTTCATCTTTTTGATTGTAACATTTGCTAAAGAGTGGACGTCTAAAAAAATCATCAAAAAACGTTTTCTGAAGTATTTACGAGTAAGATTACTTATTAACATTTCGGCCGGATCTGTCTAATTTAAAAATATTTATCCAATCGTTCAGCGTGTATACAGTCACATACTTTTTCTCTGACATGTCTGATTATGTCTATAAGGTGATCCACCGGCTAAAATTTCAACGAAATCACGCGGTCCTTATGCAGGTGGCGACAAGCTTAACATCGGCCGCATGTTTCGATTTACACAAAAAAATCATCACCAAATTGCGTGTTTTATTCTATTCTGTAAAGCTCAGACATAATTATTAAAATGTTTTACGGTCATATTCTAAAAAAACTTAATTTACCACAATTAACAATATAACAATATCGGAAAAGGGGTTTGTAAGTAGGAGAGTTTGCGCTTTAAACATTTTTTTAATGTCTGATACTTTATTTTTTTCTAGGGTTATAAAAAGACATACCAAAAAAATGCGCACTTAAGGCGATCAAATTCTCAAACCGAAAACACATGATTTTGCATTATTTGCCATTGCATCGCCATAATGACGCTAGTTCCTCAGAGCATCTTCAATTAAAATACCGGTAGAACAAGGACAGCATTCCCACCCGACGTCTGTGCTCCAAAGATTGCAATCCGTTTAAGATAGGACCCCACAAGAGTCCCAACTGCTCCCAACCGTCTGGAGCCAGTGAGACTATGGCATCCCCAATTTGGGAATGTTGTGTGGCTGAAGGTATTGGGGAGGGGAAGGAGAAGAGGAAGGTGGGGAAATTCGGCACCGGTGCGCAGTCGGGAAACATGGCAAACGCGCACCCTACATTTGTACATGGTTAACATTTGTCACATGAGAACGGGTCGCTTCTACGACTTGTTCTAGTATTCAACAGCTCGGCAGTGGAATGATCTGCCGGCCTCTGTTTCCTTCCTCCTACAACATGGGTCTTCTCAAGACCCAGGATCACTAAAACACCCTCCGCACGGCATCCCTAGAAATGACCTAGACCTTGAAGGAAATTATTTCCTTCAGGGCCTCCTGTTTGGAGTTACAGTTAGTAGATTTGGATTGATCACATCATTTTTAGAGGTTTTATTCACCAGACTCTGTTGACCATCATTGTCTTTGTTTTCAAAATCATTAGCCATTTAAAAAAAAATACATCAGCGAAACAGTTATAACAAGACTTAGGAATAAATTTACGTGTTTATAATTCGTGTTCCGTTGTGTATAGTATAGGGAAATTATGGTTTTTGGCAAATATTGAGCATTGTGAAATATGAGCAACTGCATCAAAGTCATTTTCGGAAACTGTTTTTCAAAAAATACGACAAAATATTAAATTATTGCTAGTTAAAACCCGTTTTTCTCTAAATCTGTAGACTGTGATGTCTTCCTTATGTGCAGATATTTACCAGACAGGAAGATCGGGAACATTTGTAGTATTTACAGTCGTCTCAACATAGACTTGGCTGGGGGTGGTGTCCGCAGTGGGTTGTTGTCGACGTGGAGGTTCTTTTTCAGTATCTTCCTTCCTGAAAGAAGACCATATAAATTAAAACCTTTAGTTCAGAGAGGAAGATACAGTGAGTATTGCCCTGGTGGGAGGGCATCATTCAGAAATAATGGCCAAAGCCGTTAGCGTTGACAATTTAATGCAAACACTAACAAACAAAAAAAGTTTTATTTATTGATACGGAGACGGTTTGCATAGCTCTCGTGAGCACTCAGGCCATAGGCCCATTGTGCTGTATCCCATTTTATTTTATTCTTTTGATAGTAACCCATCAGTCGTAGTCGTTTCTCCCAGGTTTAGGTATGTATACCCTTGTTTTCCTCCATGGTATGGGGATGTATCTGAGGGCACAGTATGCCCCCAGGATCTTAGTCACAGGAAGTAGGATTGTATCTAAGCCCCTCTGTAGAAGTGCTGGAAAGATTCCATCCTCTCCCTCGCTTTCAAATAGATCGAACCCTTTGATTGCCCATTTAACTTCGGAGGGAGTTTAGCAGCAGTGTCTCAGTCCATACATTCCTGTGTAACTCGGGATGGTGGTGGTCCGGTCTCACCTGCTTCTAACTTTTTGTAGCCGGGAAAATGTTTCTCCGGTAGTTCCTCTATCTCCTCCTCCCAATTGTTACTTAGTACTTGTCTGCAGAGGGCAGCTATTTTCGCAAGCCCTTATCATTGAGTCCCTCAGTATGCCTACTGCATACTCAATTTCTCGGAAATTCCAACATTAGAGAGTTACAACTTTTGGAACTGTTATTTATACAACAGATATTTTTTACTGGACATTGATAAATTTTATGGACGCTAAGCGTTACATATCAGATAGGAGACAGTAGGAAGGCACATAACAAAAAGACCAGTGGCGATTTGTGAGTGTTGAGATTGAAAAAGACCACCATATTGATGTCGCTGTAGCTGAAAATGATGGTTTTTTTTATTTTTGTATGAAGAATTCTGAAAAAACTGATTTTCAGCTACGACATCAATAAAGTGGTATTATTCAATCTTAACCTTTCCGGGAGTAAGTTTCATAATGCTTACCGTGCTTTGAGGAGTGAGTTTTTTTTACAAAAACAAAAAATCTATTTAATTAGTACTGTTTTTTTTTTTTTATGGAAATCCATGAAACATGGATGTACACAGAGAGCAACATCACACTCATAACACATATATTTGGTTTCTTTTCTTTGTGGTTTCCTTATCGATGTGTGTTTGGACGTCGTGCTTTGCTGCCCTTGCACTCTGTGTGTGGAACTGGCTGTGGAAAAAGCTGTTCTGAAAGCCTGATTGGATTGTCATTACTTCGCCTTCCCCCAGATGATGATGGCCGTGGAGTGTGGTATTTTTCAACCATCTGGGCAACAAGCTTCTCTTTGAATTCTTCAAATGTTGTTTCTCTGAACTTCAGGGAACGATACATGAACAATGCATTGATTATTGATATCTATAGTAGCCAGAAAAATATTTTCTAGTACCATTTTATTGCCTTACGGCTAACCGCTCCTAATGCTAGAATTCGGTCTACGTTGTCCACACTTCCAATGTTCATTGTATAATCCACAACAGCTTCAGGTTTGTGTTTTTTTGCTCCAGTCGTGTAGTCATTTTTTTTTTGTTTCAATCATATTATTGCCATGCATATTTGTCAACATCACAATATCCCGTTTATCCCGCCATTTCAATGCCATTAAGTTTTCAGAATTATGCGATATTACATCTCCTTTTTTCATTTTTCTATCCAATTTTGGCATTTGCTTCCGATTGGTTCTTGCTGTCCCACAAGCATTTGTTTTGTTTTCGAAAAGGCAATCAAACAAAGCACGAGAAGAATACCAATTATCCACATACAGACGATGCCCACGCCCAAGATAATCTTTTAGCAAAGTCACAACCACGGATCCCGATATTTCAACATTGGGATGGCTTTGAATGTCTGATTCACAACCGGTATAAATGATTAAATCCAATACATATTCCGTTTTTACATCGCAACACACAAACATTTTGATGCCAAATCTGTGTCTCTTAGAAGGTATGTAAATTTTAAAAGAGAGCCTTCCTTTCGACAGTACCAAACTTTCATCAATGCACAAATTGTGGTAAGAATAAAAGGTTTCCTTCATTATCTTTTTCAATGGGTCTAAAATGCTTCTAATTTTGAAAAGTCTATCATTGTTGGAGCATTGACTTGCAAAATGGAGATTCCTCAAGATAAGTAAAAAGCGATCCTGGGAAAATAATTTTTTGAAAAAAGGTCTATAATTATGGGGTTATTGGTCCAATATTTCTTTATGGATTTTTTTCCAACCAGCTCATCAGAATTATAATGGATAGAAATGCGTACATTTCTTCCTCCGTAGAGTCGACCATTTTTTTTATTTTTGACGATGCGGATAAATTTTCAAGATTTCGCGTAAATGTTGGTATCGAAAAGAATTGTATTAATAATATCTTTATTAAAAAAGAACAGTTGAAAAAGTTGCATTTAAAGGTAATCGTCATCCAAATTAATGTGGGTTTTTATTCCGGACTGGAAATCATCGAAGCTATGCAATGTTGGGATGGAATTCCTATCATCCCATACCCTCGATTCTTCTTGTCTCCCTTTAGACCCTGGTTGGAATTCTACTATAACCGGTTCCTCATCATCAGAAGGGGAATCATCGGAGAATATTGATCGGTCATCGATGTTTTCAATATTTTCTTCTTCATCATCACTATTCATCAAAATATTCGCGATTTCATCATCTCTTAAATCCATTTTAATGGTATGTAATTTAAAATCACAAAATAAAATTCTCACCAACAAACACAAAACAAGAACAATAATGAAAAAAAATTAAGTATTTGTTTTGCAAATGCAAAAGATTTCAAAAAACCACCAAAAGGTAACTTTTATATTGTTTTCCACACGGTTCTGTCACAAGAAGGGTTAGAAGTTTGAAAACTATGAAAATAATAGGTAAAGCACAATAAAGAAACTTGCTATGAATACATTATCATTTTAAAACACACAATATACATAAAATGCAAACTCTAAAGCACAGATATACAAACAAATTATTAAAAATCCGTTAGAAAAACATTGAAACACATGCGCACCAAAATCGGCAGTTTAATATTTCTGCATTGTAGGCGTGACGTCATACAAAATAAAGAACAGTCAATATCACGGTCGATAATGAAGTTATATGATTAAACACGATGAAAAGTCGGAGGAATAGGTTTATAGATGGCAATACAATGAATATCTACAGCAAAGAAGCGGCAAATTCCAGTATACGATGCTGGACGCGAATGGATGTCCATACTCCTTTGGAGAAAGCGTGTGTGGACGTTCATTTCCGTCCATACTTCCGGAAAGTTTAACATTTTAGCTCACTTACAAGTCACGAGCCACCACCGCAAAAAACCATTACAAATTACGCATAATATTGTACACGAAAACATCTTTTTATTTATTTGGAGCTAATACTGCGAAGCTGTTGACATTTGTTATTTCCAATGGTTAGTTATATTTTGATACAGTATAATGAAGTAATTCATATGAATGAAGCAGGATCATTTACCTGCCAGGAAGGTGGGCAACACTTGGAAAGTTAACCATCTCAGCGCTGTCTCGGCTGGGAGAAGTGTTCACCCCGGGTTTGGGCTGGGAATCCACAGCAGCACATTCTTTTCTGGAAGCAGACAATAAAAAATAACAAGCAGGGTTCATATTAGAACTCTATTGTAGACTTCCGCCATCACTTTTAATAACGATAACTATTCAGTCGGCCAATAATAGAATTTTCGGTATTCACCCTTCTTTCGATATCCTTATCGGCCTTCCCGTTTCTCTTGATCATACTTTCCAATACACAAACTCGTCAACCTGCTCCAAATAATCACCATTCACAACTAGGTATACATTATATGGGGTTTTTGTAACCTATCTTTCAAATACCATTACTAGATTGATATTAATCAATAAATCACTGTGCAAACACACCATTGATTTGATTGAAATAAAGATAATACAAGATACAAACCTCAAAAAAATAACAATCTTTTCAGAATCGGTGTCACCTCCATGGCCAAAACACAAAGAAGAGCATGAGAGACCCATGTGGCAGGCAAGATCAGATCCCTCCTCAAATGCGAATAAAAGCCAGGGCACCAACACTTCCCACAAATCAATCAGTTCTAATATTACCTTCACTGTCAGTTGAAGCCAGTCCACAGAACTTAACAAGGAAAGAATGAAAGCTACGCATTCACACAACTTTACAATGAAACTGTAAGCGATAATACCTAGGATAATGAGTATCTCCTTGGCCAGTTGGAGCCAGTCCACAGAACGCAACAAAGAAATAATGTAAACTACGAATTGACACAACTTTGAAAAGAAATAGCGGGCGAAATCAGCCAATACAATCATTATCTCCCCAGTTAGTTGGAGACAGCTAATCGGAGAAACACAAGCTACTAATTCATGCAATTTCATTGCAAAAAACTAAGTATATGATACACAAAAAACACGGTAATGATGCAAACCAAAGCGATGTAGCGGTGAGGAAACAGGAAACTAAACTGAGTAAAGCGATAAGCGAGACGTCAGGATCATAATATACCACTCACATATAACCACTCTGCCAGTGTCAGTGCTTCGTTTAACTTAACCATAGAAACTACAATATTAGATTGAAATAGAGCTTAGGATTGATTATAAATTCGGCAAACTAAAAGGGACTTCTCCGAAAAATAATCTAGCAGTGTTGCCATATCAATTTCAAGCATGCAAGTGCCTTCCAGACGAACGGGTGGCCCACTAGTGTGGCCGACGGAAAAAATATATTAATCGGGTTTTTATTTTTTGACTTGGCAACAATGGCAACAGTCCTTGTCTCCGCTGAGCGAAGCGGTCTTGGAATTTGAAATTTCGCTTTGGAAATCGCCTTTCATTTATCGTTTAAAGCGCGATTTCCGAAGCGAAATTACTAATTTCAAAACGGAGACAAGGAGAATTGCCATTATTGCCAAGTCAAAAAATAAAAACTCGATTAATATATTTTTTCTGTCCGCCACACTACTGGGCCACTCGTTCGTCTGGAAGGCATAATACAACTTGACATGGTTAACTTTGCAGGCGGACAGAAGAGGAAATAAAGACGAAACGTTTTTTTAACTCGGCTATCAATATATTTTCAATTGGGTTTCTTAAAAGTTTTGTTTATTTTTTTCGTAAAAAATTATGTAAAGCGATACATCGTAAAACTTATAATTATAATAAGGAACTCCAGGTCTATTTCTTATTTTATTTTATATTATTTTTTAATCAATAATGACGTTCAAACTTAAAAACTGGTATATTTAGTTTTTTTTTTTAAAAGTTAGTTTTCATAGTTAAAATAATTTTCAAAGTTTCAATATTTCAAAGCCCGTCAAAACGCTTTAAATCTATGGCCAGTCGGTTCTTATCAGTTTTGAGGTTAGAGTGTCAAATTTAAAACAAGGATGAGCATTACCGTAGATAATTTTATATTTTATTCATAGTAAATCATAACAAAACATAAGTAATAAAATTATTTACCTTTTTAGAACCTTTAACTCAAACTATAATAAGAGTATTGAGCATTAATATTATCATAATATCCGTATTGAAAATTGGTTTGCTCGAGAATACTTATTTCACTAATAATGTTTTTTTTTTAATATATATTGAATCGACAATTATAGAGCATACATATTAATGAGCAATAATGATAAAAATAAATAATATCAAGTATAGACAAATGATGAACATAAATAAAAATTGATTCAAATAGGTTAGTAATTAATCAAAAATGTTAATAAAAATATTATATAACATTGAATAACAAATGTATATATTAGAAATTCAAAACTATTTTTTTTACTACTAATATTAATATGAAAATAATTTCAAGAGAAACCTATTTAAAAATATATATATATGTATTAATTATATTTAATTCACTATTAACCCCACAAAGTGAATACCAATCATTTGAAAAAATTGTTATACAGCGTTTGTTTTGTTGTTTAAACGTCAGAGTGAGGCCCAGCGCCCTCGCGCTGTAAGCTTTAGTTACGTAAAGTCACCTAAATTACGTTTAAATTTCGCCAACATTAAAAAAATATATATTTAAAATTCAAAACAAAAGTGAAAAATAAAAATGTCCATGCTTATCCAAAAACAGAATACGCACGTGACGTCACATGTTCCAAATGCAAAGGAACCAACATAACAAGGTGTTTTGATGAGATGGTTTTTATTCACTTTTAAATAACGATTTATAAATTCTATATATAATTAATTTACACTGTAATAAAAGTTATATATTCAGAATCGGCCTTTGTTTATCTATACGAATATATATTTTTAAAGTAATTCGTTTTCAGTTTCAGTGTCGATAAATCGACATCTATTGAAATAACGTTATACAGTTTCATATAATAAGGCATGATTAAATACAATTGTTTTTTTCTTCTTATATAAATACCACACAAGAGTCCCAACTGTTCCCAACAGTCTGGAGCCAGTGAGACTATGGCATCCCCAATCGGTGAATGTTGTGAGGATGGAGGTATTGGGGATGGTAAGGAGAAGGTGAAGAGAAAGGTGGGAAAATACCTGGCTATTCATATCTGGTCACCAAACACGGCTAAAGCAACGTTTCAATTCTGAATGGTAGTCTTTCACCAGGGCGATACTGAAACTATCTTCCACTCTGGAACGTGCGCAAATATATTACATATTATTTTAAAATTAATTAATTGTGAAGCAGCTCACTGCTACCAAAAATCACACTTTTAAAATGCGTTGTAATGTTTGTACTGTTAGAGATAAATAAAAAAACGCTGGGTAGATGTAAACGAGGTATAATATTTAGAAGAATTATGTGTGTTCAATAACAATGAATAACTGTATATCGTTCGACACGGAGAGTTTGAATGCCCGCATCTTGTCCGGGTGACGCGGGGGTCGAGCGGTAGCTTCCTTGCGGACCGAGTCGATGGCCGCGCCTCTCGTGGCGGTACGGTGAACCACGGGTGAAGTGTAGATCGCTGTTCTACCGACAGACGAGAGCGACGCCTCTGGCGGCGTATTAATACACTAAACTCCATGGCGGCAGCATTTGAATCTGCTGATAACAGTACTTACTCAAAAGTAGAAAATAAGTACTCATTATTTTTGGATGTAGTCTGACAATAGTAGACAAAAATCGGTGCCGCTGCGATCGTTTAAAAGGTTTTAAATGACAACACCAAGATGGCTCACAGCAAAATGAAAGTAAGTTTTAACAGCGCAATGTTGCATTTTTTCGACTTTCCAAACGGCCTTTAGAAATTAGTAGTAGGTATTTTCCGAAAAGAGATGCTTCTGCATCATATTCTAACAATTTTATAATAAAAATTTATATTATTTTACGCTTTGCAAGGAAGATAAATTACACGAAAAGGCGAATTCTTCGCATTTATGAAATGTACATTCCAAAATACCCATATATCAGATGTTAAACCAAAATAAAACAAAATCTAATTCAAAGATCATCATTGTAATTTAAAAAATGTTAATATGATATAATCGAGTTATGTGGTTCTACCTTGTTTCTTTAACCGTCAAACTCGGTTGTGAAAAAAATTAAACGTAAACAACAAATTTCGAAAACAATGTGAGAAGCATGAGATGCCGTAGTAATGATAAATTTTAGTTCCCCAATTTAATTTTAATTCTTGTGAATGAACTTATTTTGCATCTTTTACTGTGTAATCTTTTTCTATGTATTTCTTTTCTTTTGTTCTTCCTCTTATTTTACGTACCTATTGTTATTTTTGTTTGTATTATTGTCACTTATGAAACGTATCGCATTGCACTCACTACCCCTGCACACCTTCTGGAATAAAGAACTATTATTATTATATTTTCAGAATAAGCAAACACATTGTGGATTGACATGATGTATTAAATAACAAGTCACTTTGTTTTTAATCCACTTTCATTATTTTTATTTGTCTACTAGTTTCGATTCTGCTGAATCGTCTTCAGGACATAGTACATACTAATTAAATAACAGGAGTGTGCTGTATATATATATATATAGGGTGAAAATGCGGAAAGAGAGAAACAATATTAAGAGGGAGACAACAATCTAACATTAAGAACATACAATATCAAATACCTAATTACATGTACGATGGAAAAAAACCATAAAAGACAAAGAAGGTAACAGAACGTCAATTGCGGCGGTGGCTTGTTTGAGGAGAGGGAGAGTTGGAGGGGAACGGAAATAGATCTAAAATGGGACTATAAGTAATTTTTTTTGGTTATTTAGTAGATGGCTATTATTATTTTTAACTGATTTTTTTTTATTTCAAGGGCTTCTAAATTGTTTAGCCGTAGGCCTATTCCATTTTTGTGTAGAATATTTATTCCCGTAGTTTGGTCAAAAAAGTCATTAGAACTTATCAAATGTTCCTCAAATTCCGAAAAACCTTCCGTAAAAACGGTGATATAAATGCAATTTTGTCCGTAAATAACGATTGTACCAGTGGGGTAAAACAGAAGATTCGGAAAACTTTTACTTCTGACAGAGAACCGTAGATTGGTATAAACATATTCCGTCTAACTTATTAGATTCCTAAGCGCCGATTCAGTCTTGGTGTAGTTAAACCATCCCTGAGCCCGGTTTAGGACCATTTTGACCATATCTACGCCGTGGTAATAAGCCAAGTTTTTCACTATTCCGACCCAATAATGCGCCAGGTAATATTTACGTAAGTGTATAATAATATATAGTAGTGGTGGGCGAAGCGGCTCGGTTTAGTGAGTCAGATCATTAAATCAGCTCTCTGTAAAGACAATCCACATGAAAACTGGACGGAAAAAGTATCGTGTAAGAGCGTCTTAAGGCCATCCACCGGCTAAAAATTTAACGAAATCACGCGCTCCTTATGCAGGTGACGACAAGGTTGAAAATCCCGCTCTACATCGGCCGCATGTTTCGATTTTGGTAAAAAAAACATCACCAAATTGCGTGTTTTATTATATTATGTAAAGCTCAGACATAATTATCAAAATGTTTTACCAGAATGAACAATAGGAAAATATTGGAAAAGGGGTTCATAAGTAGGAGATTTTGCACATTAAACATTTTTTGTGTGTCTCATATGCATTTGCACCTGGAAGTAAAAGCACAAGATTATTTTCATGTTTATTTATAATGCATATGCTGCCTGTTTTCCCAGAAAACTTTCTTGTGGAGGTGGTCGTCGATATCCGAAGTGGTTCTGCCGAGATACCATCGCGAGCATTAGGGTGACACATGCTCTCCATAAGAAATGGAAGGCTACTGACTGTCAGTGTGACTATGATTTTTTCAGTGAGCACAGAGCCGTAGTTAGGCGTAATAGCATTGCTTTCTAATCATATGTAAAGTCTATTGAACACGATATCAAGTAAGACCCCAAAATGTTTTGGGAGTACGTCAAATCGCTACGTAAAGATGGTGGTATCGAAAACACCATGATGCATCGTGATCGGGATGCGATGTTCGATGAGTGGATGTAGCTAACGCTTCTGCAACACACTTTCAAATCGTCTATAGTAATGATCCTCCATTACTAAATCCTAATACTCTTGCCCAGATGAATATAAAAGCAGTTCCGGCTCTGAGCCAAACGGTGTCTGGTGCAAGTAAAATTTTGGCGGACTTTGTCTTTGTCGAACTCAAAACCAAAGTAACGCAAAAATCGCTTACGTCGATCCCGTTAACCTATGAAGTACGAGGGGGCAAGTACTGCAGAAATAATTCAGTGGAGTACAGTCCTACCAAATCCGCTGAACCCATACTATTTGTCGACATGATGCAGGAATACGTACGGGAGCTGCAAACAGAACTAGCGCGCGTTTTTATTTTCGCGCGCTTTGCTCCTGCGAAATTTTAGCAGGTTTTAAAAATGAATATACCTACTAGGTATGTAAGCGTTTAACAGACGTCCAAGTAGTAATTACTGTAATTAATAATATTTTGATGATTTTGGCGCTGTGTCAGCTAGTATTATCAGTGCCTTGGGGCCTTGACAAGTCGGCGCTCGGAGCGGACTGCTTCAATTGCGCCAGCACAGGACCGGCCCTGTATAAAGGGAGCCCAGAATATCGACATTGGTCAAATTGAGGAATCAGATATAGAATCTTCCATTAGAAACATTAAAAATACACATTCACTTGGCCTAGACTTTCTTCCAGCACCTTTTCTTCTTTAAAGGTTGTGCTGAGTTTTGAAACTGGTGTATTTCCTAATTCCTGGAAAACAGGCTTCCGTGGAAAACTTCAGACCAGTTGCAATACTATCTACACCGGTTAAATTGTTCGAATCGATTCTTCATAAATACACAATAATCACAAGTGGAACCGTTCTTAATATTGGAACAGCATGGATTTAGAAAAGGTCAATCAACAGAAATTAACCTATTGGTATTTACTGACTACGTAATAAAATCTTTGGATAAGGGATACCAAGTAGATAGTTTATATAACGACTTTTCAAAAGCTTTCAATACTATAAATTAAATAATCACGACGTCTTACCCAATAAACTGGCTGTAATGGGATTCTCCATACGACTAGTAGTTGTAGGAGTACCCCAAGGCTCTAATTTAAGTCCACTCCTCTATTCCATATTTCCGAAGTTTTTCTGTATTCTAGGTTTTCTAATAAGGTTTTCTCTTCGCTAATAACCTAAAACTATTCTTAGAAATATTAACTTTAGAATACTGCAATCGACTCCAGTCAGATATACTCGTAGAGAGAATTGTCGACTGGAGTAATAAGATTTAGTTCCATAGAAAATTTATAATTTTGTGATTCTCTAGGGACGCCCGAGCTTTAAAACGTGTCTCCACTATTAAGAATCTTGGGATCATGTTTGATAATTGGCTGACATTTCATGTTCATGTTGAGATGGCTTGTAGTACTTCATTGAGAATGCTGGACTTTGTTCTACGCACTACAGGGAATTTTAAAGGAACCCGGGTTCTCATAATTTTATTCAATTCCTTAGTAAGGAGTAGACTTGAGAGTGGGCTAGTAATTTGGAGCCCACATCAGGTGAAGTATTCCCCCATGTTGGAGAGAGTTCAGAAGAAATTTCTGAGATTTCTCTACTTGAGGAAGTATGGCTACTATTCGTGGCTCTATCCTACCGACTTTCTCTTGGGTATGCTCGGAATGAACTATCTAAGAGTCAGAAGGGATGTGTAGCGCTGGCCCTAGCCCTTGATCAAGGTAGAGTAAGATTGTCTGTCAGCGCCCTTTTGCCGATGTTTTCACATCACATAAATTGTATTTCAGTTTATGTTAACAACTTTTTCAAATATCAACTTTTATTGCAAATTAAATTAAATTAAGAAGCTAATTATCACACTGCTGTTTTTTTTAACATAAACGAAGCTCCCTATATAATTATATTTTTCGTTCGAAATTGTTTTTAGCATGTGGCATTTGGCGCCTCTTGCCACCTGTCGCCAAGAGCGACCGCTCCTCTCGCTCTACTCCAGGGCCGCCACTGGGGATGTGCACACTGTTGCACATTTCTTCAGACAGATTCGTGGATGGTTTGAAAACTCGGAGATCTTCTAAATCATGGAGAGCATTCATTTCTATGTTCTTGATGGTTTTCTCCGTCACCGACAGCATACACTGTTTTATCTCCCACTCTGCAGGACCAACTTAACAATGGTCATGCCGGTGGGGAGGGCAATCTTGTTGTTGAACAAAATCAATTCGGATCTTGAACGAATGTGCTTTTAAACGGCAAGCTTTGTTGCTGGTATAAAATGTAAATACCTTTTAAAATGTAATTTTATTTTTATTTTTTGTATTTAAGTTAAATCTTGCTGTTAATGTTTTAATACAACTTCTTTAAAACGTCTTAAATTGCAAAAAATGTATGATTAAAAAAAAAGCATTGAAGCGAATTGAAAACGAAATATTATTTCCATTGTTTTTTATGCGGGGCGGGGTCGTATTGGATTGAACGTCAAACTTTAGTTTGCACAACTTTGTGATGACAAGAGTCATTAGATTGCGGAAATATTATTCATTTTTTCCCAACACTTCTCATCATATTTTGAATTTACATCTAGCGGCAACTGATTCCTGGATCACCGTCCCGATATGGGGGAGACAGAAGGATCCAGCCATCTACCCGGATCCTGAGAAGTTTGACCACGAAAGTTTTTCTGCGGAGATTACAGCGAGACATCCGTATTCACCACTCGCATTCGAGGAAGGTACACAAGGCATATAATAAAGCGGAACACAAGAAATTCTATCGCGAACTATGAAACATGGGTACATCGGTAAAAAATAACGTACTACATTGTTGGTTTCATATTATGAAATCACTAAATCGATAATCCCTAGAAGTGTCAACTATACCGATTTGAAAGAAAACTTAGGTCGCCAGAATTTACATAAACCTTTCGACTACCAGGTCAAAGAAATTGATTTTCTGTTCAAGAAAACTTTTCGATATTCTGTAAATGTTTGATCATTTTCAAACGAACTAAGCAAAAATTGACCTTACTTCAAAAACGCTCACACGCCCACGACGCACTTCCATCGGTTTACCTCTTCTAAAATAGAAATATTTTACTGAAACTACGTCGCGTCGCACATAAGATTATTTTAACAAACTACTTGGAAATAATTCGAAAAGCTCAGGTTAAGTAATTGTTCTTACGTTGTTTTACTATTGTGTATCTATATGATACCAAATATTAAAATTGAACGAATTCCACATTATATTGCATGGTCACGTGTGCGCGCTTTCAAACACAGGGTTGCTAGTATTGAATCGCACCCCCCACAAACAGACGTACGTTACGCTTCCTTTGGATAACCGCATTGGATGTGTTTAAAAGTTTTATTGTAAGTGTTGATGTCAACTGCGACAAATTGTAATTCTTAGAAATATCTTACTTTTATCATCTTTTTACTATCATCAGTTATCAACATTTCCTTGATTTTCCAATATTATCTTTTGTTCCTAATTTATTAAAAAAATATGTGCTATTATGTATCTATTTTTCATCAATATCTTTTAGTTTAAATGAAAAATGTTTTTGTTTTAAGGCACATTATTTTATATATATATTCGACCGGTTTCGGTTGGACTCAACCTTCTTCAGGAATGTACACATATAATGTGTACGAGAAGGTTGAGTTCAACCGAAACCGGTCGAATGCAGAAATATATATAAATAAAATAAAGCGGCTTAAAACAAAAACATTTTTCAATTAAATTATAATGTCAAGGCACAAAGTGATTGCTTCCTTTTAATTAATTAATATATTGTAGCTTTATTTTGTAGTATTGTCTCTTATTTCATAATATGTCCGTCGTATCATACATGTGTAATTAACGTATGTACCCACTGTGTTAAATAAAGGACGTGCATTTCATAAAAGTGTATCGTAAACTTTTTTACAACCACACAATATTTTTTTCTAGTTAATTTCATTAAATAACCCACTGTGCGTCGGTCGGGCTGACTAGTCAAGGGGAAACCCGATCGCCGAATAGTAGTGAAATATACTTACTTATTTTGTCACTTCGTTTGAGCGGAGATATAATAACTTATGGGATGACACGATAAACCCGATGGAAGTGCTGGAACTCGTGCGTATCGAGTGCCAAAACTGACAAAGAAAGTGAACGGTATTAAATAAAACAAACGAAAAATTTAAATTTTACAGGTACTTACATAATTAATAACATTATATTACAATATTATGTTTCAATATATGACATACAGGTAGAACAAAAATTTACGGGATTACTATCGCGGGCTGAAAAAAACGCTTTACACGGTATTAAAATTTGTTATAATTAAATAAATTTTCAGATGGCGAATTATTTCTCAGGCAGCAAAAATCTTAAAATAAAGAGAACCTTCGTAGGTAATAAATATCTGACGTTGGGGAGCTTTTAACGTTTCTGACTCGGTACTTAATGGTTTTTCTTCCAACCCTCGTGACATTAATGCAGTTGAATCGCTTCCTGTCAACTGGACAAGTGTTTGTAATTCGGGACCATTTTTTCAAACAGGGGGAACAAAACTTGTGGCTGCAACAGTTGGGGGAGGCGATTCTGTCTTTGGGCAGGTTCTCCAGGCAGACGGGACACGAGCCGGAACCATCGTTAGATGACTCTTCCTGAAAACAAATTTCATGTATTTAAGAGAAGTACATTATAAATCGAAACCCACTTCCTAAAATCCTGAAGTGCGTAAAATCACAGTAGAAATTGTTTTAACTAAATATAACGGAAACAATGGAAGATTTGGTATGGAAGAGTGCCGACCGTCACCGAGCTACGCCCAAACTGTACGGACTATCAAATAGGCGGAGCCAACAAAAGTTTTGCTTTTGGTGTATAGATAGAAACAAAGGCGGTGCGCCGCTTTGCGTAGATGCGATTTCGAGTAGAATAGGTGAATGCTGTTGGTAACAATTTCGCGAGCACGGTTTCATACTAATAATGGTTCATGAACTATCTCCCTTGGTTCTATAATCTATGGTTTGATCTTTGAACCGGGGTTACTCATATTAAATTGAGTTTGAGTCCAATCGCACTAGAGCGGCACTACGCGTCGTGTCAAAATATTCTCGAGGAGCTAACTGGTTCGGCTTGTTTCATACAAAATAGTGAAAAGATTATTTCGTGTTGACGCGACGCCCAGTGCAGTGCAGCGAGGCTCAAGTGCCTTTTGACCTTTGGACTCATATTTTGAATTCTAGCACAGAAGTCAAGTCACGGACTTATGCCACGTGCAGCGGCACACCTTTTTGTGATTCCAAAGACAACAATGACTTTGGTAAAGATCTATAAATCTAATCATATTCTTGTCCGACCACTTTTGTTGAAGTTAAGTGGTTGTACCTTGGTTCAATACGGAAATAAATCAAGATTTATGGGTTTTGAGTTAATGATGAAAAATGGTAAAGAAACTGTCCCTTCTCATATTTCAATACAAAAATAAGTCTATTTCGTCCTAATTATGTAGTCAGATAATTCTTCATGGAATTATAATGAAATCAGCACATTCTTAGTTCAATGGAGAAACACGTCAAATGTTTCCGTTTGGAACTTAATAAATGTAGCCATTTACACCTATGATAAATTACTATAGGCTGATAAATTACTTACATGTTGCATCTATTGTTATGTTATAGGTGGACAAAATAACTTTATATCGGAGCGATCTCTTTATGAAAAAATGTCATATCCAGTTCTCTCAAAATGGTATTTTGACTTAGGTATTTTGAGTTAGTTCCCTATTGAACTAACCAACCACTTGGTGCCATCGGAAGCATAGAAATAAAAAAAAACGCAAGTGAGTTGAAGTATGTGTTCACACCGTGTCGATTCGGTGTAAACTCAAACGATAACTCACACTCATGCGACTAAGTTGAAAGCTTGTCGACTTTATTCGATTTGACCTTAGGTATATTATTACTCCAAGGATTTGACTGAAAAGTTGTTAAACTCTATTGACAGCATGTGTCTGATAGGCTTTCGAGTGTTTTTCAACTTAACTCGCTTCCACTAAAACTGAACCGTATGAACGAGGCAATGAAATACTGAGAATTTTGTTGAATTATACAAATTTTGAATTTTGTAAAAATTATTGACTTGAATCAAGTCAACGCAACCAATGCTTGGCCACTAGACTTTTCGTAGTAACTGATTTGATTATAAAATTAGTTAAGAAGGTCTGCAGCGGGGGTAATGCAGTGAAATATCTTACATAAATGGGGAAAAAACATGAACAAGTATTTAGGTATATGATACATACCTACGATCTATGTAATCTATGGTCAATGATGTATGTATAACAATTTAACTAACTAACTAACCATAGGCAGAGAGGACGGACCGCCAAACTCAATCTTAGCATACACTTCTTGATTCATTCACATTCATACATCGCCTCATACATTCTCTTCTGTTATTCCGACTTCTGACATGGTCCGACTTAAGTGTTTGATTCACTTGATCGTGTCATGTCTTCCTCGGGCGTCCCGGAATGATTCTTCCATATAACCTAATTAAAAAAATGATACCATAACGTACGCATATTTCATATAGGTATAAATAAGTTATAAATAAGATGTATAAATAAGATGGGTCACAAGTGACTCAAAACCTAGTAGAAGTGCCATTGGATGGAATTTTACGAACCGGGTTTGCGTTTCTTGGTTTTTTGGTATTGGATTCTGTTCCGTCAGATCGATTCGTGTCTGCAGACCTCTTCCTCGTTCTGTTAGCAACGTTCATTGTTTTAATTTATTATAAACTCTTAATTTATTATTACAATTTTCCAAAAATGTATTATTTTTGAAATTGTGAGTACGCAGAAATTTAAAATGACAGATCCGAAATCGACTGTTTGTGAATAGATTTATAGATTTTCAAAAATCGTTCGATTAGTTGATACCTGCCTAATTCTTCTGCCGTGTTTTAAATTATTTTTTTTTAAAGTGATAGCGCTATGCTCCTTGTCCCTGGATCGCAGATTAGGAAACTCCTAAATAGCTAGATCTATTCATAAATATTTTTATTTTACTTCAATCACATCGTTTCAATTTGAGATGATGATATCTGCACTGGGATCTCTCGTGATGAGGACTTCATTTAGGTATATATTAAATTTAAAAAAATGGATTTGGATACGATTTATGTAATACAGAGTTCCTAAAACTATTTGTACACTGACTCTAACGCAATTGCGAAAATTGAATGATAATAATGATGTTTAATCATTGAAGGGGATAATATTAACACATCCCAAATGAAACACGAATCCGAAAAAAACAACAGAAAAATGAAAAGGTATCAGTCGCGTCTGGGGCTCGAACCCAGGACAACCGCTTTGCCGACTAAGCTAATGAGAACAGTTCAATTTATGCCATCTACACTAATATCATACTTCAAGTTCAAGACTTGTTAATATTATCCTCCATTTTAAATCACATATTATTGGCTGCTATCCTTATGATGATTGCAAAGTTATGCCCAAAGTAAGGTTTACAAACTTCAATAAATTAATAAATTTTTTTTCGAATAATAATAATGCTTTATTCCAGAAGGCATGCTGGGGTAGTGCAATTTAATACGTTCCAAATGTTACAATAATTACATAAAATAATTATTTTTATATTTAATACAAAATGAAAAACGTTCAAGGCGGATATTTTACGGTCTCCCGTCTCCATACGTTGAGCTACTGGTGGAGGATTCAATGTCTCCGGGGCATCTTGAGGAGTTGCTGGTGACTCAGGATTATTATTCGACCCGATATTGTTAACTTTGAACTGAAGTATGGGGAGAACAACTTTCCCTTGTTGGGGTATTTGTTCCTGAGGAAGTAGGGGGCAGGCCAGGTAGGGGGTGCAGAAGAAGAAAGCTTAGCTGTCGATATTTCTGATTGGGCGCTATTGATGGTGTTGACGGGAGGGATATCTGCCCTCGGGGGCTCCTGGGATTGATTTTCGCTTCGATTATAATCGTAATATTGGTAACATTTGCTTTGGTCGCTCTGGGAAACCCTAATAATTTTCCGTATGGGGGCCTTCACAAAGAGCACACTTTGCAGGTATGTCTAGTGGCTTAACGCATTCAGAAGACCTGTGAGAATCTTCGCATTTTTCACAACGTTCCTTGGCCTGCCAGCAGTTTGCCGAGTGCCTGTGATTCTGACAGTTGAAGCACTGTCCCCGTCGTGTTCTATAATGATCACTTTTACACTTAGGTGGAGAACTGAAATAAGTTCCGAGAAGATTTTCTTCCCGGCGTCATTTTTGGTGAGGGTTACGAGAACCAGGGGGATCGGCCTTCTTTCTCTAGTCGATTTCATACTGTTGACGTTGAAAATATAGTGGGGTAATGATTTATAATGGTTTATCCTCCGCGAGTCTGTAGAGTGATGCTCCACTTTTTTCGCCATGAAGAGCGAGTCACCGCGCTATGTTCCCTGAGCGTTTTTACAATAATATGAAGAAAACGGCCCATATTTTGGTCATAAAAATCAATTCCTTTATTTTCAAGGTCCCCGAAGAAGTTATTGATGGATGACAATTGATGAATGCGGAATTCAACGGCTGCATTGTTGGGCCTGAAGTGAAACAGACTCGGTGCTTTCTCGCAGGGGAGAGTTGGGTCTTGGGGAAGGAGATCTAGTTCTCAACAGTCGCAATTCGACTGTTTTGATACCGGTGATGAGTTCTGGGAGCTCAAAGGACTGTGCCTAGGAGATCGTTGAAGTGTTAGAGTACCGTCTGAGTTGACTCGGTTTCTTTTACGTTTCATAACTAGCTAGTAGGCGGTTTCATCAGATGAGGAATAAGGCTCATCCATATCTATGACAGCTTGATGGGAGCTGCACGGTTGAGGTGAGAGCAGCTGACCGGCATTGCGTGGAGTACTCGGGGAGTACGAGATTATTCATGTGGCTTTTTTCCTCGGGAAAAATAGTCTGGCGTGAATGAAAACGGCCAGATTATTTTCAAGAGGGTACATCGTTTGGACGGGTGTGTTTATTAATAAAATTATTCGATAATTCTACGAATAAAATATAGCTAGATGATTTGGGTAGAACTGGCTGGAAATGTAATTAGGTAGGATACTAATGAAGCGGAATAAAAAATCTCGGACAAGTTTTACTTTAAAAAAATCGTAAAAAACCCGTTATGAGGATTGGTTTATTGACCAATTTAATGGGGGTTAAACCGAGATTTAAGTGCTTTTAATATAATGACAATGAGGATATTGGTAAGTGAGTGACTTTTTAAGGACCATACTCCTGTATTTATTTCGGAGCCGCCACTCCGCCGGGACTAGTGTCCCGTTGGTAGGACTGAGTCATACCTGTTCTTTTGGGATATTAACCATTCCTGATATGTTCGTTTGCCGGTAATCCGTTATTTTCACTGTTTCCGGATATTAGGTACACTTACATAATGTTTGCATGGGGACTTTTTAATATAATATTTTGATGTACTTCAATAAAAACAAAAAATTTATGGTTTTTCGTTGATTAAAAGAAATATCAATAAAAATTTTGTCGTAAAAAATGAGTTCTCGCATAACTGTAATAATAATTTTTTTTCTATACATTTTACAGTACATGATATATGTTTATATATATTTATTTTTGATTTTTTATTAATTGAAGACATTTTACAAAAAAAACACAAGGCACAAACTACCGATAAAATACTTTTTAGTAGTTTGTTTAACGGGAGCTTGTTATTCAAAATCTTATACTAGATTTGCAGTTAAGGTTAAGTTGCAATATATATAAAATAAAATAAATATGTACCAAACTTAAAACATAAATATGTACCAAACTTAAAACATAAATATGTACCAAACTTAAAACATAAATATGTACCAAACTTAAAACATAAATATGTACCAAACTTAAAACATAAATATTTCGTAAGATTCTTACTCAAAAATTTAAAAAAAAAATTGAAAACATAAATGACAACACTAAATCGTACATAACATAATATTTTACAATTATCTAATACAGATAGTTCCTTTCAGCTAACCAAGTTTTCAATATATTTATTAATTGTTTAGTTTTAGTACAGTTTTTTATTTATTTGTTTATTTCAGCGGGTAACATATTTAAAAAGCTAGGAATCATGTGATCTAACTTGTCAATATTTGTTTGTATGCTTAGGTAATACATATTAATTAAAAAGACAACAAAAAGACACATTGTGTAAGTGTTCGAGTGTGTTACATAATATTATGTTGTTATTTATGATGGATGTATTGATCCAAATATAATGATTTGATTGAGAGGATAGACCGCCAAACAACTCTGTCTTGGCGCACACTCCTTGCTTAATTCACATTCATATATCGTCTTATACAGATTATTCTGTTATTCTGGCTCTTGATGTGGCCCAACTTAAGTATTTGGTTCATTTAATCGTGCTATGTCTTCCTCGGGCGTCACAGACTTTTTCTACCATACTCATTCATATAAACTCTTATGTTGTCCTGACTCTTGACATGAACTGACTCAAGTATTTGGTTCACTTGATCGTGCCATGTCAACTTTGGGCGTTACCCACTTCTTCTACCATTATTATTCATACATATTCTTCCGTTGTTCTGACCCTTGACATGATCCGACACAATTAATTGGTTCACTTTATCATGCCATGTTATCCTTGGGTGTCACCGACTTCTTCTAGGATTCACTTTCGCATTATAAACACTCCAATAAAATGTAGGTATAATATAAGGAACTGAAAAAGTGCTTTTTCGGAATCAAAAGTAGTGCTCTAGAGATGATTTTATATAAAAACGGCGCTGCATAAATCATCCATTTATTATTATTATTATAGATTAATGATCGAAAACGGGATTGTTTATTTTTTCAAATCTTCCAAAAGATTTCAATAATTACTTTTAAACTGTCAATTCGTAGCGTATCAGTAAAAAAATAATATCATTATAATATAATGTACCGACGCCTGATTTCAGAGTAGGGGCGGGCGGAACGGCGTTTCAACTTGGAACTTGCCTTATGCAGCGATACCGATATGGACAGGTACCTTGTATCTGGTCGGTCATAACGCAAGTGTTAAATATCGATATACGATATACCGATACTGATTATACTGAATATCAGAATCCACGTATTCAATAAATATCGCTTCCATACTCGGAACGCCTGGATCGGTTAGAACGCTAAAATCTATGGGGCCATTACTCCGAAGACGTGTGTTAAATTACTCGGTGTCAATCTGGATGCAGACTTTTCCCTTAAAAGTCAAGTAAACAGAACTGTAAGTACAGCGTTCTTTCAATTAAGGCAAATAAAAACAGTACGGAGAAACCTGCCAACAGAGGCAACTAAACTGCTTGTCAATTCGTACGTTGTGTCACGTCTAGATTATTGCAACGGAATATATGCGAGTCTCCCCAAATACCAAATTAACAAATTGCAATCAGTATTCAACGCTGCAGCAAAACTTATCACCGGCGTATCTAAATATTCTCACATTTCAGAGCATCTCGAAAATCTCAACTGGCTTAAATGTCCTGAAAGAATCCAGTTCAAGCTCTGCTGGATGGTATTTAAGTCACTTAACGAATGGCTCCGGCTTACTTATCAGAACTGTGTATTCCCGAAAATACCAACTCACGGCAGTCCACCCTTAGGTCAACAGCGTCATCAGCTATCGGCAGGTTGAAGGAACCAAAGCGCACACCTAATACTAAGTTCGGTGATCGTGCTTTCGGAGTGTCAGGACCTAAAGCCTGGAATGAACTGCCGCATGACTTAAGAGTTATCAAAGACTCAACAGAATTCAGAACTAAACTCAAAACACATCTTTTCAGACAATCGTATCCATAAATTAAAGAAATTCACCTGTAAATTGCTTAGCTAGGCCGGCCGGTTAGTACTTACCTAAAGTCATTAAATAAAAAAAAAATAAAAAAATAAAATATATATATATAATTAAAAATTCACGCATCGGTGCGCAAATGCGTCGACAGCCCGCAACACTGTAAACAACCAAAGTGTAAAATAAAAAATTAAAACAAAAAACGTTAATATTTATTAGAGCTTCTTACGCTTTTTAAGGTAATTTTATAGATATTAAAATTCATTTTATGAATTCTTTCCAGTCCTAAAAATTAATACCAATAATTCAATAAATACCAACTCTTCTTGTGCCACCAATCATCTAATAAATGTAACATCAATAGAAAGGGAGAAACAAATAACCATGTAAAACTATCATCTCTATAATTAAATTTTTGTAAAACTGTGTTCATCTGAAGCGACCTGCCAGGTAAGTATGTTTTTCTGTATCTGTCTGTACATAATTAGTTAAGAAATATTTGTATAGCGCCCTTGAGGTGATTTCTCACAAAAACGGCGCTATACAAGTCATCCAACTATTATTATTATTATTATAATACGTATACCTGTTACGAATATATTAGGTCCCGGCCTACCTATAGGGGTATAGCGCCTTCCAGACGAGCGGGTGGCCCAGCGATGACAAGGAGTATTCCCATAAAAACTTGAGCGAGCCAGTATCGATGTATCCGATGTATGGCGTATTATAATACGTATACCTCTTACGAATATATTAGGTTCAGGCCTACCTATAGGGGTATAGCGCCTTCCAGACGAGCGGGTGGCCCAGCGATGACAAGGAGTATTGCCATCATTGCCAAGTCAAAAAATAAAAACTCGAGCGAGCCAGTATCGATATATTCGATGTATGGCGGTATTATAATACGTATACCTCTTACGAATATATTAGGTTCAGGCCTACCTATAGGGGTATAGCGCCTTCCAGACGAGCGGTGGCCAGCGATGACAAGGAGTATTGCCATCATTGCCAAGTCAAAAAATAAAAACTCGAGCGAGCCAGTATCGATATATCCGATGTATGGCGGTATTATAATACGTATACCTGTTACGAATATATTAGGTTCAGGCCTACCTATAGGGGTATAGCGCCTTCCAGACGAGCGGGTGGCCCAGCGATGACAAGGAGTATTGCCATCATTGCCAAGTCATAAAATAAAAACTCGAGCGAGCCAGTATCGATATATCCGATGTATGGCGGTATTATAATACGTATACCTGTTAGGAATATAATAGGTTCAGGCCTGCCTGTAGGGGTATAGCGCCTTCCAGACGAGCGGGTGGCCCAGCGATGACATGGAGTATTGCCATCATTGCCAAGTCAAAAAATAAAAAAAACTCTCTTAATATTTTTTTTTCCGTCGGCCACACTACTGGGCCACCCGCTCGTCTGGAAGGCACTTAAATTCTGTACCCTTTCACTGTAACAATTATCCACCTACTTCACTTTCAACCAAAGGTGAAATCCCCAGAGATTGTCACGGGCAGTGGAGCTCTCAATAATCAATAATTTTTTGTTATATTACTTATAATATTTCTGGTTCCATAGAAAATACATTCGAAGAACTAGAGGTGGGCGTTTCAGTTTCATTTTCAAAATAACCGAAACCGTTTCGGTTTCTCAAAATAAACGGTTTCTAGAAACCGTTTAAAAATAACGTAATTTTTTTTTCATATACATAAATATAAAATAAATAAAAGTTATCGTCTGTTATAATTACGTTGAATGATAAAAAGTAATATATGTAGGTTGTTTAGATAATATAAATCATAGGCTTCATGGCTTCCTATTAAAAATATATATATGAACTTACCAAAATGTGAGGACGGGGTTGGGGTCAACTTTAGCGATAATTTAAAATAAAGTCAATCACAAATAAGGCCACAAAAGTATGCACACACTCTGATAATATTATATACTTCAATTATAATAACGGCCAACTGAGATTCAATATTAGTACTACAGCATTCATTTATATTATTATTACATCACTTTATTTTTGGGTTAAATATTTTAAGTTAACTATTTCTATGAGTTTTAAAAGATTAAAATTTATTAATATTCAAGAACATCAGTTGCTCGACTTTTTTAGATTTTAATCTTGTTCTTCTGTCACTTAAAATTAATCCTGTCTTTGAAAACATTCGCTCACAGGGAACTGACGTCGCCAAGAAGTTACATTTGTTGCGGAATATTTTGGATAGATTGGGGTACACATATTGATTTTGTCTCCACCATTCTAATGGGTTATTTTGTCGTGGCAATAAGGGCTCTTCCAAAAACATTATCACTTCTCGTGATGATCTGGAATACGAGGAACTGGCGATGCTATGGTGTTCACAATCAGTATCAAAGTCAAATAGAATTCACAGTTCGTGACGTTTTGTGGGGGTAATATTAACACATTGTGGTATTATCTAAACTTCTCCCGCTTCTGCATCTAAGAGTTCAATGACTAAATCGATAGCTTTCATCTTAGCATTCTCAGCCTCTGACGTTCTTTTAAATGCACGCGCTTTGAATCTCGGATCCAATAATGTGCACAATGCTAAGGATTCATTTTGATCAATGTCGTCGAATCTATCATTTATTCCTAATATTAATTTTGCCAGGACTTGTTTTGCTTGTGCACCTAAAATTTCTTTCTATAAAATTCCACAAACTTTCAATAGGCCCGATGTTAAAACAATAACAAGACTGGCAGTCATGTATTTTTCCCCGCTGATGTTTTTCGTAACATGCTCAAACGGTTCCAAAATCTCGATTAATTGCTTGCACAGTTCCCAATCTTCAGATGCAAGACACGGTAGATTTTTGTTAATTACCGCTATCGTACATTGTACAGGTTCTTGAAGCTCCGATAAGCGTTTTAACATATAATATGTTGAATTCCATCGTGTCGGAACTTCTTGCAGTAACTTCTTTGGTTGTACAACTCCCGAATTTAATTGATATTTTAATAATTTTTCAGTAGACAGGTTACTTTTTTGAAATGTCTAACGATTGTTTTAAATTTATTGGTTGTATCTGAAACAATTTTTAACGCATCTTTAACAATTAAGTTTATTTTATGTGCATAAAAGCCAAAGTGTTTCCACTTGAGAATGTCATTTATAGTACCCTTGATGTTAGATGCATTATCGGACACAACAACTAGCACCTTTCCACCTAACTCCCACTTTTCCAAGATCCTTTTTAATTCTTTAGCCAACTCTACACTTGTGTGGGGCCCGCTAAAAGAGGCACAACCAAGTAAAACGGTTTGAAAAACCAAGTAAAAAGTGTGCCGTTATAGCCATGTAGCTCTCGGTCGTGGAAGAAGACCAAAGATCTGTAGTTAAACAAACACTCGTTGCCTCAGTTTTTAACAAGTCTACAACTTTAAGAACACATTTATCGTAATGCAATGACAACAAATTATTTGACACATATTTTCTGCTGGGTAAAGTGTATGATGGAATTACACCAGCTATCAATTTGACGAAACCGCTATCTTCAACCATGCTGAAGGGTTGAAGATCTTTTATAAAGTGGCCCATAACCAAATCGTCAATTTGTTTTTTTTTTTCCTGCGAACTAATGTTTTTTGGAATAAAAGGCATAATATTTTGCTGTGTCGTTTTTCCAAGAGAAAAACCTGAAGTGCTGGCTATGACCTGTGATTTTTCAACTGGCTGAGCTGATAATTCAGAAGCACTCACACTCACACTTGTTTGATCACTTTCGGTTATAGTTTGACTAGCCACTCTAGCCAGCGGAAGAATCACATTTTGCCGACTGGAGATTTCCGAATTGAACAAAGTTAAATGTACTAGGGGATGTTTTCTCTTTAGGTGTATTTTCAAATTAGACACAGTAGATTTAAATGAAATGCGCGTCTTACATATATTATACTAGGCAAAATCATCCCCAACAGTGTCGAAATGTGTCCATAGAACACTAACCTTTCTGCGTTTATGCGACGACATCATAGAAGTAGGTAAAATAGTCTTGATATAATAATAACAAAAAATTATAAAACTGAACGACGGCACTTGTCAATGTTCGCGTTAATACAATTTTTCGCATACTAAACTGACAAAATGTTCAAATATTAAATCTCCCCAAATAATATACTTTATGACTGCATGTATGGATTGAAAAAGGAATCTTCCAGAATGATCTAAAAATCGAAACAATAATAAGCAATCCTTGTTCTTGCGTATTCCGATATCACCTAAAATGTGGCACTGAAAATCGAAGATTTTTATTTTCCCGGTGCCATATTTGATATTACCAAAATGCTCTGGCCCTTTTTGGAAAGATAATATTGATTATCTGCAACATTTTATTATTATTACTTACTTGAGACACGCCATAAACAGATCTGTCGGCTTTTTTGTAAACATTCAGGTTTGAATTACCTAGCCAGATTAAGTAAAGGCGAATAGTAAAAATTAGAACGTTTTGTTTAATGAGCCACAATTCACTACGGTAAATAGTTTAACCTTTTTTCTACGTTACTAACATTAGCTGGTGGTGGTTCATTATATTGTATTTCATGAACAGTCTCTTTTTACTTCAGAGATGGATTGCACTCGATGAAGTACGTACCCACGAAAGGAAAAGATATCGCATCAAAAGGAACCGTGTTTGCTTGAGAATATATTTTTTTATCACTAGTAGGTCTGCCGTTTCTGTACATTACAATCATTACAATTTTATTTTCTTCTAGTCTAAAAAACACTTACATTCTTCTTTCAAGTCTAGATACCCCGGCTGATATTATACGCGAATATACGGCATTTATTACTACGCTAACTAATTAACCATCATGCTTTTTCTCAGCAGGGATAGGCAGAGAGGATAGACCGCCACACAACTCTGTCTCGGTATAGACTCCTTGCTTCATTCACATTCATATATCGTATTATAACCTACTCCAGTATGTATTTGCTTCACTTGATTATGTCATATATTCTTCGGGTGTCCCCGACTTCTTATACCATTATCTTCCACGCCATATATTCTCTTTATACCTCTCTTCGGTCATCAGTTCAACGTGCCCAAAACATCTAAGAGTCCTTTCTCAATCTTAACAATTACGAAGAAAATAGTTATCATTCCCATAATTTAAATTCATAACCATGAAAGATAAAAATAATAGCATGGTTGTAGGACAAATTGATTTTGCTAGATTAGTACTTATCTGCAGTTCTGAAATACTAAAACAGCAAAAAAAACAGCTAAAATCCTTATAAAATTATTTTTAGAAGTTGATGTCCACGAAAAATTAAGGTAAAAAGTAGCTCCCAAACTCGAAAACGTTGGAAACCATTCTATCGTGATTATTAAACCACAACATTTCGCGGTGAACGATGCGGCGAAAGCGTTTGTTTGCAACGGGTCACGGCAAATATCGCATGGCGTTGCAGTCGGGCGTTTAATTTTATCGAAGCCGTTTTTCGAAGCCGTTTTTCGAAGCCGTTTTTCGAAGCCGTTTTTCGAATAAGCGTTTCACGAGAAAGCGTTTTACAAGAAAGCGTTACGGCATTTCGCGTTTAGCGTTGCCGGCGGGCGTTGCGGGAGGGCGTTACATTTTTTAAAGCGTTTTGCCGCAACGGTCAGAAACGGGGTGTCGGGAAAAAGCGTTTCACGCGAAAGCGTTCGTTTTCAAACGGTTTACGACGGTTACGAGTTTAGTAAATGTTGCGGGGAGCTGTTTTAAATGTTTCGTGCGTAATTCTGAAGCGAATTATCCTCTACTCCTCTACTGGAATCATTTCGCGCGGGTTTATTGGAGACGTAGTTACAGATTTTTTAAAACGGTTTTTCTAAAATCCTCGAAACGGTTGCAACCGTTTCCTAACTTAAACGCTTTCATAAAAACGGTTTTACGTTTTTTTACTCACCTCTACGAAGAACTAGATGATCAAGTCAATTTGTTTATAATATCAGATGCTGAAATAATAATATATCTGTTTACCGATCCAAAAAACGCTACTATTATGCACCAAAATATTAGGTTAATTAATAAAAACTTGAATGAACTCCAGATACAGCCCATTCTTACAGAATGCTGGCAATCAAATGTTTACACACCTAAATTTATAAATTCATAAAAATTTCACTAAAGAAACAATCCGTTTTACTCGATTTTTTTTTTATATATGAATACCGCACAAGAGTCCCAAACTGCTCCCAACCGTCTGGAGCCAGAGAGACTGGCATTCCCAATTGGGGAATGTTGTGAGGCTGAAGGTATTGGGGGGGAGAAGGAGAAGGGTGAGAGGAAGGTGGGAAAAAGGGGAAATACCTGGCTATTCAGATCTGGTCACCAAACACGGCTAAAAGCCATTTCAAGCAACGTTTCAATTCTGAATGGTGGTCTTTCACCAGGGCGATACTGAGGGTATCTTCCACTCTGGAACGTGCGCAAATATAGTATTATATTAACGTTTTAATTTTTTTTAGTTTTAATCTGTGAATTAGATTTTGTTTTATTTTAATTTAACAACAAATAAATGTTTTCATACAAGCATTTCAGGAATACAAAAAAACGCCATTTCACGTAATTATGTTATTTGCAAAGTGTTAACCAATAAAAAAGTTTTAATTGAAAATTATTTTAGAATATGATGTGGATTCATCTCCTTTCGGGAAGTACCACTAATTTCTGAATACCGTAAAAAAATATATGCACTTGGGGACCATTGTGCTCTTTAAACTTAATTAATCTTGGTGCTGCAATTTAAAACCTCGATCGCAGCGCCGTTCAGACCGCATCCAGAGTCGAATGAATTCATCGAAAATGTTTTACACATTTTTTTGTTTAACCCTTTCATGTTATTATATTATGTACATTATTGTTCATGGAAGATCTAAAGTGTCTCTCTAGGATGAACGAAATATGTATGAATAATGAGCTAATGATGACTGTAAGTAAGTCTAGAGTCATGGTGTTTGAAAGAGAGAGTTCGAAAACAGTGTGCAATATAATTGTGAATGATGAATACTTGAAGCAGGTGGATGAGCATGAGATGTACAATGTTTACGAAAGATCGAAAGGATAATAGTGATATGGAAAGAAGTGTAAATGCAGGAAACTCATTAATGGAGGACTGAACGCGGTTAGCGCTAGCAAAAAAATGACCAAATAAACCGAGCTAGCAGTTCACAATAGAGTACTGATACCAACCCTAATGTATGGAAGTGAGGCATGGAACTGGCAGAGGAAGAATGAAAGTAGACTGAATGCTGTAGAAATGAGATCCCTGAAGCGTATGTGCGGTAAAACTATGTATGACCGTATGAAAAATATTGAGATTAGCAAAGAATGCAAGGCTGATGTAAGCGTAATGAGTAAAATTAAGATAGGGAAGGTTAGATGGTTTGGGCATGTAGAGCGCATTAACGAAGAAAGGAGTGTAATGAGAAGGGAAGAAGATACCGGGGACGCCCGAGGAATACATGGCACGATCAAGTGAACCAAGAGTCAGGCCACGTCAGGAGTCCAAAAAACAGGTGAGTATGCATGAGATGATGCATGGATGTGAATGAAACAAGGAGTGTGTGCCAAGACCGAGTTGTTTGGCGGTCCGTCCTCTCTGCCTACCCCTAGGGGGAAACGGCGTGATGGTTAGCTAGTTATTATAGAATCATGTAATGAACTACACATCTTATTTTGAATAGGAAGGTTGCAGTTTTGAATATCTCCACAGTCCCAATATAATATATAACATTATGTAAACATCAGCAGTACTCATATATTACAGTAGTGACACTTTTAAATTATTTTTTTTTCTAATCGAATAAATTAAAAAAAAACGGAACACAGAAAATCATCACTTTGGAACTTCAAGTTCCTTTAAAACTGTTCATTTTAAATGTTTATTTCTATCATATTCTGAATATATTTATGCTTGACGGAGTAATTTTTTTTAATAAAATGAGTCCGGAAGGTATAAAACATTGTTTCTCGCAATGACATTTAATTTCTCGGACATTCCGGCTCTGCACATAATCGAGGATTACTCATCAGTTTATATTGGTTTCTGGTTTGCGCTTATTGCGTATTACACCTCGAACCAGGGCGGCTGGAGGCTGGTTGTGCACACGAATTCTCTTTCGCACTGTTCTTTCTTTGTTTATTTAATACTTAACGTCATCAAAATGGGTTGCTTTGCTCAGTGCTGGTGCGTTTAAAAACCCCCCTGATACCTACATATTTTGCGTACGAAGTGATCAAGTAACTTCCAATGGCTGTTTTAATTTTCTCTTTTTGGTGTGATCTGTTCTTGTGTTGTGCCTCCATAGGTTGTGCTGTGTATTTTTGGTTTCAACATAAGTTCAACTATTGGAAGACGAAGGGTGTTCCCGGACCAAAACCGGTTTTCCCTTTTGGAAACATTAAACAAATGGCACTTGGAAAAGAACATTTTGGAGAAGTTATGGCAAAAATCTACAAGAAAACGAATCAATACCCGTTCGTTGGGGCTTACTTACTGCACAAAGAAGTACTGGTCATAAACGATTTGGATCTGGTTAAAACTGTTCTGGTGAAAGACTTCGCATATTTCACGGACCACGGCATAAGTTTCAACGAAAAGATTGACCCGATACTAGCGGGCCTGTTCACGTTAAATGGTAACGACTGGAAGAGACTCAGGACTAAGTTAACGCCAGCTTTCACATCCAGTAAAATAAGAGGGATGTTTGATACAATAGCTTCCTGCTCTAGAGAGATGCAAACGTTTTTAGGAAAGCAGGCTGACGCCGAAGGAATAATAAACGCCAAAGACGTTATAGGCAAGTTCACCTCAGATGTCATCGTCTCCGTGGCTTTTGGGATTGACTGCAATAGCTTCACTAGTCCAGATCCGGTCTTTAAAAAAATCGGTACCATGGTGTTCGATGTCGACCTCAGCAAAAGTCTTTCCCAGTTCTTGGGGTTTTTCGCTCCCAGCGTCCAAAAATTTCTTAACTTCAGGATGGTTGACAAAAGAGTGAGCGACTTCTTTTACGAAACAATGCATAAAACTGTGAAGTTTAGGGAAGAACATAATACGCAGAGAAGTGATCTAATGCATTTACTCATAAGGTTGAAAAATAAGCAATCCATTGAAGACGAAGGTAAGTCCATTGATTTTATAATAATCTCTACCAAGGGAAAATAATGTATAACCCATTAGCAGTGGCGTACATTGCTCTCTGATCAAAGATAGGCTGTGTTCAAGGTTTTTACAATTTGTAAGAACCTTGGGTTGTATGTAGTTTTTTAAGTTCAGAAGAGAAATGTGAGTTCAAAATTTAAAAATGGCAGTTTTACTGTCATCTTCAGCTGATTGTTTTGGCCACCGAATAAATGAGGGCACAAGTTGTTACCGATTTCTAAGATCATCACATTTTCTATATATAATGTAAGTTTGTTTGTTTGTCTTCGATTTTCGCGAAAATTACTTGACCGGTTTCGCTGAAAATAGCACAGTTTGTTTTTATTATTACCGGGAAGGTTTAAAAAGTAGTTTGAATGAAATCCAATATGTAAAACTGTTTCTATAACGTTTTAAAATTAGTATGAAAAATATTGAAACCGCCATTTTTTATTTAGGTTAATTTTTCCCATACATATAACACTCTGTTTAGCCACAGATTGCATATTCAAAAGTAGAAGGTTTTTTTGGGTAGAATATTTTCAAAATGGAAAACACGAGTAGGTACCTACTTAAGAACTTTATGATTTAGATATATTTAAAAAAAATAAACGCTTGGAATGAAATAAAATATTCAAATGAATGTTTCTTTATTTGAAGATAGTTACTTTCGCTGTCAAATCAATTATGGCACCCTAATGACAACGAACAATTCACAACTTCATAACTTTATTCTTAAAAAAAAAATCTGAGCAAGGCACGGGTACACATCTGCTAGTTAAAAATATTTTTTCTTTTTAGTTCGTAAGAGCATAAATATGTGGATTCACAAAATAATACCTATATTCGATCGTTATTTCCTTTTTTGATGTAAAATGTATCGATTCTGCGATGTTTTACAAGTTTCCCATAGGATTTAGTCAGTAGGTCAATAGGTTTAATTGTCAATAACTTGTATTGATTAATTAAAAAAAAGGCTTTTTAACTTTATTCCACTCTTATTTTTGACCGTGACTGGTTTCAGCCTGTGACGGCTATCTTCAGCTGGTACAATTAATTCTTGAACTATGGTGTACATACAATTGTGGGTGTCAGGGGTATCAAACCATGTTTTACTTTATATATCAATCTGGCTTCAAAAATGATTTACCGTTGTTTTTATTGTGAAGATGATTTTGTATTATTTATATAATTAAAGATTGGTGAATACTGATCGATAATGAGTTTATTCTAGGATGTTCCCCCATCTTAATTGTAATATTAAGGTTAACAACAGGATTTTAAATAACTGGGTTACTTCCAGCATTATGATATATTTACAATGGTTTCATAATAATTATTCAATTTTTAATTATTTATTATTTTTATTGATATTTAAAAACCTCATTTTAATATTTAATCATTGTAGAAAATAATATTAACCTAAATTAAACATGAAAACGAAAAAAAAACGACAGAAAATAAAAAGATTTCAGTCGCATCTGAGACTCGAAACCAGGTCCCCTGCCTATCCGGGGCAACCGCTTAACCAACTTAACTGGGTTCGAGTCCCAGATGCGACTGAAATATTTTTATTTTCTGTCGTTTTTTTCCGTTTTCATGTTTCGTTTAGGATATGTTAATATTATTTTCTACAATGATTTCATAATAGTTATATTTAGGATGCACTTCTGGTTATAATTATCTACTTTTATTGTTATGATTTATTTAAAAATTCATTTTCACGGTACCGTGGAATTTTTTAATTGCTTTTCACTTTGGTAATAACTTACATTATATTGTTATTGCCTATTCACTTCTTACTGAATGTTCTAATACTGTGAAATTTACTGATCCTGGAATTTTTGAAGCGCAACGTCACAGGCTGGAATCGGTCACGCTCAAAAATAAAAATGGAATAAAGTTAGGTGTTTTATTTTTTTAATATTTAATCGTTGGAATGGAAACTCCACATTAAAGCAAAATAGCTTTCCGCCTCTCACACACCTGCAATCAGTTAATTATAAAATATCCGGTAGGTGTTCATTCATTTATATTGATTTAGTCACATTCCGTAATCAGATTAGATATTATTTATTGCTTCATTGAATTGCGTGTGAGTATAGGTCAACACACACACTCTATTCAGAAATAGAATGGGGCAAAACCTTAAGAGGAACGGCTGCGCTGCCTGTTTCATACAAAACTTAATTTTGGATTTCAGGTCAAAATACCCATTCAAATTGAATGATATATTTTTTTAATTAAAGGTTTAGTAAATATCTATTACCGATGAGAAGTATTTTATTTATTTTTGTTTTAAATTATGAAGTATACGCCATGAAAAAAATCAATTTTCATCATTTTAGAGACAACTAATAAAATTATTTTCGGGTTTATGGTTTTTTTTTTAAATTATAGTATTTGCTATGTAAATATGATTACGTAAATAAAAACAAAACATTTAAGATCAAACGTTTTTTCGGATCGATATTTATAAATCTCGTTTCGTTTTCAGAAAATACCCTGAAGGAAAATATCCCAGCGTTGACACTGGACGAGCTAACCGCAGTGTCCTTTGGGTTTTTCGCGGCCGGGTTCGAGACCTCCTCCACTTTGCTTAGCCTCACGTTACACGAGTTGGCTCGCCACCCCTCCCTGCAGGAGAGGCTGGCCATGGAGGTAGAGCAGACCCTGCAGAGGCACGGCGGGAATATCACCTATGAAGCCTTGGAAGAGATGCATTATATGACACAGGTTATTCAAGGTAAGTACAATGTTCACACTGTGAGTCTTACGCTATACACGCTATCCTCCCACCTTTTGAAACAGGAGAGGCTGTCCATGGAAGTAAAGCAGATGCGGCAGAGGCACGGCGGGAATATCACCTATGAAGCCTTGGAAGAGATGCATTATACGACACAGGTTATTCAAGGTAAGTACAATGTTCACACTGTGAGTCTTACGCTATACACGCTACCCCCCCACCTTTTGAAACAGGAGAGGCTGTCCATGGAAGTAAAGCAGATGCGGCAGAGGCACGGCGGGAGTATCACCTACGAAGCCTTGGAAGAGATGCATTATATGACACAGGTTATTCACCTTGCTGAGTCTTGTACAAGTTGCCCCCCACCCCGGGCAGGAGGAGATGCTGGGAATATAAGCTACGAAGTCTCGAAAGGGATGAATAATAATATGTCACAGGTCATTAAATACATATACAAATATAAATAGCTATAAAAATCATTCAAATGTTATTATTACGAATTACTGTTTATTTTTACTCTACAGAGGGCCTTCGCTTGTACCCAACCCTTCCCATCATATTCCGGATTTGCACCAAGCGGTACGTGATTCCTGGAACGGATGTGGCGATAGAGAAGGGCACTCCAGTCATCGTCCCGATATGGGGGATACAAAAGGATCCAGCCATCTACCCGGATCCTGAGAAGTTTGACCCCGAAAGGTTTTCCGCGGAGAATATTGCAGCGAGACATCCGTATTCACTACTTTCGTTCGGAGAAGGTCCAAGAGTCTGCATCGGTAAGTCATTTTTTATCTAGATATACTTTCGTGGAGAACACTTCTCAAGTTGAAATGGAAGCTATTTCAATCAGTATCGCAGCCACAGTCGACTAGAGCGCAGTAGGTAGGTTGGTAGGTACCCACTCACACAAACACATTGATTGCATGGCGTATGAATTTCTAGGGAACACGGAAAGTAGGTTAACAAAGCCCTAAAAAATATCCGTTGTATGCGCTGACGTTAGAATTAACAGACTCCCCCTAGTACAATTTCAACGGCTGGAGGCAAATGTCACGTGACACTCATTTGGGCACCAGCTTAGTTTCTCTGCCGTCCACGTTTGTTTCGCGTGATTTTGACTACGGTAAACAAATTACCAAACACTTTAAAAATATGGTCAAACTAAACAAAATATTAGGATTTTGTAATCAAGTCAAATCTTTTTACTTAGTTGCTGTTTTACTTAAATTAGCGGCACGTCTAGCTCGCCCCTCACCCTTGTTACTTTGGTTTCATCCGCTTGCGTGCTAGGGCATCTCTGTTTATTATTTGCTCTGTGGTCGTATGATATCTGAATTAGGAAAAACTCTTTGGTGAGCTTCGGGTGTCATTTAATTTACGATCTTTGGAACATAAGTACTATAAAATTTATTAGTATATTATTAGTAATTATTAGTAATATCAGATTTGAGAAAATAAACAATCCTCTTTTCTGTGATTAATCCATAATAATAATAATAAATGGATGATTTATACAGCGCCGTTTTTACATAAAATCAGGTCTAGAGCACTACTTTTGATTCCAAAAAAGCATGTTTTCAGTTTCTGACATTATACCTAAATTTAATTAGAGTGTTTATAACGTGAAAGTGAATGGTCGGAGAAGTCGGTGACACCCAAGGATGACATGGTATGATCAAGTGAACCAATTAATTTAGTCGGATCATGCCAAGAGTCAAAACAACAGAAGAATATGTATGAATGAGAATCGTAGAAAAAGTCGGTGACGACCAAGGGAGACAAAGCATGATCAAATTAACCAAATACTTAAGTTGGACCACATCAAGAGTCGAAATAACAAAATAATCTGTATAAGATGATACATGAATCCGAAGCAAGGAACGTGTGCCAAGACCGAGTTGTTTGGCGGTCTATCCTCTCTGCATAATCCTGTAGTGAAATGGTGCGATGATTACTTTGCAGTTGGATGGTTTCTTGATAAAGAAAGATTTTGTTAGAGTTTGTTGATTAAAAACTTTATTTTCGTTAAAAAATTATAAAGCATCACAAGTATTATGCGTGAACACAATATTTGAATACTTTATTTTAAAATGCCACCGAAGAAACAAGGATTAAAAATATGCTGAAACAACCAAATCGGAAAGTTCGGCCTTTCTCGATCTGTGTCCGCTTGCGGGAAGTCCCAAATTCTGGAACATAGTTTTTGACATTTAGTTTCGTATTTTTTCGTCAGAGGCCACAGACGACCCAACGGTAATGATTTTCATGGGAATCCCAATGTCTGGGACATTTTATTCGTCAACGGATAAACCAAAATCATTATATTTGGATCAATACATTCGTCATAAATCACAACATAATATTATGTAGCACACTCGAACACTTGAAGTATGTACAGAATGTAATATTATATTTTTGTTGTCTTTTTAATTAACATGTATTACCTAAGCATACAAACAAATATGGACAAGAACTTTAGATCACAAGATTCCTGACTGTTTAAATATGTTACCTACTGAAAAAAAAAGTATTACAACTAAACAGTTAAAAAAGAAGTTGAAAACTTGGTTAGCTGAAAGAAACTATCTGTATTAGATAAATAGGAAATATTATTTTATGTACGATTTAGTTTGGTCATTTATGTTTTTATATTTTTTTTTGGTAAAAATATTTCTGAGTAAAATTCTGACGAAATATTTATGTATTAAGTTTATAATGAATATTTTTATATTATTTTATACACATGCATACTTTGTAATTTAACCCTAACTGTACATTTAGTATAAGGTTTTGAATAACAAGCGAGTTAGTAACTACTAAAAAGTAGTTTATCCGGACTTTTTGCCACATATTTTTGTAAAATGTCTTAAATTAATATTTCATGTTAGTTTCATTAGATACACTACTTTTTTTTATTTGTATGTTTATTATTTTTTACTAAAATACAGCACAAAAATTATTATATGAAAAAGTTCCCATGAACACCCCCCCCCCAGCTGTACCTAATATCTGGGAACGGTGAAAATAACGTAATACCGGGAAACGAATATATCGAATATGGGCAATATCGCAAAATAACAGGTGTAACCCGGTTCTTCTGCCAGACGACAACTGAGTTGCAGCGTTCAAATAGTGATGTCGGCTGGCACCCGACAAAGGAGTGGTAAGGGTTAAAACTTATAATACTCTTCCTATTAGCCATCTTGGATTGTAATTAAGCGTTTTAAGAGATCGCATCTCCCTCATATCTTGTCTACCATAAAATGCATATTTAAAGTTTCAACTAGATAAAAGTTTAAAAAAACAATGCCATTTATTTTACATATAGTATTAAAAATGATGTAACAGAGTGATTTTACCTAGAAGATGAGATAAAAGTATGTTGAAATCACTGAACAGATATTCCCAAAGGTGTAATCGATGCAGATTTGAAAGAAAATTGATATCGCCACAATATGCTTTAGACCTTTAGACTACTAGGCCTCAGACATGCCAAAGAAATCTACTGGAGAAAGACTTAAAATAGTAATAATTATGAGACGGACTTATTCTAGAACATTCCAAAGAATTCAAACCCTGGCAAAGACATAAATAATCCCCGGAAACGCAAAATTCCCTTAAGTTTTATATAGTCCCAGAATGATATTTAGAATTTACGGCATTTGTTCAATTTATATACCGAAATCATCCTATATATATTCGGTTTAATATGCAGAACGGATCAATGGGTGGACCAGCGATACGTTCTCCTTACCAATGCCTTTCCTGGGTCAGGAAAGTGCCTACACACGACTCGTTTTACCCAGTTTGAGAAACCTACTAGGCAAACCAGTCGTGCGGAATGGCTCTTAAGGCGTTCTTAGACGACACCTTTTTTTATACCGATCTCCATACGGGAGCCACTTCGGAAGCCACAGAGAAAATCTTTGCTTTACACGATAATTATTTTTATACTTACAATTTCATACAGATTTGCACACATAGTTGCCATTAAAGAAGAGAGAATATTTTGGGGCGGTACTTAATCGTCAAAAAATGGCAGCACCTTCACAAAACGTCAAAAAATCATTTAAAAAATATGCGCGAAATTCACAATTCGGAACAGAAACGCGAGTTCACAATCAATTTCAATACAGTCTAATTTACATTTAATCTTTTTTACAATGTTTTAAATTGTATTCCTAAATAAATACGCAGCATCTCCACAAAATAGGTAACATTATAGTTACGTAAAATAATGACGGTGGTCAAAGAAAGCACGCTAAACTCACAATGTGTTCGCGTATTATTCACTCAAAGCAAAATGTAAAAAAAATCATCAAAAATATACTCTGAATCCACAATACTGAATAGTAATAAACACATAGTGTTGTCTTATCTGCATATTAAATATAAAAATAAATAAACGCCCAAAATTTCCACAAAACATACTTACGAAAACAATGACAGACGAAGACAACAGCTGATCGCGACATAATGTCCGCCATCTTAAACTGGACGAAAAAATAGAACGCGTTCTAATTTTCATCATTTTTCCATAGAAAAGGACAACTCACGTCCAATCAGGATGAAAATAGGTATCGTCTAATTACCACTTTAGTCAACTTTTTGGATGATACGATAAGCCCGATGAAAGTGCTGAAACTCCTGCCTGTCGAGATATTAGAGTGGCGAAGAGAGTGAACAGAATTAAATAAAACAAACAAAAAATGGTGAACAAATTACAGGTACATACTGTCACAAAAACATTGAACTGTACACAATTATAAAAAAATATTATTATGTTACATCATTATGTTTCAATATATTATGATATATACCAAATCTGCGGGATTACTAATGCAAGCTAAAAACGCATTACACTGCCTGACAAATTTGTTACAATTAAATAAAATTTTCAGACATCAGATTACTTCACAGGCAGCAAAAATCTTAAAACAAATGGTACCATAATGTAAAATGATGACGGTTCTGAACATTTGACGTTGAAGGGCTTTTAACGTTTCTGACCCGATACTTAATGGTTTTTCTCCCAACCCGTGTGACATTAATGCAGTTGAATCGCTTCCTGTCAACTGGACAGGTGTTTGTAATTCGGGACCATTTTTTCAAACAGGGGGAACAAAACTTGTGGCTGCAACAGTTGGGGGAGGCGATTATGTCTCTGGGCAGGTTCTCCAGGCAGACGGGACACGAGCCGGAATCATCGTTAGATGAGTCTTCCTGAAAACAAATTTCATATATTTAAGAATACAAAAATACTCTGTGTCGTTTCAACAAAATTCTATTATTACCTAGGTACCTACGTCGAACTGTGATAATACTTAATAACAGTCGAAGAATTCTTACCCCTTCTACGCGGTATATCGCGAAAAGGATTAAACTTATGGAAAAAAAAATGCAAAGCACCATTCTTGTAGAAAATAATATTGTCTATAACTTTCATTTAGTGTTCATCGACATATGATGCATAGGAGTCGAGTTATTCACGAAAAACTATTCTGGTAATCTTTGACCTTTAATGTCTCAAATTTCACGACTGGTGTTGTTAGGATTTTATAAAATACTTGGTCGTGAGATCCAAAAGTACCCGTCTACAAAAATTTAGCTTTGTAGGAATATTTTTTCCATTTTTTTGTTTGTTTTATAACTTATTGAAGTTTGTAAACCTCATTGTAATATTTAATCATCGAAGAAGACAATATTAACACATAAGTCACAGAAGTCGGGGACGCCCAAGGAAGACATGGCACGATCAAGTGAATCAAATACTTGAGTCCTCTCTGCCTACCCCTGCGACGATACGGCATGAGGGTTAGTTAGTTATACAAATGTTTTCGAACTAATTTATAAATCTAAATGTTCGTGTTACTACTTTTATTAATGTGTTATTTTTTTAAATAAAATTGTTAACCTCGATACAGGTTTAGCCATAGGTAAGTTAAAAATTGAATTGTAAATAATAAATGTTAATATGTAAAGAAACAGAAAACATATTTATTGGTAATATTTAAATTGAAGCAACTTTAAGGCTAAAACTGCCCCCTCTTTCTCAGCTTTTTTGGTGAATATACTCGTATAGCCTCCCCTGCCTCATAGCACGAATCGCCAGTGAGTTATCAGGATTTTACCAATCGTTAATAAATGCGTCAGTGATCGTATTTTTACACCCAAGATACAAGCACGAACAACCGAATTATAAACAATGAACTTTTGAACCTATCGCACATTTTTAAATTTTGTATTATTTATTGGTTTCCATCAAGTCCCCAACCAACTAGAATTTTCTGTTTGATAGTTCAATTTAGCAACTAATAAAATCATAACAATAATTGTTAAAGTTTTAACAATTGTAAAGCACTCTTAACACGCATTTTATTAAAAAAATATATATACGAGTATATGTATATTTTTTTAACTTAATTACAATAAATACAAATTCAGTTTTGGGAGATTCCAAATAATGGAATAAAATTATGATTCACAAAAATTAGCATACACGTAAAAATCACAAGAACCATATGACGGCATGTTCAAAGTTATTTAATGTGACGTTTCGACCCCTTGGAATAACAAGGTTCCATTTGACACGGTAATGTTATGCGATAATGGGTCTTAACCGCAGATTTGAATGCTGCTAACCGATTAGTTGAACCCTCTCGGTCAAATAAACCCGTGTGCTATGATCGCGCTTTTCGTATATCCGGCCCGGTCATCTGGAATAAGCTTCCCCCAAATATTGCTAACATCCAGAATTTAACAAGAGTCCAAACGGATATTAAAAACGAAATTATTCAAAAAATCGTATCCGAAATAAAACATAAATTCATATGCGTAGAAACAGAATATCAGGACATTTTTTTCTGTTAATCCTCCATAGCTTATTTAGTTGCGGTTTTCTCCCCTAGTTATTTAATACCTTTAGTATTCAGTGAAAAACCTTGTACATAATATCGAATAATTTTCTCTTGGTCTGTTGCTATTTGTACCTATGTCATATTTTATTATTTACACCCTTAGTTTCTAAATTGTTATTTTATAATACATACTTATGAATATTTTATGTCATAGGTTTAATTTGCATGTATATATATAATAATAATAATGATAACATAGTATTTATATAGCGCACTTTTGTGTTATTTCACTTCAAGTGCATTTTACAATTATATTAGGTTAGGTTAGTTAGTATAAAGCGCACTTGAGGTGAACCTTCACAAAACTGCGCTATAGAAATTTACTCTTATTATTATTATTATTAACGTTCCCTTCTATAGATCACAATAATGCATGATATTGCTGTGTCAGATGGAACCATGTTATTCCAAGGGGTCGGTTTGCCAATATGTACTGCCAACCCTATGATGTCATAAAACTAATATTCCTATTTTAAAATAACCCAAACTAATACCCTTGGTTGAACCCAATAACCTATAGGCTATTTCATGGATTCTTGGTTTGGGTTTTAACCGCCCTAACCATACGAACGTACGTGATACGGCCGCTATATAATCGCCCGAATGCAACAAACCGTATCCCGTACGTTCAGGTTTAAAAATAACGATAACCTAAACCCACAAAACGTTCGTGATACGTCGTATACATCAAGTTCGTTCCTGCGTTATCGCTTTTAGTATGCCGAGGTAAGCCGAAGCTAACGGATGTGTTCGGTTGTTTTCGTATTCTCTCATACAAGTCACGCCGCTAATCAGTGATACTCCAAGCACGTGAAAAAAAAACCCGATGTTTATTTACCTACTTTTTGAAAAATAACCCAAAGGCAGGGCGGTTAAAGAAAAAAAAATGGTCCCCCCCAACTGAAATAGTTTAATTTCTTTTTTTAGGTTAGCAATAACTATCGGCAAATGTCATATAAAATAACTTTTAACATGGCGTGTTGAGATTCTTTTAACGTTTACGCGTATAAATTTTTGCGAAATGGTAATTATAAAAGCACTATTTGGTATCTCCCCCAACTGAAATTGCTGTTTCTTATTGTAATTAAGTTCAATCGATATGTTTTTTTTTTCAATAAATAAAATGCGTATTAAGAACGCTATAAAAAATTACTCAATAATTTTTTGCGGAATGTCTGCAGCAGAGGTAATGCAATGCCATATCCTTCATAGATGGGAAAGAAAACATGAACAAGTGTTTAGGTAATCTATGATCAGTGGCAATGACATTACAAATCTGTATACAACCGCAATGAAATGATGTACCAAAACGTACAGGTACACATTTATTATATTCATAATTTAATGATGTTGACGATAATGTTATTTCATAAGTCTCCAGAGGACCATCGAAGAGGTCACAATTCTAATAGAGATCGCCCTTAACCCTTTAGGTGCCACATGTATTTTTTTTAAATGCTGGAGAAGTGTCGATAATCCATGAATATATATATATATATTTTTTATTTTGATTACTTTTATTTTTAGACACATGTTTCAATGATGTGACGTAATTTTAGAATCGTGGGTAACGCGTGACGAATTTTATGGCTCGAGCTACATATCGTTCTGTGGCACTCAAGTACAATAATGTATCGGAACGGTATAAAGTTCGGTGGCACCTAAAGGGTTAAGGTGATTTTTCACAAAAACGGCGCTATTCAAATCATCCGATTATTATTATCATTATTGAATCTAAGTATCGAAATCTGGACAAAACAAGAAAATTTTACAAGGGAATTTTACGAACCGGGTTTCCGATTCTTGGTTTTTTGCTATTGGATTCTGTTTCGTCGGATAGATTTACCTCTGCAGACCTCTTTCTCGTTCTGTTATCAACGTTCATTATTTTAATTTATTATAAAAACTGTTAATTTATTATTTAAATTTTCCAAAAAAATTATGAAATTGTATCAGGTCAAAAGTGTGAAATTTTAAATGACAAATCCGAACCCGACTGTTTTTGAATATAATTACAAATTTTCAAAAATCGTTCGACTAAGTTGGTACTTTCCTAATTCTTCCGCTGTGTTTTAATTTTTCTTTACTGGTTGAGCAAGACTGTGCCCAGAGGTTGCAGGTTAAAAAACTTTCAAATAACAGGATTAAATCCGCTTTCATCACGGATTGAAAAGAAAATAGTTAGGTGGAAAATAAATGGAATAAAGAGTTAGTTCAAAATATAACAACTGTGCATTTCGATTTTAAATTACACTTGTTCTTAACGCATTTATTTTTATATACAGTTCCCAGAGTGAAAGCGTTTTTTCATTACCTCCCTGGTTTGAGACAATCATGTTATGTTGTTAGATTTTTTTAACAGTTTCATGGATAATGTATTTTCAACCTGGTACCTACCCATCCCTACGGTTGATTCAGAAATTCCCCACAGAAAACAGTACAATTTTTATGATGCAAAGGCTCACCGTTCTTGAGATTTTCTTGTTTTAGTTACGATTTAAGATAATCATTATTGCGCATTTTCTTATAAATATATAAATGAGAACACACGTAAAAACCCAGAATAAATAAATAAAGATAATACCGTAATCGCAGCTAATCAAAATGGTTCCTCTAATTGATTGAACTTTTTTTTCCAGGAAAACGATTAGCCATGCTTCAAATACGCATAGCCCTGACGTGCATTCTCAATCTCTACCAAGTCAGCGTGGTTGACGAGAAGCCTATTGAAATCAGCAACAAGACGTTCTTCCTGGTGCCGAGAGAGGGCATCATGCTTAAGATTAAGAAGAGATCTACCTGAACCGTAGTTTGAGGGCAGAATGATATTTGTACCCAAGATTGTGCCGGAATAAGCGCCATGCCAAGCGTAATCCATTTTAACTAAGTAACATTCTGACATGTCATTCATTTCAATACAACAAACTTACAAAAACATTTCACTCTTCACTTCAAGATTACTTTGCAAATCTTCCGACCAAAAACTCTTGGCTGAAGGCGAAAGTCGGATTGTTACCGAAGAATAGTGACGAACTCAGCGGCAGACTACGGACGTGAGAAACAAGTAAATTCAAACAACAGAATAACATCGTTGCAGAATGTCCCCTTCGTCAATGTTCCTATGGCTCATCTGTGCTGAACCAAGCGACTCCCGGATGCCGTCGACTGGCTGAATAACCTCAGCACTCCACTTTGACCTAACTAACTCTACCCAAACATGATAATATTATGTCCTGAACTCACTCAGTACCTAGTTTCGTTGCGTATTTTTATTCCAAAACTAAACAGGTATTTTATGGAGTTCAAATAATATAACTTATTATACATTCTTTGTTGCTTTCAAGAATAAAACCAATATTTTAAGCAAAACTTTACAAATACATTATTTTGTTTTTTACGATAATAACTTTTTAGTATGCAGTGTGCAGTGTCGCGTACCGCGTCACTGCCATGGGCAATATAGATATTGATAATGCCAGTGCAAAATAATTGCCCAGATCTAGATGCAGGGTATATTTAGAATAATTAATCATTATGTGAGTCTAAAAAATAATAATAAAAACTATTTTTATAAACAATAATTATGAGGAAGGCTTACTAATAAAGTTGGTTGTTTACAGGTATGAGGAAGGCTTACTAATAAAGTTGGTTGTTTACAGGTGAAAAATAATAAAAAAAACAGTAATTATTGAATGAAACACTAGTATATATTGATTAACTTGGCGGGTTTGCGATAAGCCGACGTAGCTCAACGGTAGAGCATCTGACCGGCAATCAGAAGGGTGCAGGTTCGAGTCCTGTCGGCGACATTTATCTTTTCTCGGAAGGTTTTTTTCAATTTGGATGAGTGTTTCAGGCTAATAATTATTGTTTATAAAAATAATCATTACCCTTTGCGATATGCACAAAAATCTTGTCTTAAAAAAACTTTAGTTTATCAATTAATAAAGATTAAAAACATTCAAATGCTACACACCGAAACTAATGACTGAAAATTAAATACAAAGACGACTGACATTGACTTATCTTAATGAATAATGCTGCCACCCTAACCACTCCATTATTTTTTAATATTTGTTGTCAGCCAACTCTAATTTAAATAATGTCAAAATATTAATTTATTGATTAAAACAAAAACGGAAAACAGTCAAAATCATATTAAAACGTGAATTTAAATGTTTTTTATCGAATAATCACTCGGAACAACGTTACGTGTCGAGTTTCGTCACCGCGCAAAATACACCGCGCGGGCACGTCTTATCTTGTCGGCCGCCAGCCAATAACTGAGTTGTAGCGTACAAATAGTGATGTCGGCTGGCACCCGACAAAGGAGTGGTAAGGGTTAAGAAGAGAGTCGCTTCTGCAAAAAGTAAAATGTTGGAAACATAAAGAAAACATAAAATGCTTTCAGCCACCCTGTAAATTAAGCATATATTCTTTTTTTTTAATAAACTTATGTTGAATATTACAATTTTAAACATAAAAATAAAAATAAAATTTAGATTGAAATGACTCTTACGTTTTGGAAAATAATAAATTCGTGTGTTGCAGAACTGAAAAGTGACATTTGAGGATTTGCCACATTAAATGCAAGATTATTCGGCTTAATGAGGATATGATAAATAGGTACTTACTTATGATTATAAAGATAGAAAACACTTTTTATTGATACACTCATTTTTAACATTATTTAAAGATAACAATGTAGGTAAGTGAGAGTATTCTCTTTGGAGGATCTAAACCTGTTTAATTTTGATAAACCTCATAAACTGATAGTTAACAGAACATAGTAACATTATAGTTAAAAAAATGTTACTCCAGTTAATAGCATAACAAAATTATCATAGAAGTTGGAGTTTTTCATACATTTTTGGCAGTTCCAGTGTGCATGATAGCCATCGACCTAGATGATGGCACATAAAAATATTAAATATATTTACTAGTAACTACCCAAAATACATATTACTGAAAATTTGTGTAATTTAAAGTAACTTCTCTATTTATATGATTTTTCACTATGAAACAATTGACATATGTTCAAATTGATTGACGTCTTTGAGATTAATAGAAACACTCCAGTTAGAACGTTTTTGATGATTTAGTCGACATCATTGGTCTATGTACTAGAAATAGTGACGTCAACAGCTGACATTTACATTTATCACCTTTGTCTAAGGTTTGTGTTATAAGACTGTGACGTTAATACCAAAATAGCTGAATCTGTGTTTCGCCCTTCTCTGAAGCAATACTGGTTTGATGAGAGAATGTTGTATTTTGTAAGATGGCCGATACGTATTTTTTAACTATTTTTTCTATAATTTTTGATAGTGATAATAATATGGAAATGGGTCTGCAGTTTCTTATATTCGTAGGAGTTCCGGTCTTAAGAATTGGTTGAACTAAAGCGAGTTGGAGTTTGTTCGGGAATACACCTATATTGAGACTTAATGATAGGTTTAATGATATGTACTAGTGGTTGGTTTACAAAGGATTCAGCGCCCTTGAGGTGATTTTTCACAAAAAAACATCTAATTATCATTATTGTTATTATTATTATTAATATTCAATTGTTTTCAGTATATATGAGGATATTTTGTCATGATTGCATGAGTGAGAGGGCTTTAACTGTTTAATAGTTTGTGAATTTTCAGCAGAGTTAGTGGGGTCTAATGTGAGTATATTATATATTTCATTGGTAGATTGATTGATTGCATCGGCAAGACCATTTTCTTCTCTTGATGTCTTATTTAAAATTTGTGAAGCTAGGTTTTTACCGATATTACAAAAATATTAATTTATGTGATTGGTCATAGTGTCTGGATGGTCTTTTATTAAGGTCTTGGCCGTTGATATTTAATTTATTAATTGATGGTATTGGGTGAGCAGTGTTAGATATTTCTTTGATAATATGCCAGATTTTTTTGTTATTATTACCGGCTCTGGACAGTTTCTCTTTATAGTAGTTTTCTATTGTAGTTTTAATGAGACTATTACATATATTTCTGTACTTTTTGTAATATATTTGGGCTTGAGTGTCCGGATTATTAAATAAGTTTTTGTGGAGCTTGTCCCGTTTTTTTAATATAAAAAGTTTTTTTAATATAAAAAATATATTAAACGATAGGCAATTTAATATTAATATTAACATTAGAATTATTAACTAGATATAAGAACATTATTTTTCATTTAAATGAAACTATTTTCTACGTAACCTATGTATCATCTCCGCCCTTCGGAGAGGGCGCCCAGGCCGCAAGAGAATTGATTTCAGAACCTAGGCTCGATAGGTTGTCCCATCTCCGCCCTTCGGAGAGGGCGCCCAGGCCACGGGAGAATTGACTTTACGCCTCTACCTCAGGTGGAAGCCCGAGTTCCTTCCTTCGGCAAACAGCCAGGGTTGACTCCACTACTCCAGCTCGGAAGGTTGTCCCATCTCCGCCCTTCGGAGAGGCCGCCCAAGCCACAGGATAGTTGACTGCACGCTTCCGCCCAGGAAGGTACCCATCTCCACCCCTCGGAGAGTTGCTGCAGTCTTCCGGCCAGGAAGTTACTGGTTTCCGCCCTTAGGAGACCAGCCACAGAGACGCGCGGACTCTGGATCCTGGATAGTCATCAGAAAAGGGAAGTGCATTTGAACTCTTGTAATAATTCACCCACCGCCCACTGAAAACTAAGATTTACGTAGCTTTAAGACCTGAAGATAAACACTTTTTTGTGTTTAATTCGTAGAACTCCGTTAATTTTTTTTCAAAAATTTTATGTACATCAAATTTAATAATGTTTTTATTAAATTCTGCAAGTATTTTTAGTTTTTATTATTGTGACAGCTGTTTCGGCGTTCAAGGCCGTTTTCAACATGGCAATGTCTTGGTTTATTACAGTTTACAGTTTCATAATGGAAATTTATTTATGAGCTAAACATATTTGCGTTCTCCTAGGTCCTAGGTGATAGAAATTCCGAACAGAAACGTGCGTAGTTTTCACGACTAAACCTTTGGAACGCTGAGCTTCTATGGTCTAATGATTCCGTCGTGTGCCGAAGGTAAATCTGCGCACGGCCCGCCATAAACCGATTGAGCCTATTTTCGTAACAACTTACTTGCTTTTTGTAAAATGATACCTGATAATATGTTTATGTATTGATAAAAATTATGTATATCTATCATTAGTAGTTAACGTAGAATAGATACTTGTATTCAGAGAAAAAAAACCTCTAATGGTATATTAAAAAAAAGTTTTATTATATTTCCATAAAGCTAAATAAATGTAATTATAATATATATAAAAAGAAATGTTTATATACATTTTAGAAGATTTCATCGAATAAAATCAAATGAACTGCACGTCAAAGAATGATGTAATTGATGTGACTGTTGTTATTTTTGAGGAAAATCAAGAATTGCTATCTGTTGTATTATTTTGTCGCAAACGAATATAATTTAATTTAGTAAGCTCCGAACATTTTTTAAAATACCACAAAAATATAGTATATTTTTTGCGTTGCCAGTCGGACAAGCTGGCGCGTCAGAAGTCAAAAGTTTGGCTGCTTCAGAAAAATGATTTAAAATATTTAATAGCCCCCATTATTATTTTTGGTATTTATTTATACTTCATAATTGTAAATGTTTAAGTAGGCCTATTTTTAAGGTAGAAACAAAAATTAAATTATTTTGTTTTATTTTTATTTTATTTATAAACCCAGTTTTTACATGCAAGTACATCATTTTTAAATCACATAAAAAATAAAAATAGAAAACGCACACAAAAGTTAATTACACTTAATACAAGAAAAAGAAAAAAAATGCACAAAAGCTAAAAACACACAGGAATGTAAAGGAATAGAAAAAATAAATAATGCAATATCCACAATATCCGTAAAGTCAATGTTAACATTAATAACAAATAAGTAATAATGCAAAAAGTTGTAGTTAACAATAATACATAGGTAGAAATAATTCGTTCAAGTTTAGATTATTGTCAAATATATCCATATCATTTAAGTATTTGTTGCCAAGACTGTGTAAGCGTTGAATTGGGGAATGCAAACTGTAGTTGGAACGGGATATACATATGTAAAATGTTAATATTATTTTTACATACGTACGTGACTTCAGATATCAGGGTGAGTAGCTATATAAAAAAAATGTGTCTGTTTCATCGGTATACAGATCTTTTAAAAACGTTTTTATTTAACTACAAAGGTGGCAGAGGTTATTTCATTGGTGTGCTCGCAAAACATAATAAAAAAAAAGTTTCATGAAGAAGAGAGGGATTTTACAAATAATAATAGAGCGTATACATGCGCCATATGGCATTAATTTTTTTTTCGATAAATTCATTAATAGGTATGTACTAACTTGAAAACTGGTTTTCCATAACCGATGTACACGAGGGTCATAGGTTAATATATTAAAAATGTCGCTACAATAATATTATTTTTAACGAAAATTCTATTTATAAAACGTCTAATCAATATGCCATGTTGTCCAGATCATCATCTACTTATAGGTACATCAAGTTTCCGAAAAAACTGAACAAAAGCAAAGGTTTTTTAAGAATTTGGATGCGCGTCAAAATCTCTTTTCAAGTTTGATTTTGACCTCTTGTGGTATCATGAAGAAAGTCTTGGTACTGATTTGAAGAGGCGTATCATCAGCTGGGCTTATTTTGTAGTATCTTAAAATTTCTACGAGTGCTATACGCATTTCTAGCATAGCAACTCGAAGACCTGCAAACAACAAATTGATGTTTAAAAAAATTATGTACATATAAACAAAATAAATTAAAATTTCATAAATCAATTGTAATATCGCTATTATTAAGTTCGCATGAGGTTAATATTGTCAATTCCTTACCAGACCGTCAGAAAGCGGCCTTAGTACTATAGAGATGATAAGCTCCCCGCCACCCTTAGGCCACTCTCTGACGGTCCGGTAGCTTCTCGGTAAACACGCATCCAGTATTTCTATGCACTGCGGTTCGATCGTTTACGCGCCATTTATCCTTTGAGTTCAAACATGGAGAGGGATATGAATTGTCGGCTAATAATGGAGGTAGGAAAAAATGCTTCCTTTATAACTATAAATTATCGGCATATGCATTAAAGAGTTATTAAAAATCTTTCCTCAGCACTAACGCACTCCCTCATATTGGTATTCATTTTGTAATATATGGAGCAATGCGCTGGACCAGATCTTGGAATGTTTTTTTTGACATTCTGTACATTTGGCGGAATTTTACACCATCTTCGGACAGTTCCCTGGGAGCAACAAATAACCTACAATGAATATTACGTTCAATGTAGGGGTGGACCCAAAACCTTCTCCTTTTTTTGTCTCATTCGAAGGAATAAATAGGATACCAGAGCCTCGTCTTCACTTGATTCCCCCGACATTTTTGTATCTTGAGTTTGACAGATCCGATAAAATTCGGCGGTAAACATAACAGAAATCTGCAATACCGACAATTTACTGGCGGCTACAAATCACTGCAGACCCGACAGAGAGTCGATGGAGGAAATATCGCGAAACATTTTTGGATTTTTGCAACACCCGGTTTATGTCGATTCCCTACCGGACCGTCAGAGAGTGGCCTTAGTATGAGAAAAGCACGCTAAGAAAACGGGTTAATTAGAATATGTAAGAGATCCGTCGTAAGCCAATGCAAGCTCCGCATGTCGCAGTTTGATTCATTTAACAATAATGAAAATTATGCCTACAGCTTGACAATCGTAACTTTGTGGCGTTGCTGAATGGCGTTGAACGGCGGATTTGAAAAAAAAATGTAATTTCGTTCGATAGTTTCTTCGTGGGCCGCATGCAAAGATTAAGTTATTACGTAGCTATATCATTTATAAATCTAACTTTTTTATTCCACAGAAAAAAGTGTACGGTTCAGAAAAAACGAACGTCTTTCATAGTTCTATGAGTATTTTTGGTTGTAAAAATTCTGGTATTCTCTGAATTTTTCGATTTCATTCAAGACATGTGAGAAGGAGATTTAATGAAGGAATTTACCATAATAAAAATTGTTTGTCGATGACTCGGTCAGTAGTTTTGGGTATATTTCCATAATAAATATGTGTATTAATATTTAATAAAAAAAATAATAAAAAGCATTTTTCGTTTTACCTAGGCAAATTCTAGGTCCTCCCCCAAAAGCCAGGAATGAATAAGGATTTCTGGCAGATACATTTTCAGCTGAAAACCTGTCGGGGTCAAACTTCTCAGGATCCGGGTAGATGTCTGGATCTTTCTGTATCCCCAATACCGGGATGATAACTGAAGTGCCCTTCTCTATCACCACGTCTGTTCCAGGGATCACGTACCGTTTGGTGCACATCCGAAAAACGGTGGCTAACACAGGGTTCAGACGAAGGCCCTCTATAAAAAAAAAATATTTTCATTAGTAATTTTATGGTCGAAGAAAAAAATTTCGTGAAAAGATTTTGAAATATACCTATAATATACGGCTAGAGAGTTTATGGATGCAATTGACGACTTACAAAGCCTATCGCATGCATAACATGCTAGCCGTCTAGCAAACACAGACTAACTTCTCACAGACAGTAATTAATTTATTAAAAATTTACATGTTTACGTTAAAAAAAACTACACTACAGTAACTTTTTCACGATGGAAAATCACTAAAACCACTCAAGCATCAGGTTAATACTGTTCAAATACGCATAATTCAAAATAATTTGGAAATATAATAAGCGGAGTTCAGGTTTGTAATAGAATATTTTTAAATTTAAAAAATGTGCATTGGGCAGAAAGCAAGGTTTTTTAAGAAATTTAAAATGTTTGCAAAGTGGTACCTACATCAGAATAATTAAATGTATCCTAAATATGTCAGTCGCTAGATCAGTGATGTATAACTTTTTAGCCGGAGGTCCAATTCATCAATGTTGTTTGCGGGTCGCAGGGGTAGGGTATCAACAGCCTGACACGGTTAATTTTATTGTCGATGGTCTCACTTGTGTAGATTTTTTTATGTGAATATCATAAGAATACTACAAGGTCCCAACTGTCCAAAGTCAGAAGGTATATATTTTGTAAACTATAAATTTAACTAAGTTTTCGAGTAACCTTTTGTATTTTGTAAAAAGGCAACCGTGTTTTTAAATAGTTTTTAAGTGAAAATAAATACATATTATTTCACTTTTACTTTAATACAGACATCATAGAACCATAGAACGCTGAAACAAAGCGCCGCAGGCAAACATTTTTGTTTTTATCTCCATTGTCAAAACTTGTAAAAAGATGCTTGTAATTTTGGGATTTAAAATATTGGGAATGACAAAAGTTTGTTACGATTCCCTCCATATTTTGTATAACAAACGGAAATCGTTAAATATTTTGATCACATTACCCAAAAAACCGAACGCTGGCTTTTAAATAAGAAAAACTATCACGCATAGAGAAAACGTATATTTTTCAAGGACATGTCAAATCAATAAACACTATTGGTTTTTATCGTTCGGATAGTCAGATTACAACCAAAATTTAGTGACAAAATCTTTTGGAATTTTTAAGACGGAAACTGCTAAAATTCATCAAACGTAGATCTTAACCAAAAAATCACTGCGTCGAAGACGATACATTTTCTTCATTTTAGATAAAACCAAAAAATCACTGCGTCGAAGACGATACATTTTCTGTATTTTAGATAAAACCAAAAGATCACTGCGTCGAAGACGATACATTTTCTGCATTTTAGATAAAACCAAAAAATCACTGCGTCGAAGACGATACATTTTTTGCATTTTAGATAAAACCAAAAAATCTGTCGTTATTATCCATCCTAAAACAGTGAAGAATATACACCTACTTAAAAAAAAAAAAAAACTATTCATTTTAGGCAAAACAAAATTTCTTAAATATTAAAAAAAAATTATCTCTCCACCGTTGTTGAAAATTTCGGTTCTTCTTTTTTTGTTTTGTTTAGCCAAGTGTGTCGTATTAAAAGCCTCCTAGGCCGTGGCTGTGCGCCACTGCGCTAGATATTTTTTTAAAGTTGAAGATTTGCGGTTTTTGCCAACGTTTTCAATTGGTAAGTTAAATGTAATAATGATATAGAATATTCACCGTTGATAACCTGCGTCATGTAAGTCATCTTCATAATGGTCTCGTATCCGAACTCTCCGGGGTGGTCCTTCAAGAGATGGTCCAGCTCTTGGTGTAGCCTCTCCTGCACCTCGGGGTTCCTGGCCACGTGGTACAGCAGGTAGGTCAGCGTACTGGAGGTGGTCTCGTACCCGGCGAGGTAGAACCCGAATGCCTGGGCGCACAGTTCGTCCATTGTGAGCGTGGGACCTTTGTCCTTTTCCTTGGTGACTGAATACAAGGCCAGCTCATGTAATATGCTTTCTTAATTTGGGAATGGTGTGATTCTGTCGGAAGTCAAGGGAAAGGAGAAAAAGAAATGGAAGGTTGTCAATTGGTTTGTGTATATATCTGATTTGTGTTTAAATGTGGATGAAGCAAGGAGTAGTCTGATGCAGTTTAAAAACGTGGAAGGAAGTTTGTTGAATAGTGGTCGCACTCCATAGCTCCACGTAATTAGGTATAGTAATTGTAATGTTATGTACATAATAGAAGTGTTTACTTATTATAAAATAGTAAGTTAATTACTTTTTTTTAAAGCTGAATCCTTGTTCTTTTCTACCAAGAAGGGTCAACAAGAAACCTGGTACATATTATGATGTGTATACATTTGCGAACATAAGTAAGTTATACAATTTGGTTATTAACATGGAAAATAAGTATAGACAGTTTGTTTGTTAAAAATGTTATTTAAGAGTTATTACAAATAAATCAGATAATAAGGAACTCCGGTGGAAAATATAATGGCTTTGAAAATATATAATCATATAGATCAGTAAGCGCTGATTCTGAATATATAACTTTTATTATATATAATTATAAGTAGAATTTATAAATCGTTATTTAAAAACGATCAAAAAATCATCTCATCGAAACACCTTGTTATGTTGGTAACATTGCATTTGGAACATGCGGCGTCGCGTGGGCATTCTGTTTTAGGATGAGTATGGAAATTTTTATTTTCAGGTATTTTTTTATGATCAGTTTTGGCAAATTTAAACTTAATTTGGGTTACTTTAAACTCTACAATTGTTGTCCAATATAAAAACATATTATTAATGAAAGAAATTCACGAGCAAATCAATTATCTATACGGATATTATGATAATGTTAACACTCAATACTATTATTATTTTTACTTAAAAGGTACATACTTTTATTACTTATGTTTAGTTATGGTTTACCATGAAGAGAACATAAAATTATGTACGGTAAAGCTCATCCTTGTTTTGAAAATTTGACATTATATCCCCAAAACTGGTCAAAACCGATCGGCCATAGATTTGTAGCGTTTTGGCGTGCTTTGAAAAATTGAAACGTTGAAAATTATTTTAACTATGAAAAGTAACATTAGAAAAAAGAAATATACTGGTATTTAAATTTGAACATGATTATTGATTAAAAAAATTTACTAGACTTCCTTATTGTTGGTAAACAATGCTATGTCACATAAATTACATTTATTGTAATCTATTTAGAAAGTGTGTACTTTCAATAATTTAGTGTTTTGTAAATACATTAATATCTTGAAATTTCTACACGTCGACTGTCATGAGATTTTTTAGCCTAATCGACAATGCATACCTTATGTAATAAATATTCTTCGGTCATCATCTTCTCGTCTTATCTGAATATATATATATATCCAGCTCTCGGAAACGTGTAAGCAAATAGTGTACCGTTTTCGATTAAAAAGACGATAAACGTTGCTGCATTTATTAGTCATTCGAGAAAGTGTTTTGATATTTATAATATATTCTGATAGCTTTGATTACCAACCGCATGTACACGATTTCAGATGAAGGATTATTTCTCTTACCTGTAATTACATAATAGTCCTGGAAAGTTGTTTTGACTAAAAAGAATCCGATAAAATTTAGTGATACCATTAGTTTCTGGGGAAAAAATAAAACAACCGAATCGTACGAAAGCATCGGTACCCGATGAAATGCTAGCTAATGCTATATTAAACACAATCGTTTTATAATTTACCATTAAATAAAAGAAAACAAGACATCAACAAAAAAACAGTTGATGATTATTTTTTTTTAATAATTTTTTGTGATCGTAAAATAAATAATAATAAAGAAAAATAATCGTCAGTCAGTATTTTTTTCTACATTTTACAGAAGTCGGTGCAGGTACTTAATTAAAGTTACGCGAAATATTTAATGTATTCATATTATTTATATTTATTGACAAAGATTTTACCGTACTGAAGTTCAACACCTACATTTCCAAATTAGCCATTCCAACACCGAGCATTTGGCATAGTTAACACGCGATATGAAGAAAGTTGCTATGTTGAGTCATCCGTCCCGATTTCACAAATTCTGTACGGAACCTTCTGGGAAAATGAATTCATAGAAGGGTGGCAAATCTCTCTCGGATGAAATTTTAATTAGCGCCAATTCGATCGGCAAAGATGGCAAAAAAAATTAACAAAATATTTTCAAATCGATCCGAAGTCAGCCGGCCTGCATTTTAGGGGGTGTGAAACCGAATTTGACCCACTCTGAATGCTTACTTTCTTTGAAAGTCGATATGATTACGGTTGTTTTTCGCGTGCAAAGACGTACCAGGTCCCCATTTTAACGAATCTGTGCCTTACTTTCTTCGAAAGTCGGTAGGCGTACGGAGGTTTTTGGCGTGCCGAGGCATTCCAGGTCACAATTTGACTGAAAATGGACTTCGCCGTGTTTTAAATTAAGGGGGTGCGAGGTTGATTTTCGACTGTAGGCCATTGTGTGAATTTCCGGCCAAAAAGTTTTGTTTTGATATTAAAAAAAAGGTATACATGTCTTGATACAAAAAGGCTAAAGTAAATGAAAATGTAAATACATATTCCAACAAATTTATATATCTTACCATCCCCATCCTCAGGACTTTGAAGAGAATGGTTATTTTTCAATCGTATCAGCAATTCCATGAGGTCCTTTCGCTCGATATTATTTTCCTCCCTGAACTTGACTGTTTTTTTAATATTTTCAAAAAAGAAGTCTGTAATTTGTTTGCCGAGGATCTTGCCGCGAAGGGCTTTGACTAAATTTGGGGCGAAGAAGCTGCAGGTTTGTACTATTTTTCGCATGAGGCTTGGCTTGAAGGCTAATTTGATCATTCTAGTGTACTCTGAAGAAGGAATATCAGAAGTGAAGCTATTACTGTTTACACCAAAACCAATGGAGATGATGACATCGCTGGTAAAATTACTCATGACCTCTTTTGCGTCTATTGCTCCGCCGATGGCCGCCACTTTTTCCAGATACTTCCCCATCTCCGTTCCACAGGTATATATAGTTTCATACATGCGCCTCATTTGACTGGATGTGAATAGTGGTGTCATATGGGTCCTCAACCTCTTCCATTGATTACCCTTCATGTGAAATAGCACTGCTATTAAGGGGTTAGCTTTTATGTCAAACTCGAAACCATGATCCGTAAAGTATGAAAAGTCTTTGACCAAAAGGGTTTTGATCAAATCCAAATCGTTGACAATCAGGGCTTCGTTATACAGAAAATAGACCCCGACGAATGGGTGCTGTTTCCATTCTTCGTAGATTTTTTCACAATCTTCTCCGAAGTTAATTTTTCCCAATGACGTTTGTACTATGTTGCCAAAGGGGAATGAAGGTTGGGGACCGGGAACACCCTTGTTCTTCCAATACTTGAAGTTATGCTGGTACCATAGATACAAGGACAGATATGTAGCGAATCCTGCAGTTATCAAACACAGACACAGATCTATCCAAAATGTGTTAACAAATATAGTCATCTTAAGTTATATTGATTGCGATCGATATTTAAAAAAAACTTATAGACAGAGTTTTGTTATACGATATTCAGCACTGACGATTGAGAAGTGTGGGGCGTGTGAACTCCACAATCCGGATTACACTTATACGTACACCGCAGAAGATTGATCAAAGTTTTGTGAAATGTAGGAAATGCAATAAATTGCCAATACAATCAAATATGATATTTGACCGAAACTTGTGAACCTTTATACCGCGATCATTGCGTAAAAAAACAACACAGGCATGAGGCATTCTTCTTGACCAGTGGTCGGCAAAGTGCGGCCCCGGAGCCGCATGCGGCTCTTTGGCCCCTTAAGTGCGGCTCTGGCATAAATATCCTCGAGCAGGCGCAAATCTTGTCTACAGTGGTCGGAGCTTATCGTGTCTGTAAGTCGCGTGCGCGTTACAAAGGTACCTTCCTGAAGAATAGAGTTGTTGTATTCTCCATCCAGCTGCACATCCAACAGGTATTTTTGTCATCTATTTAAAAATGACAATAATTTTGTATTGGTGGCTTTTGAAAAAAATGTAATTTGGAATATTTTTATAGGTGCCCTATTTGACATGTCTACCAAAAAGAAGCAAAGAAAAACGGAATATGAAAATTGTGAATTTAGAATTGATTGGACCGAGACTTTCGCGTTTATTCGAAATTTAAATGACCATCCGATATATCTCATTTGTAAGGAACAATTCGCGCATAACAAGAAGTCAAATTTGGAAAGACGCTTTACAGTTAAACACGCGTTATTTAGCACTAAATATAATGTCGGTTATGCAAGGAAGAAATCAGTTGAAGAACTTCAGAAGGGTCAAAAGACATCAACTTATGTATTTAGTAACTGGATGCAATCTTCATTAACAATATTAATATGGCAAGTTTTATTCTCAGTCAAGGGATTACTAAGAGAGAAAAATTAAATGGAGACGGTGAATACATAAAAAGTTTCTTCAAATGATTGATAACTTTGTGGCATCATTATTAATTATATAATTGAAAATACACTTTGTATATACCACTTTACTTAAAATATATAAATATTTCTACATGTTTCGATAGCAATGCTATCATCTTCAGGAATAAAAAAAAAAAATTATTCCTGAAGATGATAGCATTGCTATCGAAACATGTAGAAATATTTATATATTTTAAGTAAAGTGGTATATACAAAGTGTATTTTCAATTATATAACATAAAAAGTTGTTTTATAAATGCATCTGGAGCGCTATTTCGGGATTTTACGAATAAAGCAGATATTCTTTAAAAAAATTAAAGAGTTACCATTGTCTGCCAAAACAATAAAAAATAGAACAATTAAAATGTCTTCGAATATAACCATTTAGCAAATCGAAGATCTGAAATTGGTTTCGGCTTTATCAATAGCTGTCGATGAGTCTTGTGACATAAATGATACAGCTCAAGATTCGCTTTTCGTAAGATTTATTTCTCATACAGGTCCTAAAGAAGAACTTTTAGGATTATTACCGCTCAAAGGTCAAACACGTGGAGAGGATATCGCAAATGCTGTAATTGATTGTATGGATAAATATCGTATTCCTCTCGATAAAAATGTGTCGGTTTCAACAAACGGGGCCAAAAGTATGACCGGCGTAAGGAAAGGGTTTGTTGCTATTTTGAAAGAAAAAAATAATCACGAGATACTTGCTTACCATTGCATCATTTAACAAGAATCGCTTTGTGCGCAGACATTTCCAGAAAAAAATTGTAAGGTTATGGAATTGGTGATTACGATTATCAACTCCATTTTAGGTAAAGCTCTTAATCATCGCCAATTCAAAGATTTTTTAGTTGAAATGGAGGAGTGAGTACGCTGATCTTCTGCTTTTTAACAGGCACGTTGGTTATCAAGAGGGAACGTTTTAAAACGTTTCGTATCACTATCACCAGAAATCAAATCATTTCCATTGAGAAGGGTATTCACTATCCAGAACTAACAGACGATCAGTGTATATGAAACTTTTATTTCATGGTAGGCGTTACGTCTCATTTAAATCAGCTTAGTCATATCATAAACTACATGGGAAAGGAAACACAATTTTTTCGATGTTAGACGAAGTCATTTCAGTTGAAAACAAATTATCCCCTTTGCTCAAGACTTTGAAACGGAAACATTGTTTCACTTTCCGAGTCTGCTGAAGCATTGCCAAGAAAATAATTCCTCTATTGACAAACACTATTTCAAAACAACATTTTGAAATATGAGAGAAGCATTTCTCAGCAGGTTTCAACAATTTAAAAACAGCAGCGCGACCTTAGCATTCGTTTAAAACCCTCTTAATTCTACGATAACAGATTTGCAACTTTCTCTTTTTGGCATTGACATTGGTAACTTTGAAATACAATTGCTGAATTAAAAAAAAAATTGGTAACTCTAAATTTGAACGTCTTTGTGTTATTTTGGAAATACTGGAGAAGAACAAATGTGAACTTAGTTCACAACACAAGCGGTCTTCTTTCTGGAGAAGGAAGACATGATCATGTTCAACACCTGGAATAGTATTCCTGACTCTTATGAGAAAACTAGCGTTTGCTGTTATTTTCCTTTTCGGTTCTACATATTCATGCGAACAATATTTATCAAGCATGAATTTTGTCAAGAGTAAACTGAGAAGTCGTCTTATTGATGAGAACCTGGAATCGTGAGTAAAATTAAAAACAACAACGTACAAACTTGACATACTCAAACTTTCCAAGGAGATTCAAGAACATTGTTCGGATTAAGTGTTTGTCAGTCATTGCCACCATTTAAATTTATGGATACCTTACTTTCATATAATTTTTTTTCAATAAATAAAATCATTATTATGTATGAAATGAAGTTTTATTCAGTGCACCCGTAATATAATGAGGGTCTAAAATGGTAATAAAGGTTTACTAAATTAATAAACAGATTTGGCTCTCAAATTTTTCTTAAGTCTTTGTAATGTACATATTTGGCTCTTTAGCGAAAAAGTTTGCCGACCACTGTTCTTGACAAACTAAATTTATCACTTTAAACTACCATAACTCTCTTAATTCTTGACAGATTTATGATTCTCTCACCTTAATGTATTCTCTAGTTTATCTTAAGTTCGGCAAAATACACAAATAAACAATAAATCCCAGGATGCGTCTCTAATATCGTTATCAGTGAATTATAGCAAAAATTCAGAGGGCATCTCAGGGCTGCTCACATATACCAACACGAGTTATATGATTACGAGTATACTCACCGGCTGTTTGATAACGATGGACCAATGCGCCAAGTCATCATTGTCACGATATAATTGTTCACTATTACAGTTATTTACAAAATAAGGAAGAAGTAATAATTAATAATTTTGTTTTTCGTGTTAGGTTCTAAAACATGGCCGAACACACAATGTTCCATTGCATTCGGGGCACTTGTACAGGGATATTTTTCTCTTCTTGGAAGCACGGCAAACACACGAGAGGCTCTGTGAAGGATTTGGGATTCATTTCCCACAAATCGTTCTTGAATGTGTTTTACTAATGCCCTAGCAGTTAGCCTCAGTGGTGTATCGTGTGAAAAGCGTGGATGAGGCACAGATATGAGTGTTGTATGGAATTTATCTAACAATTGTCGAATTATAGCTAATTTAAAATCTGCCAAACTAATGTTTTTTTGTAACCTTTTTATAAGCTATATAAGGGCCTATGTGAAAGGCCACTTTCTCATACCACTTTATTGTTTTCCGCAAGCAAATCAAACTACTTATCATTATGTCTACTTTATCAACAGTACTCATACACTTATTGCAGTAAGTAACACATTTAGGTTTTAGAATTGTTTGACTCGTTCTCCAGTGTATTTTTCCGTCGATTACATGGAGTCGTTATGCAAGGTGGTTAACATATGGACTTCTCTTTTGTCACACCGTTTTAAGGCCATAAGAGGTCCGCGATGTTGCGCATTCATTTCACCCTTCTTTAGCTTTCGGATCTTTGCCATATCCTTCCTTGTTATTCTGACAGCACCGCACGCATTCGTTTTATTCTTAATAGGGCTTCTGTGCCAATTATCAATAAAATGGTTATAGCCTTTACCAAAATAGTCGTTTAGTGTTGTGAGACATAAAACATTTTCATTTCAAACTACTGACGCTTGGATGGTATAAACTGATTCAACATTATACGTCCTTTGATAACAATAATGCTTTCATCGATGTACAAATTTTCATAAGGAATCAATGTTCTTTTGAAAATTTGCCGGGTATGGTTAACTAGAATATTGATTTCATGAAGTCTGTCACCGGGGATTTGTGTGTCAGGGTTTGAGGAGTGTAGAAATCGCAAAAAAAAATTTGATGACGATCTCTGGGCATCATATTGTTGAAAATTTTTCTAACCAACGGAGGACTTTTCAAGAATTTATCGAACACATATTCGCACACACATGCATGCGCGTAGCGGCGTAAAGGAAGCGATAACGATCTCGGTTACGACGAGCAAATATTCTACGTAAGTGGTTTTTCATGGGTAATCTGTGGTGGAATTTCAATGAAATGCTTCAATTAACCAAATTCCACTTTTTATTGTTAGCTAAAAGCCTTAAACATAAAACTACAAGGTTTCGGTTATCTTGAATGTCGAAAAGATGTAGATTGATTAGGTATTTCAGAGTATCGACAACATTTTCAACTGGTATACATATCAAATACAAGTAGGTATTTGTAGCACAAACAATTTCAGATAAGTGATACTTCTGATAGTATAATAATAATCTACAGTTAACAGTACACTTAGAGCACTTCAACACTGCTAAACATGTTTGGTATTTATGTATAAAAAATACACACCAAAACAAATAAATCGAATAAGCTCGTATACAATGTACTAATTGAAATTTTATGAATACCGGTAGCTTGACATTTCTAGGATAATACAGTACTTAATCTAATCGTTTAGATCTTTCTACTTATTTTTGGTGAATTTCGTAATTACCGAATACAACAGCGCTATGTAAATATCTAACGAGTACCCATAAGAAATAAATACCAAATAAAATGAGCTATTTTCAGGTGCAATAATAATATGCAATTCGCAATTAAGTAGTAGGGTGGAATGACATAATTTTTTTGTTCTTCCAACAGCGCAGAAAAGGTGACCGAGAGGATGCTGTACCACCAGAATTTCATATGTATGTATTGCTTTGCAATTTATTGAAATCACAATCTACTTCAGTGAGGCTTAGCTTTGTGTTTAATTCACTGAAAAAACTCCAAAATTCAGTACTTATTTTTAGCACCAAATGTCAGACAAACAATTTCCTTGCTCGTTTCCATAAGATATAGGTACCTTTATCAATGCTATTTTATCAAAGCTCAGTAAAAACACTTAAAGTCTTATCTGTAAATTTATACACTTTTCTTTTTATACTTATATTAAATTACAAAATGTCGCTATTTATGTCGATATTTCTCTAGTCCTTGCATCGGGCGACTGCAATTGAAATCCGCACAGAATACTCCCTTGTCATCCCTAAATACATGAAAATATTTTCTTTGATACGTTACGTGTATTTTCATTTATTTTATTTTATTGATTCGGTAGATTTAGTAGTCCTACCGGTTCCCATAGCGAGTTTCTGTCCATATTCATTTTTTTATTGATTTATTCACGCCTAGAAGGCTTTTACATGTTGATACATTTGTCACATAATCATACAAAGGAGTATAATAATATAGTACACACAACAATAATTAGAGTGTAAACGAAGTAAGTAGGTACAATATAAGTATGTAGTTAGAGTGCAATGAATAACAGTTTTACCTGTGGTTACATTATAACAGCAGGCTGTACAAAAGAGTATAACAAGTGTTTTGGTACATAATATAATAACATAAGTACAAAAGAAGTAAGAAGGTGGAGACTATGTAAGTAGCTAGTTACAGCGCAATGAATGGGTAATAGGTTTATAATTATTATGACGTTGTGAAATACGAACAGTTGTAAAGCGTGTTTATAATACAGCAAACCTTTATTACGCCCACGCTGGTGTTTTATAGAAACATGAAATAATAAATACAACATTAAAAAGGGTGCACATAAAAAAACAAAACTAATAGAATTTAAAAAAAAATATATAGTTTTAGCTTAGATAGACACCGTGTTGTAACGGTAAACATTAATTGAACTCATTATCAAGTCTGTGCAATCTTTGAATAGGAGAGTTCTCGAAATAATTATTTGAAGATACTGGATTATTATATAGAGCCGTTTGTCTCGTATTTCGGATAGGTACAAGCAAGGTAATAAGGCTCGTTAAATCCAGGGCGTCCAATCGGCCATTCGCCAAAAGATACACACTAAATAGCTCACCGTGCGCCTTGATGATAAATCGGTTAGGTTAGGCCCATTAAAAAAGAATAATTAATAAATTTCGATTGGAATACATAAATACATGAAATCGAAGAAATTTATTCTGCACTCTCCCAATTTTTTGATAGTGAATCTTATTAAGTCCAGATTGTCGAAATATACTCTAAATTGTTTCTCATCAACCGTTATTTATTAGTTATTTCATTTATGTGAGGAACAAAAGTTCATTTTCTATCAAAAATTATACCATATATATATATTATTTGCTCAACTCTTTTTAGATGAATGTTGTTGATGCTGTATTGATACATGATGGGATTTCTAATTCGAAAAAATGTTATAGTTAGATATTTTTCAATATTGAGGAACAGTTCGTTACAAATGCATCACTCTCATAGCCTCACAAGATTTAATTGCAATACGTAAGGGTCATTGAGATTAGTAATAGTTTTGTAAATTTTAAGATCATCAGCGAATAGAAGTGTCATAAATCCATACAAAACAGTTGTCATGCCGTTGATAAACAAGGTAAACAATACTGATTCCACATGTGACCCCCGTGGAACGCCGCTGAAGATTTTAAACTGATATGAAAAGTGTGAATTGAGTTTAACTGATATTTTTGTTTTGTGTAGATAAAGTTCAAATCATCTCAAAATATTTCCGGTTATTCCAAGGATACTTAATTTATGTATAAGAATTTTATGTGCGACTTTATTGAAAGCGTTACTAAAATCTATGTACACTACGTCTGAATAGTTGCCTGGTTCGTCCGGGGTTTGGTCAGCTTATGAGTATTCTAGACTGTCTCATTCCGGGCGCCGTCTCCCATACCTTCCAGTGCTGGGATTTAACCCACCTTTCAATATGTAGTTTGGTTTGGCAAGCTGCCAATCCTATGGCCGGCTCGGATCCCCAAAGCGGTGACCCTTCCGCCCCTTTTCTTGCTAGTCCGTCAGCCCGCTCGTTACCTTCAATTTCAATACCTTCCTTCTGGTACCCAGATTAGGGTTATTTCATTGAGGCTATCCAGTTCTTCGTTACGTGTAAAAAAAAATCGAATATTTTTAGACTTTGAAGTTTTGGTGAGTCGTCACGTGTGATGATCGTGTGTGTGTTTTTTTAATTGTCCTACGCCGGTAGAATATTTAAACAAAAAACACGTCATGATCATATTTTTAAATGACACCTTTTCTGCACGATTAGAATATTTTTCCCCATCCACCCTACTAAGCGCAGGTTCGCATATTTGCAACTTGGATTTCCGATAAGGTGTTTTATGTTCTTTGTAGAAATTTTAATCGTTTATGAACAGGTTGTCAAAATGATTTGCTTTTCTTAGTAGATATAACATTTGTGGTTTTAAATTCAATTAAAATGAAAAAAATGTTTGTTTTTCACTTAAGATAATATATATTTAACATACAATGGTGTTCTTGTTCCTCTCGTTTTGGAGTGCTCTGTGTTTATTTTTTGTCTTTGTGGGATGCGTCTTGGATGTTTGGTATCGGCATAAGTTCAACTACTGGAAGAAAAAAGGTGTTCCCGGGCCAAAACCGTCATTTCCCTTTGGAAGTATAAAACAAATGGCTCTGGGAAATAAGCATTTCGGGGAAGTTTATGCTCAAATCTATGAAGAAACAAAACAGCATCCTTTCGTGGGGGCCTTTTTACTACACCGCCCTGCTCTAGTTGTAAATGATTTAGATCTAATCAAAACTATTGTGGTGAAAGATTTTATACACTTTACAGATCATGGGGTGAAGTTCGACCACAAATGGGAACCAATTAGAGCGGGTTTGTTTCACGTGACGGGAAAAGACTGGAAGAGACTGAGGGCTAAATTGACCCCTGCCTTTACAGTCAGCAAGGTAAGAGGCATGTTTGATACCATCGCTTCGTGTGGCATGGCGATGCAAAAGTTTCTGGAGATGGAAGCAGCAGTCGGAGGAACAATAGACGCCAAGGATGTAATGGGTAAATTTACCTCAGACGTCATCGTCTCCGTGGCCTTTGGAATCGAGAGTAATAGCTTTGCTAGTTCCCCAGCTGTGTTCAAAGAAATGGGAAGCATGGTGTTTGACTTAGACCTGAGAAAGAGGCTTTCCCAGTTCCTGGGTTTCTTTGCTCCAAACGTTCAGAGGGCTCTTGGCTTCAGGTTGGTCGATAAGAGGGTTAGCGATTTCTTCTGTGAAGCTATTGAGGCAACAGTCAAGTTCAGAGAAGCCAACAATGTCACAAGAAAAGACATCATGCACTGTCTTATACAGTTGAAAAATAATCAATCCATCGATGTTACCGAAGGTAGGAATAATAATTAATATTGTAACTCATTGGCTTATCCTTAATATTTAAAACGCATTTATTCTGATATGTAGTAGCTCGTAGTAGCATCATAAGGACGTTTTTCATAATTATTCAAGCTTTGGTCATTTTGGTGGATCTTATAAAAATCTAAAGAGAAAAAAAATAAATACTGAAGTTTTTTAAAAAATAAATAAGTAGTCGCATAGAAGTAAAAAAAATCATAATAAGTATATTTGATTGCATTCTTTATTACTTTGAGATGGTTTCATAATGCTAATAAATCTATCTTGATTGCAACAGTATAATTTTTTTTCCATCTTTGACTTGTGTTCACTTTCGAAATGTGATAATGTCCAATTATAATGAAAGCATTTTCAGAAACCAACCATCTAAAAGATGAGAACCCTTCGCTCACAATGGCCGAGCTGTCCGCCCAGGCATTCGGATTCTTTGTGGCAGGTTACGAGACCTCCTCCACGCTGCTGAGCTTCACCATCTACGAGATGGCCAGACACCCTGACCTCCAGGAACTACTGTATCAG